>JAPXFY010000015.1:14476312-14563812 GCA_030674185.1 Monoplex corrugatus
GTGTGTGTGTGGTGTGTGTGTGTGTGTGTGTGAGTGTGTATATGTGTTGTGTGCATGCATGTGTGTGTGAGCTGCATGCATATTATATGTATGTATGTGTACGTACATGCATGCATGCATGCATATGAGTGTGTGTGTGTGTGTGTGTGTGTGTGTGTGTGTGTGTGTGTGTGTGTGTGTGTGTGTGTGTGTGTGTGTGTGTGTGTGTGTGTGTGGTCTGTCTGTCTGTCTGTCTGTCTGTCTGTCTGTCTGTTGTCTGTCTGTTGTTGTGTGTGTGTGTGTGTGTGTGTGTGTGTGTGTGTGTGTGTGGTGTGTTGTATGTGTACGCATGTGTGTGTATGTATGTATGTGTTCATAAAGAAATGTGTTCTAGTGTACATAAGCGAACAATTTTTCGAAAAAGTTATACAGCTGTTTCCTTTTCTTGCTTTACGTCATGTTATGGTTATATGACTGATGTTACTGCTGGCATCTTTTACAGCATAATATGTGCTGTTCAGTGCAAAGCGCTCATGTTAGGAGCTGCTTGAGAATGGGGGGGAGGGACCGTATACATGAAAATCAGGTCCATGTTTTCTGGTTTTACAGAAAACAGCACAAAAATTCAACAATGCTTTTAAAGTTTAACTGTATGATAATAGGGAACCTGGAATTTGGAATTTGTTCAAATTGAATTCAACGCACTCAGTTCCATGACAATTATGTGGTCTTTCCAACTGGTCAATAACCGTACAATAAGATGGTACAGACCTTGCTCCTCTCAGGCCATCATTAGGAGAACAATGTCCATTCTTCTTTCCAATGCTTCATACAAATTATAGTTAACGCTTTTGGATCCATTCTTGTTTCCATCACTTTGCTAAACCATTTCACTGTTAATCCATTTGCCTACAATGTACGCTGAGAAAATTTCCAGGAAAACTGAAAAATTACACCTAAGATTTTTGATAACTCCAAAACTACTGTAGATACTGCAACTGACACTGACTGCCATCAACATAACTACAGGACTCACAAAGAGAATGGAGGCTTACATAAAGCAAGGAAAGAAAGATCAAAACAAATAACAAACAATGGCAATTTCATGATCATTTCGAAAACACAAACAAAAAAACTGAGTTATTTTTAACAAGACGATGACATTTGTGCAACTGGGAAATTATGAAAAACTAGAGTTCACTGAGTTTCCATCTTTAGCCTGCTTTTTCCCTGATGCATCAAGCACAATGAAATAATATCAGTTACACACCAGAGGCCCTCTTCCAGAGTCTCTTGTGATCTTGAATAACCCATCTTCCACACCAGTTCTGTTCTTGTTGCACACCAGTTTGATGACTGTGCTTCGAGATCGCATTGACCTGCAAAATATCATAAAACAGCATTAATAAATTTCAAATGGTAATACTAGTAATAGCAATAACATTAATAAATTTCAAATAATAATACTAACACTAATAGCAATATTACTACTAACAAAAACAACAACAATAATAACAGTAATAATCACAAATAATGGTACAAATAACTGTAATAGTAACAAACTAATAATGGTAATATATATATATAATAATAAAAAGAAATAATAGTAATAATAATATTATCAAAATAGTAATAATAATAATCAGAGATTTATGTAATTTTTAGTTGTTGGGTTTTTTTTATCAATGTCCGGGTTTGCTGCTCTCCCACCAAATGTACATACTGAACAATGAATTAACAATGTTTGTAAATGCTAAACAATGTTTGTAAATGAGATCCAAAATAAGTGCGACTGCCACGTCCAAGCAAACAAGAAACAGAAGAACAAGAAAACCGTAAAAGAACGCGTATTCAATACAACAAGACAAGACAGGCGCAAATTTTCGGCCAACCGGCCTTTGTCAAGCACAAATGCACAATCACAAACAGACACCAAACAACAGATAATAAGAAAAAAACTAAAACTTCCCTGCCGCCTCGTCCAGTTTGTAAATGCTATGCTTCTGTTATTTGGCTCAAGCTGGTCAGAAGCACTTTGATGGATACTTTGTAATATCCATAAGCAAAGCCAGGTTTCCTAATAGCTATAACACATGTTATTGTTACTTTTGTTAAAAGTCCAGCCAACCATGCACAGCCATGTCAGGGCTATAACCATCTCAAAACATACAAAATATCTCAGTGGGGAAAAAAATTGGAAAGGAAAATTGAAGTATACTTTAACTGATATTTAAAGTCCAGCCGACTGCGCAGAGCCATATCAGGGCTATAACCGCTTCAAAACACAAAACTTCAACAGGAAAAAAAAAGAAAAGAAAATAAAGAACACATATCAATGCATTCGCATACATAATCTAAGGACATGCCCCCGGCGTAGGACCATTCAGTCTGATTTATCACACACGGGAGATTTAAAAAACACACCTGAATACAAATATAAGCATACATAAGGACACCAAAACATAAAAACAGGCATAAATTACCTAAAATTGCTTCCGCATATCTCATCTCCATAGAGCCAAAAATGCACTTAATACATGTACCCAATTATCAATCCTAAGAAAAAGTACGTAAGACTTTATCAAACACATACAGATGAATGGACCAGCAAGGCAAAAATGATAGGAAGAAATGACAGAAAGCAAAGGAACAAAGCAGAAACAAAGAGAGTGACAGAAAAGAGGAAATTTCTAGCACAGAATTTCCAGAAGGTGGGGATACTATTTATACTGAAAGAGCCCCCGGCAACCCAACGGGGGGGGGGGGGGGGGGGGGGGGGGGGATACATAATCTAAAAGACATGCCCCTGGTGCTGACCACTTCATCCAATTTATCACCAGAAGATTTAAAAAATCAAATCTGAATGCAGATGTAAACATAACAAAAGGCACTAAAACAAACATAAAAACGGCTTCAATGACTTAAAACTGCGTTTGCACATCCATTCCTCAGAGTTACACAACCCACTTAATGCATGCGCCCAATTACCAATCCTTAGAGAAAGTATCCAAGGCTTAACAGAACACATACATATGCCTTGGAAGCAACCCTGTATATGTTCTGTCTTGTCTATGTGTGTGTGTTTGGTCAGTTCAAGAATAAAAGACTACATCAATCTTGAACATAAGACCAATATATTGTATGTATTTCTCTCCTCTCTCATAGTTGTGTGTAGGGCAGTTGCAGAGTATAAAGGTAGGCTTGGGCGCTCCTTTTTTGAGGAGTGTTCTGAGCTTACACTAGTTTTTGTGCTTTGTATACTGCTTCTATGCTAGCTGAATGGGTAGCGCAAACTGTGTTAGATTTGAGAAGTTCTACAACATGAGAGATAATTCCTACGTGACTCTCAAGAGTTATGTTCTTTGATTAATGTTATAAAAATTCTCCCTGCTTCCCTCTTATTTCTTTGGTAGAACACATACAGGTGAAAGTACCAGCAAGGCAGAAAATGAAAGGAAGAAATGGCAGAAAGCAAAGAGAGTGACAGAAAAGAGGACATTTCTTGCACAGAATTTCCATAAGTTTATTCACTACTGGAGAAAAGATACAAACTTTTAGCCAACAAACAAAATTTCACATTTGGCGATTTTTGAAACACAACAGCAATTTTTTGTCATCTTCCTAATCATAAAAGTCAATTAGCTCAATTAATGTTCATTTTTCTGTCCAATGGAAAGCTTTTCTAAATGACAGATCACTAGTCATTAATTCGTGAAAGTTCAAACGAAAAAGGGTAGGGTATTACTATTAGTAGTTATCCTTTATAGATTCTCAACCGATCAAATCATTAAGTCAATAATCAAGTATGCATTTTCTTGGAAAGACTTTGAATCCAACCTGTACAGTGTACTTAATTTGGATATGTGTAAAGATTAAAGTGCAAATTTCAGATGATTCACAGTATACAGAATGTGGTGCAGAGAATTTAACAAAATGCTATATATCAAAAGATTTAAGAAAATATTCTGTGGTTTTTCTTTTCTTTTTCTTTCTTTTTTTTTTTTTTTTTTCTTTTTTTTCTAAATTTATACAAGTTACAGTCACCTATGTATGGTTTAAAGATCACTATGTAATATAATCAATGTGAAAAGGCCTACGAACATGATAAAAATCGTTTCTTCAAAATTCTTTTCCAAATTCAGGAATATCTATTTCTGAAGTGAGGACACATAAATTTACATATCACGTATGATATGACAAGTAAAACATGGGGCATAAATACATTTGTGGCCTAAATGATGGGTTTTTTGCAAGTGACATCCCACTGGGAAGACTTCAGATGAACTTAGTAGAGAATCATTATCGGAAATCAGCCCACAGCTGTACTGACACAGAGAAAAGACATTATCCTTATGCCATGATTCAATGCAAACCAGCAAGACAGACAGAGATAGATTGAGACACAGACAGACAGACAGAGACAGTGATAAGCAAGCAGATAGTAACAGACAGAGACTGGGCCAGACAGAGACCGAGCCAAACATAGATGAGACATAAGAGACAGACAGACACTGAGACTGACAGTGAAAGACAGACAGACTGAGATAACCAGATAGTGACAGAGACAAAGCCAGACAAACAGAAACTGAGACATTCAGAGAGACAGACAGCCTTGACTGACTGACTGACTGATTGAACGACTGACTGACTGACAGACAGACAGACAGACAGACAGACAGACGGACGGACGGACGGACAAACGGACGGATGCACAGACAGACTGGCTGACTGGCTGAGATAAGTAGATAGTGTCAGACAGCGAGTGAGCCAGAGAAACAGAGACTGAGCCAGAAAAACAGAGACTGAGACATACAGAGAGAGACAGACAGGCAGGCAGACAGGCAGACAGACAGACAGACAGGCAGGCAGGCTGACTGACTGACTGACTGACTGACTGACTGACTGACTGACTGACTGACTGAGATAAGCAGATAGTGACAGACAGAGACCGAGGCAGGGACACAGAGACTAAGCCAAACATACATACATACAGACAGACAGATAAACTGACTGACTGAGATAAACGGATAGTGACAGACTGAGACTGAGCCAGAGAAACAGAGAATGAGACATACAGAGAGAGACAGACAGACAGACAGACAGACAGAGACAGAGACAAACAGACAGACAGACAGACAGACAGATTTACAGACAGGAGAAAACCCACCAATTCACCAAATTTAACAAAAACAAATATTTCCGACTATAACAGTATAAGGACAGTAGCTTTCACTTCAGTTACAAAAGCAGAGTTATATCAATACCACAGAAAAAGACATGATGAATCACTCACTTGATCGCTTTATAAACCAGTTGTATTGTCCGATTATTCGTGTCATCCGTTTTAACTTGTAATCTGGCACTGGACTGAATACCCAGGGTGTAGTAATTGTATCGATTAAGTTCCAGCGCATATTTGCAAATCTGCACACATTAAAAAGTATATTCATTCAGACTTCACCAATGGAGTCGATATACAGATATAGATATAGATTTTTATTTAAATGTGACCCGCTCTGACTTAAGGTACAAGTCGGGTGAGGCTTTCTGCTGCTGTGGGCTGAAAACTCTGAACAGGGACAATAAGTCAATTTTGAGTTTTCTGCATTTTCATGCTTTGTAACCACTTTTACACCATGTCCTGACACAATAAAGTCAAATTCAATCAATAAGTATAATTTTTTTGTGTTTTAATGTTTTCTTCTCCTTTCAAAATATTCACAAGTTTCGTAATATTTTGGTGATTACAGTACGCTTTTCTTAAATTTATTTTTCTTTTTGTTGTTTTGGATGGATGGACAATTAAGTAAACAAGGGAAGTATGGAATTTCAGCTGATTTCGTTGATATTTAATGCTTGCTGCTAAAAAGAGTTTCAGACAATACCTTTTCAATTCAGGCCTATTCTCTTCCACACAATTTTTCTCAAAATGTCTGACTTGACCCCTCTAATCTCTGAAAGCCCATAACTTTCTTGTTTTTGTAGCCTGAAACTCAACTTTAGTACCATTTGAAAGCTGAGATTCTAAACTTTATAGTGATACCAAAACCTAAAAACGCCTAACTGAGACTATTGTGCCTTTTGTAAGAATGGGTCACATATATATCCATACAGACTTCACCAATGGAATAGATATATATGTATTCATACAGACTTAACCAATGGAGTAGATACATATATTCATAGTAATCATACAGACTTTACCAATGCAGTAGATATATATTTATATTCATACAGACTTCACCAATGCAGTAGATATATATTTATATTCATACAGACTTCACCAATGCAGTAGATATATATTTATATTCATACAGACTTCACCAATGCAGTAGATATATATTTATATTCATACAGACTTCACCAATGCAGTAGATATATATTTATATTCATACAGACTTCACCAATGCAGTAGATATATATTTATATTCATACAGACTTCACCAATGGAGTAGATATATATATTCACAGTAATTATACAGACTTCACCAATGGAGTAGATATATATATTCACAGTAATTGTACAGACTTTATCAATGCAGTAGATATATATATATATATCTTCATACAACTTCATATATGAGCCAGGGTCAAAAGGTGCTTTGGAGTGACTTTCCCAGTTCAAATCACTGCAACTAATTTTCTTGCCTTTACACAGCCTGAACAATCCTAGATATTGACCTTTAAATGTCAAATCAAATAGCAGACATGAATTCATGGAGGTTGAACAAATCATTTGGCTTTTCCAGACGCAGTAGCTCATACTTTATAGGGCATAGTTTCCATCTGTGACAGGTGTTACACGAACACTAAAAACTCAAATAGTTTCCAAACTTTCCATTTGTTTTCAATGCTGATGAGTTCTATTCAGACAGTTTTATGAATAAAACTTGAAAAGCCCTATTTCATTGCAGTTTTTTATCATTTTTTACACTGTGATTGATCAGAAACCAAAAAATACATACATACGTACAACCATTGGTTTAACACCAAACTTTATTCTCAGCGTAGAGCCATATCTGGGCTAAAACTGTTTCAAAACATATGCAATGCTTCAACAGGTAAACAAGGAAAAGAAATTAAGTACACATACCAACGCATTCACGCACACACAATCTAAGAATATGTCCCTGGCACTGACCACTCCATTCAATTTACAGGGCTCCCACTGAGGAAAAGCAAAAATCCCTGAAAATCGGGGGGGGGGGGGGTTCCGTGGAGGGACTTGCCCACCTGGAAAATTTTGAAAATTTACATTTAAAATGGTGCAATCTGACACATATCTCATCTGAGCTTAATTTATAGTTTTTTTAGTTTTTTTCCATGGAAATTTTTTTTTCGAGGATTCTCACTCTCGGTTTTTGCGGAAATACACGAATTCGCGGAAAAGTGGGAGCCCTGAATTTATCACACATGGGATTTAGAAAACATACCTGAACACACTAAGGACACTACAGCATTTATAAAAATGGGCCTAAATTATCTAACATTGCTTCCACATATCTCACTTCCCTAGAGCTAAAAATGCATTTAATACATCTATCAATTCTAAGAGAAAGTAGGTAGGACGTCATTGAACACATACAGGTGAATGGACTAGCAAGTCAAAAAATGATAGGAAGAAATGACAAAGCAAAGGAATAAGGCAGAAACAAAGAGAGTAACAGACAAGAGGAAATTTCTAGCACAGAAAGAGCCCCTGGCATCCCCACAGGGGAATTCATTAAACTTGTGCATCATGATAATAATTAAAAAAGCCAAGCTGAATCAATTTACACATTGGCAAGACCTTGCCAGGTGGACAAATATGCTTTTTTTCAGGTCTCTTGTACAATCATGTTACATGAAAATGGACCAAATTGGCCATCTATGGCTCTAACTTCGCTTCTTCTTCTTCTGCGTTCGCACGTTCACAAGGTCAGTCCAGTCAGGGAGACGAATGTTGTCGTGTCCTCCATGTCCTGTCGGCAGCCATAGAGCTTGGTGCGGAGGGGGCTCACTTATTAATTAAATTTAGCATGTGAATCAGTTCTAACACAGACTTCTTTTGAAACAGCCACAATACACACACACCCACACACACACACACACACACACACACACACACATATTATAATTATATATATATATATATATATATATATATATATAACACACACACACATTATAATTATATATATATATATATATATATATATATATAGATATATATATATATATATATATATATCATCATCATCATCAGGTGCCCTGCCGCATGGCGTTGGCGACCATGGACTTCCAACCATCTCTATCTCTCGTTGCCCCCAGCATCTCCCCCACCCCCCTCATCCCCAGCCACTCTGCAAGTCCGTCCAGCATTCTCTCCCTGGGTCTACCTGGTGCTCTCTTTCCCTCCAGCTTTCCCGTTGTGACCAGGTGCTCCAAATCCTGGTAGTGTTTTTGCTGACAGTAAAGAATTTCTAAATCTTTTGTTGATCAGGATGTAGTCATTTGATTTTTGGTATTATCTCCTGGACTCATCCAAGTCCATTTTCCTCTGTTAGGCAGGTGTTTCCTACTATGAACTCATTCATCTGTGCCCATTCTATAAGCTTCCCCCCTCTTTCATTTTGTGTACCAAGGCCATGATGTCCAACTATATCCTCCACCCTATCCTGTCCCACTTTCGCATTAAAATCTCCCATTATGACTGTAACTTCTTGTGATTTACATTGGACCTTGGCCATCTCTAAAACTTCGTAGAAGTTGTCGAACTTCTTGTGATTTACAAAGGACCTTGGCCATCTCTAAAACTTCGTAGAAGTTGTTGATGTCTTCCTGCGGATGTTGGTGCATACACCTGTATGATGTTGATATCAAAAGGTTTGCCTCCGAATTTGACCAGTAAAACTCTTGTTGGACACTACCCAGTATCCCTTAACTATTGATTTGTCTTTGTCCATTATGATGCCTACTCCTCTTTCATGTGAATTACCACCAGAGTATATCACTGTATATTCCCCTGATGTTATCATGCCTGCCCCCTTCCATCTCACTTCCCCCAGTCCTAAAATACTGATGTTAAGCCTTTCCATCTCCATTTTGATGTTGTCTAATTTACCTTTCTGCAGCATTGTTCTGATGTTCCATGTTGCTATTTTGGTGTTGAATTTAATTTTGGTCGCAGTTGCTGGCTGACGGTCTGGTGTCACCTGCGCCGCATGACAGTCCCTACCGGAAGAAGGTGCTCCGCAGGAGCACCTATTGACGTCGTTTATATATATATATATAGAGAGAGAGTGTGTGTGAGTGTGTGTGTGTGTGTGTGTGTGTGTGTGTGTGTGTGTGTGTGTGTGGTGTGTGTGTGTGTGTGTGTGTGTGTGTGTGTGTGTGTGTGTGTGTGTACACACTATATACATGCATATATATATGTATAAACATATGCATGTATATATATATATATATATATATATATATATATATATATATATATATATATATATATATATACATATATATATATATATATATATATATACTCCTAATCATAATTTAAGGGCCACTTCTTCCTTCCTCTCTAATTTTAAGTTGAAATAATTGACAATGTTTAGAATTGATTCTATGTTTTATTTCATCATTTCCACACCTGTTTTGGAAAAAGAAATTAGCACAATGACCCATTAGTGAACAGCACATGCATTTAAAGGAACATCCCCCCCTTTTCAAAAAACAGAAAGTGTCAGATTTGGCCAATCTGTTTTCAATATCGCGTGTGTCCGCCCCGAGCCTGGATGCATGCTTCACAGCGCCGATGCATCGACCCTACAAGGGTACGGAGTGTGTCCTGAGGGATGGCGGCCCACTCGATCTGCAGGATGTCGACCAGCCTGGCCAGGGTGCCCGGTGGGGGGTGGTTGTCCCTGATGCGCCTCCCGAGCACATCCCAGAGGTGTTCAATTGGGTTCAGGTCAGGTGAGCACGCTGGCCAGGCCATACGGACGACTTCATGCTGCTCCAGGAAGTCGGTCACAAGGCGTGCTCGATGCGCAGGTGCATTGTCGTCCTGGAAGATGGCGCCTTGACCAAGGTCCACAAGCGCAGGCAGTGCCACGGCCGCCAGAACCTCGTCCCGGTACCGGACCCCGTTCAGGATGCCGTCAATGGGGAGCAGGGGGGTCCGGGTACCACGGCTCATGCCACCCCACACCATCACCGACCCGCTGCCGTACCGGTTATGCTCTTGGACAGTGGCGTCAGCGAACCTCTCCCCTTGACGTCGCCACACCAGAGCCCGGCCATCGTTAAAGGTCAGGGTGAACCTGGACTCATCCGAAAACAAGACCCGGGCCCACTGTTGCCTTGTCCAGGTCACGTGCTCCCTGGCCCAGGTCATGCGGCGCACTCTGTTGACCGGTGACAGCACGGGTCGGACGGCCGGTCTCCGTGACCTCAAGTTTGCCTCATGTAGCCGTCTTCTCACCGTGCTGCAGCTGATGTTAGCACCTGTTGCGTCCCTCAGCTGACCCCTCAAGGTCACCGCAGTGGATGCCCTTTCCCTCAGGACGGAGAGGGCAAGGTAGCGGTCTTGCTGTCTTGTCGTTACTCTGGGTCGACCCGTGTGACGCCTTTCCTGGACTGCTCCAGTCTCATTGAAGCGCTCCAGCAGTCTCTGGATTGTGGAATGCGACACTTCAAGTCGTCTAGCAACTTCCCGCTGCGCTAGGCCTTCATCAAGCAGAGCGAGGGCTCTCCCCCGCTGCTCATCCGTCATCCGTCGTCTTGCAAGCATGGTTAAAACGAACCAAGAACGGGTCCTTTTTATCCTCGTCTGCGGGCAACTTTGGCTGGAGTATTGTTCAAAAAGGGCTTGCCTTGCACGTGCAAAGCGAATTTTGTCGCTACCTTGCCTGCGTCGTCAGAGAGACCCTGCTGAAGATTCGACAATTTCGTGTGGAAATTGTCTTCCTTGGGCCGCCCATTGCAAATCGGCAAATCCCCAAACACGTGCCAAAAGGAAACTGCAATGTTGTCTGAGCTCTTATCCATTCAGTTACGGCAACGAATTGGAGAAAAGAGTAAGAGAAAATAGGTTATTTCTCCTTTCAAAAATTGACTCAAAAACGTTCCTGGCCCTTCAATAATGACGTGTAGTATATATATATATATATATATATATATATATACATACATATAAAGAACAGAGTACAGATTTATATGAATGCAATAACTACATTTTATTAGTACACTGAAACAGAACAACACATTGGATCAACATGTATTTCAATTAAAACAACAGTACTCAACTGTAGAGAATACTGAAGAATGGTATAAAAAAAATAAGCTGACTACCACTGAACAAATAAGCAACTTGATCATCAACTCAGTGCAGAATCATAGAAAAAACACTCACAGAAACACTATGGCACCCATCACCAAACCCAGTGTGTGGATTGTCTGGCGGCACACTGTAATCTTCACAAGGGTTGAATGAATAGTTCCACGGGTGACCTTCGTACTTGTAGACAGCAACAAACCTGAAATGAAAGTGAATAACTGACTTAACCCTTTGATTCCTGCGAACTATCTACCGTACCAACTGCAAGAACTTAACCCTTCGACACCTGCACCCTGTCTACCAACTGCAAAAACTTAACCTTTGACTCCATCATCCTATCGACCAGCTTCTTGCAGGAAGCTGGTGGACAGGGTGAGTGAGTCAAAGGCTTGAGTTTTGCTTTGCTAGCATGACTGAAAATGTGGGATGCTGGTGGACAGGGTGCGAGAGTCAAATGGTTAAAAGACAAGAGCCTTTTTTGTTTGTTTGCTTGTTTTTTCTTCTGATGAAGCGTTATATAACACTATGCACATTATATGTCTCATACAGTTATACACATAGGGCATTAGACAACTGCTGATCAAAAACATTGTTGTGCATCTGAGATACATGTATATGTAGGATAATTAAATGCTCAAAGGACATTTCTTGATTTGACACTTTTTAACACTACATTACACACACACACACACACACACACACACACACACACACACACACACACACACTCACGCATACACTCTCTCTCTCTCTCTCTCTCTCTCTCTCTCTCTCTCCTCTCTCTCTCTCTCTCTCTCCTCTGTCACTCAAACAATGCGCATATATGCATACACATCACTTTCAATGTTTTACAATTAAAAAAAACCATATATACAGAGTTTCAGTTTCAGTTTCTCATGCTCGGAACGAATTCTATACACAGAGACAGACAGACACAGACAGACAGACAGGCACTGAGAGATAGAGAGCAGTATGCATGAGCATTAGAAAGACAACAAATCATCATCATCATCATCATCAGGTGCCTTGCCGCATGGCGTTGGCAATCATGGACTTCCATCTGTCTCTCTCTCTTGTTGCATCAAGCATCTCTTCCATCCTCCTTGTCTTCAGCCACTCTGTAAGTCCGTCTAGTATCTTCTCCCTGGGTCTACCCAGTGCTCTCTTTCCCTCCAGCTTTCCCGTTGTGTCCAGGTGCTCCAATTCCCCTTTCCTCATAAAATGGCCTTTAAATGTTGCCCGTCTTTTCCTAATCTTCCTTATGAATGATCTACTTGTGTCTGCCTCCATCAAAACTGTCTCGTTTGTTTTCTTTGCTGTCCATGGAACTCTCAACATTCTTCTTAAAAACCACATCTCAGCTGCCTCAATCTCGTTCTGGCTTTGCTTGTTGACTGTCCACGCCTCACAACCGTATAACAGTATTGGTTCTATATAACATTCAACAACTCTCATCCTGATGTTAATTGATAGGCATTTGTTTGTAAGAATGCTTTTCATCTTCTTAAATGCTGTTTTGGCTTGGCCAATTCTGCTGGCTATTTCTGATGTGCATCTGCCGTCTGGTGAAATGATCGTTCCCAGGTATTAAAACTTATCAACCTGTCTCAAGGTTGTGCCTTTTGCTGTTATTTTGCATGTGGGGATTTCAAGTTTTTTACTGATCACCATGACTTCAGTCTTCCTACTGTTTAATTCCAAGCTCTTACCTTTGCTTTCTATTTCTAGTATATTCACAAGGTTTTGTAGGTCCCTTTCATTTTCTGCAATTAGCACAGTGTCATCTGCGTATCGAATGTTATTTATCATTTTTCCTCCAACCTTTAATCCAGGGTCTTCCTCTAGGTTTCTCATGATGCTTTCGCTGTAAAGTGAAAACAGATCTGGTGACAAAACACAACCCTGTCTGACTCCTCTTTTGATACAACAAATCAACATATAAATTTAATTCAAATTTGCAGCGATAGATAGGTATAGACAGACAGTCAGACAGTCAGACAGACAACAGACTAACAGACGGATGGACGAACAGACGGATAGCTAGATAGACAGATAGATAGATACAGAGAGAGACAGACAGCTTGATCTATGCATAAGTACATACATACATACATATACATATATATACATACATACGCCATGACATGTGTGCATACATACATGCATACATCCATGTCTTACATACGTATACATATATAATACATACATACATACATACAAATACATACGTATGCATACATACATACATATAAATACATACGTATGCACGTATGTACGTATACATGTACGTACACATACACACATATATTGACTTGCAGATCTATTCATTCTATCCGTTCGTCTAATCATGTTTTATGCTTTTCGCACTAATAATTATGTTCTACTCAAACATGTATTTAGACGCTATGCGTTTTGTATCCAAACATGTACTGTACGTGAAATATCTGAATCCAAGTTTAATTTTAAAGATTCAAAATTCAAGAGGTATTTTTGCTTGCTCTTTCCAAAACAGCAGGCATGTCAGTGCTATATTACAAGCACACACACACACACACACACACACACACACACACACACACACACACACACACAAACACACACACACACACACAAACAACACACACACACACCATCCCCAAACTAGGCAATAGCCATAGGAAAGGCCAGGCATGTTCACGAGAAGTGTCTGAATCACCATCTTGTAACTCGCGTTGACACTTCCCTGTACCATCTATCTTTCTGTTCGTTAATGCAGTTAACAAGAAACACCATGAGGATGCATCCCGACGCCACTCGGTAGTCATTTCATCAAGCAAAATGGGGCTGTCCATGCGTTGCATGACCCGTTTGGGCCCAGTCATCAGTTACCTTGTTTACAAACCAAATGGCATGGTAGTGAATTGACAAACCCACATAACGTGCACCAATCACGTCCAGCCCAACCACCGGACCAAAAGAAACTTGAGGAATTCTCTCACACCCCACTCTGGGTCTTCATTCCTCTCTCAGGCAGCCTGCCTTGCCACCAGCTCCCATAGCTGCCAGCTGCTTTCCCCTTACTTATACTATCATCTTAACAGTTAGCAGTCAAAAACTCACAATATTGCTTTACTTCAACCACAGGGGTTGTTCAAACAGCCGCAAAAGTGGCCAGGCATGATGCTCCAGACACAGCCCATTTTGCTGTTCAGTAAGGTCTGACATGTTCTGAAAGGAATCCCAAGTTTGCAGTCTTTCCAAGCAGACAGAAAGTCTTTCACTGTGATTATCAGGCCTGATTTCCTGAAGTCAGTGGCCAAGCCACACGACACAGTTCACAAGAAACACCCCAAGGATGTGGATGGGGTCCAGAGCACCAATGCCTTGCCACTCTCCAGATAATCACCTCCCAAGCTCCCAACGCCACTCGGTAGTCATTTCATCAAGCAAAACGGGGCTGTCCATGCGTTGCATGACCCGTTTGGGCCCAGTCATCAGTTACCTTGTTTACACACCAAATGGCAAGGTAGTAAATTGACAAACCCACACAACGTGCACCAATCACGTCCAGCCCAACCACCGGACCAAGAGAAATTCGAGGAGTTCTCTACGCCCCACTCTGGGTCTTCATTCCTCTCTCAGGCAGCCTGCCTTGCCACCAGCTCCAATAGCTGCCAGCTGCTTTCCCCTTACTAATACTATCGTCTTAACAGTTAGCAGTCAAAAGCTCATAATGTTGCCTTACTTCAACCACAAGGGTTGTTCGAAAAGCTGCAAAAGTGGCCAGGCACTAGGCATGATGCTCCAGACACAGCCCATTTTGCTGTTCAGTAAGGTCTGACATGTTCTGAAAGGAATCCCAAGTTTGCAGTCTTTCCAAGCAGACAGGTCTTTCCCTGTGATCAGCAGGCCTGATTTCCTGAAGTCAGTGGCCAAACCACACGACACTGTTCACAAGAAACACCCTAAGGGTGTGGATGGGGTCCAGAGCATCAATGCCATGCCACTCTCCAGATAATCACCTCCCAAGCTCCCGACGCCACTCAGTAGTCATTTTATCAAGCAAAGGGGGGCTGTCTATGTGTTGCATGACCCGTTTGGGCCCAGTCATCAGTTACATTGTTCACAAACCAAATGGCAAGGTAGTCAACTGACAAACCCACACAACGTGCACCAAATCACGTCCAGCCCAACCACCGGACCAAACGAAACTGGAGGAATTCTCTCTCGCCCAACTGTGGGTCTTCATCCCTCTTTCAGGGTGCCTGCCCTGCCATCAGCTTACATAGCTGCCAGTTCCTTTCCCCTTACTATCGTCTCAACAGTTAGCAGTCAGAAGCTCCCAATGTTGCCTTACTTCAAGTTCAACCACAGGGGTTGTATGAACGGCCATGACAGTGGCCTGGCATGATGATCCAGACACAGCCCATTTTGCTGTTCAGCAAGGTCTGACATGCCCTGAAAGGGATACCAAGCTTGCCGTCTTTCCAGGCAGAGAGCAGGTCTTTCCCTGTGATCATCAGGCCCGATTCCCTCAAGTCATGTGGCCCATTGTTGAAGAGGCTATAGCAATTTTTTTGTTCTTTCACAAAACTTCAGTACAAACAGGTATAAAAATCAAACAAGTTTATCAGTTGTACACAGCATGCCTCAAGGACAAGCCTATCGAAGAATGCAATAACCCTAAAGCCTTATCTGTGTGTACGTGTGTGTGCAGCGTGCGAGAGAGAGAGAGACAGAGTGTGTGAGTGTGTGTGTGTGTGTGTGTGTGTGTGTGTGTGTGTGTGTGTGTTGTGTGTGTGTGTGTGTGTGTGTGTGTGTATGTGTGTGAGTGTATGAGTGTATGAGTGGGGGGTGTCTGTAGTGTGTGTGTGTGTGTGTGTGTGTGTGTGTGTGTGTGTGTGTGTGTGTGTGTGTGTGTGTGTGTGTGGTGTGTGTGTGTGTGTGTGTGTGGTGTGTGTGTGGTGTGTGTGTGTGTGGTGTGTGTGTGTATGTGTGTGTGTGTTGTGTGTCTATGTGTTTGCAGTGTGTGTGTGTGTGTGTGTTTGCAGCGTGTGTGTGTGTTTGCAGTGTGTGTGGTGTGTGTGTGTGTGTGTGTGTGTGTGTGTGTGTGTGTGTGGTGTGTGTGTGTGTGTGTGTGTGTGGTGTGTGTGTGTGTGGTGTGTGTGTGTGTGTGTGTGTGTGTGTGTGTGTGTGTGTGTGTGTGTGTGTGTTGTGTGTGTGTGTGTGAGACATATTCCACTTCTCAGGGTAACTTTTGATTTTACAAACCCAGCAGTTTTAGTGTACTATTAAACTGAAGACCCAGTGACTTGGATAAGGTAAGGTTGTGATGCTCACAACTGTTTGATGGGTTTGCCCTAGTCACACGAGTCATCAGGTCGATAATACATTCAAACCACTGGGCTGGGTTTACATAATGAAATGTTATCTCAAGAATTGGAATATATATATCTCTGTCTCACACCTACCATACATACAATATATATCTCTGTCTCACACCTACCATACATATTACATAATACATGTACACACAGACACAGACACACACACACACACACACACACACACACACACACACACACACACACACACACAAACAGCACACACACACACAAGCACACACACACACACACACACACACACACACACACACACACACACACACACACACACACACACACACGATACTCATGACTCTACTACATAGTTTAATGCATGGATCATCTAATGAATAGTACGAATATATCATATGTCTATAAAATTGTAATAAAATATATCAATTAAGGCTAAGCACTTTTCTCTGTATTTCTTTGATGACATTTCCCTTCTCCTAAATGACCGTTTCCCATGTGTCAAAAAGGGCCAAAATGCTTGTTGCTAGGCAACCAGAATTTATTTGTTGTGTCTGCTTGGCCACCTCCACCTCCCAAGTCATCAAAGTTGTAAAAATGTACACCACAAAGACTCATATCTGGAGAACAGGTGGGAAGTGGCAAAAACAAATGTACGTTGCCTGATGCAATGCAAAAGAAAAGGCAAAACACTGTTAAATGGTTTGCCATTACGTGACACCTCATCTGGCCACAAATCAATGCCACATACCAGTCTTATCATTATCATTTAGATGCAACGATGACACGTAAGAAAATGTCAAAGTGCAACGCCCACCCACCCCCCTTTTTCTTTTTCAGTGATCCTTTATCTGGAAGAGATGTGTTCAGTCAGCCTTTTGTCCTACCTTCCACCTTCTTTTCCCTCCCTCTCTCTCTCCTCTGCAGGATAAAATCATGCAAATCATGTATCACTGTACGGTGTAACATGACTTGTAAGTTACTGTGACAGTCAACAGTTAGCAGTACTTATTTCAGACATGTGTTATATATGACTATATATACGAAGTCAACCTGTTTTAAAACATTTGAAATAATGGGGTCTCCTACCCTTATTCTGACATCACTTTCCCATGAAGTATCGGGGTAAACAAACTGTGATCACAGAGATTTAGTGGCCCATAAGCTCAGCCTACTTGAACCCCTTGTTGGAATGCCAGGGGCTCTTTCAGTATAAATAGTATCCCCACCACCTGGAAATTCTGTGCCAGAAATGTCCTCTTTTCTGTCATTCTCTTTGTTTAGAAGACTGCCTTGTTCCTCTCTTTCTGTCATTTGTTCCTTGTTCCTTTCTTCTGTCATTTGTTCCTATCATTTTCTGCCTTGCTGGTCCATTCACCTGTGTGTGTTCAATAAAGTCTTACGTAGCTTTTCTTAGGACTGATAACTGGGTACACATATTAAAGTGCATTTTTGGCTATAAAGAGATGAGACATGTGGAAGAAAATTTAGGTACTTTATGCCCATTTTTATATATATGTTTTGGTGTCCTTAGGTATGCTTAAATTTGTATTCAGGTGTATTTTTTTAAATCCCGTGCAATAAATTGGACAGAGTAGTCAACGCCAGGGGCATGTCCTTACATCAAATGTGTGAATGCATTCAGCATTGATACGCGTACTTATTTTCTTCTTTTTTTTCTGTTCAAATTTTGTATGTTTTGAAGCAGTTACAGTTGTGATATGGCTCTACTCTGTCAGCTGGGCTTTAAACAACAAGAAAGAACCCTCGGGGAATACGGGCAGGCTCTAATGGTCTAAACATTTTTAATTCAACTGCAGCTACAGTGATACATTTCAGTTTTTTGTTTTGTTTTTTCTAACAAGTTGTCCATATCTCCATCTTACCACTGGTCGTCTCAACCATAACCAGTGTATGATCCTATAGTCTGTGCACAGTTTAAACAATGAGGGTCTGATTCTTGAAGTGCTTCTGATGCTATCATATAATGTAGATGCTCCTACTGATATCAGAAAATACTTTCAGCCAACAATCACTGGCATACCTTTTCTTAGATGCAGTAGCCTACACTGTCATTCAGACCTACAATAAGTCTTGTCGATACCAGAGGTGACTCCTTTTAAACTGGAGTTCTTTTGCAATCAACAACAATTTGATTCTCTATTTGAATACTGACACCATACACATCAACCACTGTTTGTGTTACACCATAGTAATGATTATAATATCTAGTATATATATATATATATATACCTTTCACGCCATAGCAGTACACCTAATACCATAACAAGGATGAAAAGATTTTACTGGAATTCTTTATATAGACCTATTCTACATGGTACATTTTCTGTCTTGTTTTACCATTGCTATTGACTCTCTCAGGTCAAACGCACAGTTTATTGATGTTCTCTGTTATACTCCTTGATATACTTCCTGACCTTTTCCATTATGGCCATAGGGACTGTCAGCTGAGACAACACAAATCATTGTGTGTGTGAAGAAATGTAAAATGTGTTTTTGGAGCAGTTTTCTTTCTTCACGATGTGTTTTGTTTACGTACCATAGTACTTGGAAAGCAAAGAAAAAAAAACATAGGTATTACTAATAAACCATACAACTTGACAAATAGGCCTACATGATACACAGTAGTCGATTCTATGCCAGGTTCCAGATGGATGAAATGTCTCTTATGGCTGTGTCACAGATGGCACCACTATGTATTTCAGTGAACAACAGAACTACGGAGCCAGAGTAGGCATATCACTATCAAAGTATCATGCCCCAAACTCAAAGAGAAAATATTATACCTATAGGCCTACTGACCTATATAATTAACTATGTCACGTGTGATATAATCAAGTGTGCCACATGTGATATCATTCACTAGGTCTATGTCACATGTGATGTAATACGATCTCCTCTATCAACACGATTGTTAGCGTAAAAATCCAGTAGCTGATTATTAACCCGATTATGTTGGGAAAACTAAGTTAAAAACAAACAAAAAAAGTTTAGACCAAAATTTTCAAATGTAACAAAAAATAAGACCCAAACAAAGAAATGACAACAACAACAAAAACTCACCTGGGTAATCCATCCTTTCGTATCAGAGGCTCCAGATTGATCACATTACTTTCGTTGCTACCTACTTGAAACCTGCAGGCACTCAGCTGTTTGTACTGTAACTGTGTCGCATTGAAGGCGGGGGACGACGTCTGCACGATTCCAATGTAAAACAAGTGCGCTTGCAAAACCCATACGAAAGCTCTAAACATTTTTGTAAAGCTCTAAACAAGACTGTGGTGTTCTTCGTGTAACTACTGTTTGCTTAGGTCTGCGCAACGTCGTAAACTTTCTTTCAACGCTTCGTCTATCCATGTACAAGTTGCATGCGCTCCCTCTCGTCAGGCAGCATCGCGAACCTTGTTCAGCTGGAAAGAAACTCCACGCAAATGTAACAGGGCCGTTCATTGGTGAATGGAGGAACACCCCAAGTAATACTGTCCAATCGTATCTTAAGTTGCTTAGGTTCATTCCGCATATGCCAATTGTTTGCTGGCTGATGGGCAACGTCCTTGAACCCTACGGTGGTTTCACTGCTCTCTTTCATTTTTCATTGAACAGATAAATAAATAGTATGTAAATACAGGGATATGTAATAAACTGGATAAATAAATCGACAACCTTAGATCTAGTTTGTCAGTGATCAGAAGTTTTAATCAATTCAGGACGTCATACGAAAATTATTTTTGAAGTAAGTAAGTTAATTTGAATCCTGGTTATATTAATCAGGATTACTGTACACTTCAGAAGGCGGGGAAGGGAGTGTGATGTGGTCAATGATTCTATTGATTTTTCCCATGAAAAACGCATAAAGGGATTTTACACAGAAACATGTGTGCCTCTGGTGCATGTATGTGTGTGTGTGTGCGTTTGAGAGACAGACAGACAGAAGAGAGAGAGAGAGGGAGGGTGGTGTGTGTGTGTGTGTGTGTGTGTGTGTGTGTGTGTGTGTGTGTGTGTGGTGTGTGTGTGTGGTGTCCATTGTTATACAAACTTATACCAGGCGCTAAATGATTAGTTGGTTAATTGATTGATATAACCATACTGACCTCCATTATTTCAGTTTGAAAATCACAAGAAGAGAAATCAAATCCAGCCGAATAGCAGACTATTTCAAGATTCAAGTGTTTGCGTGGTTTGAAAATCAGCTGGACAAAACTGACTTCAATCGAAAAAAGAAGGATTTATATAGCTTTTTCTTCTTCTTCTTCTTCTTCTTCTTCCTTTTTTTTTTTTTTTTTTTCTTTTATCTTCTTCTTCTTCTTTCTTTTTCTTCTTCTTCTTCTTCTTCTTCTCTTCCTCCTTTTTCTCGAGAGAGATAAGTTTTTAATCATCACAGATACGTTCCATGTTAGCACTAACATTGGGTTTGTTTTTATTTTTTTAACCTGTTTCAATTGTGTTCAGATGCCTGCTAATTGTAAATAATTTGTGTCCATAGACTTTACAGTTAATCAAAGCAAAGCCAGAAACAGTTTCATAGTGCTGATCAACGTATTTACGTTCCCCGCCTACCCAGCCCTCCCAGTATAACAAAACAACAACTGGAATATCTTCATATCACTCGACCATCCCCATCTAGTGCTGAAACTGCGTGTGACGGATGGCCTTCAAATACAGACTGAGATTAAACATTTGACTCCCGCACCCTATCGACACCGATTGCAAAAACTGTTTGACGTCCTCACCCTATCCAGAGAGTCAAGCGATTAAGTTTGTTGCTTTGCTAGCATGACTGAAAGTTATATAGAACCAATACTGTTGTACGGATGTGAGGCGTGGACAGTCAACAAGCAAAGCCAGATCAAGATTGAGGCAGCCGAGATGTGGTTTTTAGGAAGAATGTTGAGAGTTCCATGAACAGCAAAGAGAACAAACGAGACAGTCTTGATGGAGGCAGACGCAAGTAGATCACTCATAAGGAAGATTAGGAAAAGACAGGCAACATTTATAGGCCTGGCGGGAGTCAAAGGGTTAAAGTCCCTTCAAGGTGGAGCGACATCAAATCCTGTAACTCAGGCTCATGGGGGGAGGGCCCTGAACAATGGAAGTCAAAAGAAGAATCACCAACATTCAGCTGACAATGCACCAAAGTTGCATCCTTTCCACCCTACTTCATGGCTCAGAAGAGATGAGAGAAAATGACCTTACCAAACTTTTCAGTCTTTCACTATAAGGAACTGCGGAGAGTCATGCGGATCCTTTGGCCTTGCGCCCATCAGACTCTAGCCTACGACTTGCCTAATGCAGTCTAAGAGAGTCTCACCTGCCTCAGAATACTGGAAGATGAGAGAAAGTGACTTTACCAAACTATCAATCTTTCACCATAAGGAACTGCAAAGAATCATGCGAATCGTTTGGCCCAGCACCATCAGTCTCCAGGCCACTATTTGCCTGATGTAGTCTAAGAGAGTCTCATCTGTCTCACCTGTTGGCATCACCAGGTTTGGTGTTGGCCAGTGCACATCTTGACACCTGAAGAATCATGCGAATCCTTTGGACCAGCACCATCAGTCTCCAGGCCACTATTTGCCTAATTTAGTCTAAGAGAGGCTCACCTGTCTCACCTGTTGGCATCACCGGGTTCAGTGTTGGCGGCTGCACATCTTGACACCACATCTCCCTCCAGGCCGCTTTGTCCTGACCTTTGTGGACAATTTCTTGAATATTCAGGCCATTGATGTTGGTTATATTCTCGACGTATGAGACTGGAGATGCTTCACCTCCTTTTGTCCACCTTTCTTGAAAGATGTTGCCATGAGTCCGTGTTTTGTTGCTACACATGCCAAAATTACTCTTCTCTGTTATGTTGCTGGCATTTTCTGGTGTACAAGCTCCTCCGGACACCTTTGAAAGATGGTTGCCATGAGGTCCGTGTTCTTGTTGCATGACACATGGCCAATATATTTTACTCTTCTCTTGTTGATGTCTGCTGGCAGTTTTCTGGTGGTACTAAGCTCCTCCGGACACTTTCATTGGTTCTTCTATCTGTCCATCTGACGCGTAGTAGTCTCCGATAAAACCACGTCTCTGTTGTCTCAATTCTTCCGCAACCAGCCTCTCTAAAGTCTCGGCACAATTATCATGAAAATACCAAGGAGATGGACTGAACATATCATCTGAAGAGAACAGCATAGCATCACCCAGAGAACTGAAAGGACACAAGAATACTTTATTTTATTGTTATTGTTATTGTTGTTTAAAGCCCAGCCGACTGCGTAGAGCCATATCAGGGCTATAACCGCTTCAAAACATACAAAACTTCAACAGGGAAAAAAACAACAGAAAATCAAGTACACATATCAATGCAATCACGACATAATCAAGCATATGCCCTGACTTGACACAGAAATCAAGTGCACACTCATGCATCGCGCAACATCTAGACTGCCTACGTTGACCACTCCGTCCAATTTATCTCATAGGGGATTAAAAAAAACACACACCTGAATACAAATATAAGCATACCAAAGGACACCAAAACATGCATAAAAACAGGGCATAAATTACCTAAAATTGCTTCCCATATCTCACCTCCTTAAAGGCAAAAATGCACTTAATACATGTACCCAGTTATCAATCCTAAGAAAAAGTACGTAAGACTTTATTGAACACATATAGATGAATGGACAAGTAAGGCAGAAAATGATAGAAAGAAATGACACAAAGTAAAGGAACAAGGCAGAAACAAAGAGAGTAACAGTAAAGAGAAAATTTCTATTACAGATTTTCCAGAAAGTGGGGATACTATTTATACTGAAAGAGTCCCCGGCATCCCCACGGGGGAAGAAGAACACCTGGTGATGATCATAATGGAAGGGGACCTTAAGGCCCTGTCAGAAACAAACTTACTACACAGAGGCTAACCAAGAACAGACAGAAATGGAGAGAACCTTCACGGCAGCCCTACATGCTAATGGCATCATGAAAATTAGTAAGTATGTACTAATTGTATATCAGCAACTTGTTATTTTTGATTTGTGACAGAAAATAACCCAAGGAGTAAAACAGTAATTATAAATCGTTCTGAAGAACATTTCGTTCGGCCCAAACGCAGTAAACTCAAACATAACCCACACCCGTGTCCAGAAATCCAGAAGGCTTGATATCTTTTAGGTGTCAGGTCGGGGTTTCCTTGTTACCGGTAAAATGTAACTCAGTACCATCTGCCGCATTGGGTAGATTGGGCTCGTAGTCTTGGATGGCAGCTCATCAAGGAGAAGAAAATCCGACCTCAAACCTCTGCTGCTTGCGGCATATCGGTCATGGAAAGGACTTCAGGAGTAAACCTGAAGAAGATTCAGAAATGGGGTCTCTAAGGTGGTCTGCTGCTGTTTTCAGCAACGTTCCAGCAACTCCTGCAACACTGTTGGTGCCAAACTGTACTGGCCTCTGCTGTTCCTTTGTCCCATCAACAATGTGGGGAAGGGGGACCTGCTGCATGGGCAACAGCTTGTCCTCCATATCACCCGTCCTGCTTGCGCCCTGGATAAGTCGCTCCAGCTTCACCTCATGGTGTTGAAACAACACGGAAGCAGCAGTCTACGGTTATAACCTTCAGCTCATGGCGTAGAGTGTAGCGCCAGAGGCTGTTTTCGGCGGCAGGAGAGATTCCCAGGTTTCACTGGACAGCTACTGCCCGCCTTCGCTGGGCAGCCCCCAGCTAAATAGGTGCTGTCCTGCCAGTCTGCCTTCTCCATTTGGGTGCTTGGAGATGAGGAAAACACCAACAAGTAGACTGCAAGACCTGCAGCAAGCAAAAAAGAACAAACAACAACAAACAAACACAAAACAAAAGAGGCCAGCTCTCAAACTGGAATACTGGAAAGTCCATACAAGGGACCTCCAAGACATCAGCGAACTTGATGTACAATTCCCGTCAAAGTCTCTGTATTCATCAATCAGCATGGCTGCAAAGAGGATGGAGAAGAGCGTGGTGCTAGAACACATCCTTGTTTCACTCCATTCTGTACCAGCAAGCGTTGGGATGCCTCCCTATTTAACGTATCTGAAAGCATGCCATTGTGGGAAAAAAGCAACTAGCAGGCAAGTTCTCTAAGGGCAAACGAACTTTCATAGTATCTCCCACAGGCCGTTTGATTAACAGCGTTGTTGTTATTGTTATTGTTGTTTAAAGCCCAGCCGACTGCGTAGAGCCATATCAGGCTATAACCGCTTCAAAACTATAAAATTTCAACAGGAAAAAAAGAAAAAAGAAAATTAAGTACACATATCAATGCATTCGCGCACATAATCTAAGGATATGCCCCTGGCGTTGAGCACTCCGTTCAATTTATCGCACAGGGGACTTAAAAAACACACCCGAATACAAATATAAGCATACCTAAGGACACCAAAACATATATAAAAACAGGCATAAATTACCTAAAATTGTTTCCGCATATCTCACCTCCCCAGAGCCAAAAATGTAGTTAATACTTGTACCCTAATTATCAATCTTAGAGAAAGTACGTAAACTTTATGGAAAACACAGGTGAATCGGACCAGCAAGACAAAAAAAAAAAAAAAATGACAGGAAGAAACGACAGAAAGCAAAGGAAGAAGAAGAAACAAAGACAGTGACAGAAAAGAGGAAATTATAGCATGGAATTTCCAGAAGGTGGGGATACCATTTATACTGAAAGAGCCCCCGGCATCCCCACGGGGGAAATCACGTAAGGTCTCGTCGCCCGTCTTCTTGTAAATATGGATAATCATCCTTAAAGTCTTGAGGAACCTTTTCCTTCTCCTATATAGATTGGCACAGGTATGTCAGCTTCCCCCAGGAGTACCTCACCCTTTCGTGCATCTACTCACCAGGCGTGTTGGGTTGGGATTAGGTATATTGCTTAGATAATCATAACATCCTTCAAGTATTGAGGAATCTTTTTCCTTCTTCCCATACAGACTCGCACAGGGATGTCAGTTGCCTAGGAGTACCTCACCCCCACTTCTGTAGATCTCTGCTTACCAGGCATGATTTGGGGTAGGATTGGGATTAGGGTTAGACTTTGATAATCTCGGCATGGAGAGTCGGACTGCCAGAAATTCCTTACTGGCGGTTGAGGTAGTGTTGCATTGGCATCATCACATATTGACGATTTCCATTTCAAGAATGCAGAAAACAAAAAAAAGTGGGTAGTACAATTATCATTACATTTTATTTGTGGTCTGAATTTGCCGCTTATAATGATGTATCATGTATTCGTTTCATTTATCTATTTATTAATTAATTAATATTTAATTTAATATATTTCCTCTTTGTGTGCTATACAATGTGCTAAAATATGTGTGTCTGTATTCAATTCATTGAAAAAAGTATCAACGTTCAGTTGTTTCGGGGTTATGGGAATGAAAACACACACACACACACACAACATACACACACACACACACACACACACACACACAAAGCACTGATAATGAAACACTGACGTATGTCAAATGTGATACTGATGTGATGAAGCATGTTTAAACGTGTTGTTTTATTCCTTACCCTCGTTTACATGCCCTTGTTTAGTAGGTTTTTGCATTAAAAAATTCTGGTACTATTTGCTGGAAAAGTAAACGAGGGGAGAAGACAGATGAGAAAAGAACACAAAGAAAGGAATCACACAAACAAAGGAAAACATTATCTAGGGCACATTTGGTGTGAGGACAGTTTTAGCATCTTACCGTCATGGTTGCCCACATAGAATGGCAGGCAGCAAGGAACTGTTGTTCCTTTGCCAAAACTGAGGTTATATATCATAGTAATGTTACTCTGTGTGTGTGTGTGAAAGAGGAGCTGAGATGAGTGGAGTTGATAGAGAGCATGTGTGTGAGAGAGGGGAGAGAGAGAGAGAGAGAGAGAGAGAGCCAGTATGAGAGCCAGAGAGAGGGAGAGAGATTGTGTGTGTGTATGTTGTGCCATGTGTGCGTGCATGTGAACATTTCATTTAAAACATCACACACACATCCTCCTACTCTCTCCCACACACACACACAGAGAAAGTGTGCAATGTTGATGCAACAATACATTCACTTCCATATCACTAGCAGAATACTTTTTACTTTTTCTTTTTCTTTTTTTGACAATATTCCAATTTTTCCTCACAGGTGTGAGCTCAGTTCTGACAAGACTGTGCAGGCAGTATGTTACCTGCAGTCTGCACACTCCATCTTCAGTTATGTTTTTATGTTTTCATCGTCCAATCACCAGCATGGCTTACAGGATCTTTGACGCGCATATTTGATGTTCTGCACATGTGTATGTACTAGGCGGGTAGGTCTGCATATATGTTGAAAATGTCCATCCTTTATCCAACAGGCAGAGAAGTCCAGATAGATCAAACCTGGGACCTCTGCTTGGAAGTCTAATATTTACCCATTTGGCTACCATACATGTCAAACTAATTGAATGATAATACTGAAAATACCTCTTTTACACTGAAATATGCATTACTATTATCACAAACATTCATTCTATGACAACAACAAAAAAACCTTTCCAAATCTTGTCTTTCAGATACAGACCAAAATGAAAAACTAACACCTTCAATTAACCTCCAAACTATTTATTTTTGAATTCTGTCACACATTTTTCTTTGATTTCTTCAACCAATCAGCATGCTTGTTTTATTCTGCCTTCTTTTGCTTATTTCCTGATTTTTTTATTTATTTATTTAACTACTTATTATAACAACCTTTGAACTCTGTTGCAGAATTTTCCTTGGCATTGAGTTTTGTAATGTTACTCACATTACAGACCCACAGTGTATTCACATTTTCATCATGTAACATTGCGTGCAGACTGGCGTTCGTGTACGAGGTTGTCATCACAAAATATTTTGTTTGCTTGTCTTTGTCTTTCTGTTGGTATTTCTTTACTATTGCAAAGGAGACAACCCTACTTTCTCTTGGGACTGAGGAAACGTACTTGCATTGACTTTGCTTACTGTACAAAGAAAAAGACTTCATAATATATCTTAAGGAACTGTGTGATGCATCTTCATCATCATCATCATTGTTATATATATCATTAGTAGTAGTAGTAGCAGCAGTAATAGTACTAGTGTCGTCGTCGTCGTCATCATCATCATCATCACAGCCGTACCTTTTTCTTTTCATTATCATCATCATCATCGCATTACCTTTTTTTTTCTCATCATCATCGTTGTCGTCGTCGTCATCATCACCATTGCATTACCATTTTTTTTCGCCGCCGCTGTTGTCGTCACGAGTCGTCGTTGTCGTCATCATCATCATCATTTTAATGTTTAAAGCTCAGCCAACTGCTCAGAGCCATATTATGGCAATAACTATCTCGAACAAACAACACACATTAAACACATCAATGACCCTAGATAAAAACACATAAAACAAACTTGGAAATGAAAATCAAGTACACACATGACACCCTAATAATTTAAGGATATGCCTACTGGCACTCGCCACTATGTATAATATAGACTTTTCTTGTTATAATCATTATAGTTATCATTACTAATACCACTTTTTCTTTTTTTATTTCATCATCATCATCATCACCACATCAGTAATATCACTATTACTATTCATCATCATCATCAGCTGCCTTGCCACATGGCGTTGGCCGATCATGGACTTCCATCTGTTTCTATCTCTTGTTGCCTCAAGCACCTCTTCCACCCTCTCTGTCTAAGCCACCCCGCAAGTCTGTCCAACATCCTCCCCCTGGGTCTACCTGGTGCTCTCTTTCCCTCCAGCTTTCCCGTTGTGACCAGTGTTCCAATTCTCCTTTCCTCATAAAATGGCCTATAAATGTTGCTATCTTTTCCTAATCTTCTTATCAATGATCTTCTTGTGTCTACCTCCATCAAGAATGTCTTGTTTGATTTCTTTGCTGTCCATGGAACTCTCAACATTCTTCTTAAAAACCACATCTCGGCTGCCTCAATCTTGTACTGGCTTTGCTTGTTGACTGTCCACGCCTCACAACCGTATAACAGTATTGGTTCTATATAACATTCAAGAACTCTTGTGATGTTAATTGATAGGCATTTGTTGGTAAGAATGCTTTTCATCTTCTTGAATGCTGTTTTGGCTTGGCCAATTCTACTGGCTATTTCTGATGTGCATTTGCCATCTGGTGAAATGATCGTTCCCAGGTATTTAAACTTAGGCCATGATATCTTGGGATAGTAATATGGTGGTTTCCTGATGCCTTCCATCGGTTTGTTTATGGTCTCTCCACCAGCCTTGGTTGTTCCTACAACAACCTACAAGGCAGTAGGGTGATTTTTTTCAGGGTTAACTCCCTTAGCCTTATTCTCTCCCGAGATGTCCACAAGGCAGTGGAGCTATTTACCCATATATGGGGGTCTGGTTTGTGGGCACCAGGGCATATCCAAATGCCGGTGGGCCTGCGTGCTGCATGTCTGGGGGCCAGACCTCCTCCGAGTCCCTTGAGATTTAGCCCGAGTCCATGAGATGTTCAGTTACCACATGTCACCACGAGGAGGCATAAAGTTGGGCTTGCTGATGGAGAGGCTTGTTACTGACAGGGAGAGATGCATTCTGCTCTTCTTTTTGCATAGCTACAAGCAGCAGTGTTAGCCAGCGGTGCAGGCTGAAATTGAGAGGTGACAAGCACGCAGTCACTAGTCAACACACTAGACGCATCACATCTGCCTTTTGACATGCAACTATTGTCGTTATTACTATTATCATTTTTACCATTAGCAAATGTTTAAAGCACAGCCCAACCAAAGAGCCATATCGGGGTGATAACCATCTCAAAAACATACCTAAACACATCAATGACACTGGGGGAAAACAAAATCTGGAAAAAAACTCAAGTGCACATATTATGATCGCATTCACCCGTACCCTAATAATCTAAGGATATGTCCCTGGCATTGGCCATTCCTCCAAATTTATCATTGTTGGGATTATGGCATAGGCTATTCCGTCCAATTTATCATCATGAGATTAGGGCATTGGCAATTCTGCCCAATTTATCATCATTGGCCAAAAGCAATCTGAATACCAATGCATCATCATCATCATCATCATTAGGTGCCTTGCCGCATGGCGTTCGCGATCATGGACTTCCATTTGTCTCAATCTCTCGTTGCCCCTCGCATCTCCCGCACCCTCCTCGTCCCCAGCCACTCTGCAAGTCCGTCCAGCATTTTCTCCCTGGGTCTACCTGGTGCTATCTTTCCCTCCAGCATTCCCGTTGTGACCAGGTGCTCCAAATCCCCCTTCCTCATAAAATGGCCTATAAATGTTGCCTGTCTTTTCCTAATCTTCTTTATGAGTGATCTACTTGTGTCTGCCTCCATCAAGACTGTCTCGTTTGTTTTCTTTGCTGTTCTTCTTGGAAACCACATCTCGGCTGCCTCAATCTTGTTCTGGCTTTGCTTGTTGACTGTCCACGCCTCACATCCGTACAACAGTATTGGTTCAAAAGCAGGTCTGCGGGTCAAAATCTTCGCCATAGAGGTCGGGGCAAGAGGGTTTGTGGGCACCTCCGCTTATGATCTCATGAAACAACTCGCCATTTCTGGGAAGAAGAGGACTAGAGCCCTTAAAGCGATGGCAGAGGCAGCAGAAAGGAGCTCAAGCTGGATCTGGGCAAGGAGGAACCAAAGTGAACTTCATAAGGATTAAATTCCCTACAGATGATGTGTGCCCCGTTAGTACATTGGTAAAACCGCGTACCGCAGTTCTGAAGCGCAGAATCGCCCAGGTTCGCTCCCCGGCGTGGGGAAAAATAGACAACAGCAGAAGGAGTCATGACCTGGATGTGGCCCGGCCCCCCGAGAGTGTAAGGAGTTCAGGGCCGAAACACTTGTCTAAAGGGGGTTACTTCTGTTGTCTAGCTCTCCCTAGAGTTTCTTTCTACCTTGGTTCTATATAACATTCAAGAACTCTCTTCCTGATGTTAATTGATAGGCATTTGTTGGTAAGAATGCTTGTCATCTTCTTGAATGCTGTTTTGGCTTGGCCGATTCTGCCGGCTATTTCTGATGTGCATCTGCCGTCTGATGAAATGATCGTTCCCAGGTATTTGAATTTATCAACCTGTGTCAAGGTTGTGCCATTTGCTGTTACTTTGCATGAGGGAATTTCACGTTTTTTTTACTGGTCACCATGACTTCAGTCTTCCTGCTGTTTAGTTCCAGCCCCCTTTGCTTTCTATTTCTAGTATATTCACAAGGTTTTGTAGGTCCGTTTCATTTTCTGCAATTAGCACGGTGTCATCTGCGTATCGAATGTTGTTTATCATTTTCCCTCCAACCTTTAATCCAGGGTCTTCTTCTAGGTTTCTCGTGATGTTTTCGCTGTATAGTGAAAACAGATCTGGTGACAAAACACAACCCTGTCTGACTCCTCTTTTGATGTTTTGGAAAGAGCTTACATCGTTTTCTATTCTCATTGCAGTTGTTTGTTCCATCAACATTGAGTCTCTCCAGTTGGTTGATCAATTCATCATGTCTTACCCGATCGAAAGCCTTGGTGTAGTCAACAAAGCATAAATACAAATCCTTATTCATCTTATTTGACCTCTCTATGATAGTTCTTAGGATGTATATGGCATTAATAGTTCCTTTCCCTTCCACAAATCCACACTGCTCTTCTGCTATTTCTCTTTTGATTCTATTCCTTGTCCTCATCATGATTATTCTTAACAGGATTTTTGTTACATGGCTCATCAAACTGATTGTGCGATGGAATTCGCATTCTATAGCCCCTGTCTTCTTTGGCAGTGCAATGAAAATTGATTTTGACATATTTTGGGGGATTTTTCCAGTGTCGTAAATTTCATTTAGGAGGACTCTTATTTTTTCTATGCCAAATTCCTCCAGGGCTTCAATCATCTCTGTAGTAATGTTGTCTGGTCCTGGGGCTTTTACAAATGCATAAATATACCTAAGTACTCAAAATCACACAGAAGACTTGGCCAATGGTACCTTAAATTGCTACAAAAGCAATTCACGTTTCCCTGGAGATAAAAATGCAGCCCACATAAACATACCAAATCATCAATTCAATTCGACACAAAGCATGTAAGGCTTTATGAAAAATATACAAGTGAATGGACCGGCAAGGCAGAAAATAAGGAAGAAACGACAGAAAGCAAAGGAGCAAGGCAGAAAAGAAGACAGTGACAGAAGAGAAGAAATTTCTGGCAGAGAATTTCCAGAAGGTGGTGGTAGTATTTCTATTGAAAGAACCTCCAGCATCTCTATGGCGGTAAAGTGCGATAGACGGTGAAGGATTAAAAAATCAGATTCTGTGATATTTCTTTCAACATAGTGTGTATTATTATTATTATTATGATGTATCATTACATAAGTAGTTGTACAAGTATTAGCAGTAATAGTACTATTATGACTGCTGTGTTGGTCCAAAACATCAAATCCATTTTATTTTTCCAAACTGTTTGTGCCAAAGGAAACTGTAGACTGTTAAAGTAGCAATCTACAGATGTTGCTGTTATTTTCATTTCAATCCGAGCCGACTGCGTGGAACCATATCAGGGCTATAACCATTTCAAAATATACACAACACTTCAACAGGAAAAAGAAAAGGAAAAGAAAGGTAAGTACACATATCAATGCATTTGCACACATAATCTAAGGAGATGCTCCTGGCACTGACCACTCTGTCCAATGTATCACACAGGGGATTAAAAAACATACCTGAATACAAATCTAAACATACCTAAGGACACTAAAACATACATAAAACAGGCCTACATTTAATAAAATTGCTTCCGCATATCTCACTTCACTAGGGCCAAAAATGCACGTAATACATGTACCCAATCATCAGTCCTAAGAGAAAGTTCGTAAGACTATCAAACACATACAGGTGAATGGACTAGCAAGGCAGAAAATGATATGAAGAAATGACAGAAAGCAAAGGAGCAGGAAGGAAACAAAGAAAGAGTGACAGAAAAGAGGAAATTTTTAGCACAGAATTTCCAGAAGGTGGGGATACTATTGATACTGAAAGAGTCCCCCCGGGGGGTGTGTGTGTGTGTGTGTGTGTTGTGTGTGTGTGTGTGTGTGTGTGTGTGTGTGTGTGTGTGTGTGTGTGTGTGTGTGTGTGTGTGTATGTGTGTGTGTGTGTGTGTGTGTGTGTGTGTCTGCAGATGAAAAAATGCAAACACATTCAAACCCTTTCACAGTATACGCATGCAGAACATCAAGTATTGCATGGTAAAGATCCTGTAAGTCATGTCAGTGACCAGTGGCATATTGCAACATTAGAATACCCAACATGCGCATCCACTGAATACGCAGTACACAGACTGTGCAGAAACATACTACCTGCACAGCGTGGCAAAACAACATGCATACACACATTCACGAAAAATCGTAATGATTAATACAAATAATAACCCTTTGACTCCCACACCCCTATCCACCAACTGCAAAAACCTAACCCATCGACTCCCTTACCCCATCCTGAAGGAAGCTGATGGATAGGGTGGGGAAGTCAAAGTTTTTGCTTTGGTAGCATGGTTGATAATGCAGGATGCTGGTAGTGATGGTGTGTGAGTCAAATAAATAATGAAAAATACTAAAAAAAAAGGACAATCAAATAATAAAAAAGAAAAGAACATTCCATATGAATCACATAAAACAAATCAAACCAAGCAGTCCGTTCAAATTTTCTTTAATTTCATTCATTCCAAGTACATCAGAACAGTAATAAGATCCATTCGTTTTCATTATTTCAAGTATTCTTAATAACAATCACACATCAAAATATAAAATAGAGCTTTAGCCAAAGTCAGAACATAAATAGAATTACAGCCTACTAACCTCAAAATATAGTGTTTGATTTTCATATTATTGGCCACACTTATGTATACACTCCCCCCCCCCCCACCCCATTTTAAGAAAAAGAAAAAAGTTTCATACCAAAATTCTATGCATACATCATGTCTGTTTATATAAATGTATGATTAAAATACATATCACGTTTCCCAAGAGCCAAAAATGCTCTTAAAACATGTACCCAATTATCAATCTTAAGAGAAAGTATGCAAGATTTTACCGAACACATACAGGTTAATGGACCAGCAAGGCAGAAAATGAGAGAAAGAAATGACAGACAACAAAGGCACAAGGGAGAAACAAAGAGTGTGACAAAAAAGAGGAAATTTTTAACACAGAATTTCCAGAAGGTGGGGATACTATTTATACTGAAAGAGCCTCCGGCATCCCTACCAGGGGAGGGAGGGAGGTACATGCAGGTAAGGTCATGAGAAGAAATATAAGGCAGTAAGCAAGAAGCATACTGTATAACCATAATGATCATTACCAAAAGTAACCATCCGTAACAAAAGTGACTTTATCATTTACCGGTACAGACGAGTCATTCCAGCAACAAACACAAGTAAATACTACAATACCTTACCATTCTTTTCATCTTTAGTTTGACAGTCTTGTTTACTGGTGGTATTTTTGCATGCCAGATGCACATGCTGACATATGTAACAACAACAAAATGTGCACACATCATTTATATTTTTCTTTATTACAATTCTTTTGGTGGTAATCTGTTGCATTCACATGGTGTTGCTTATACTACAACAACAGTAGGAATAAACTCCACAATGTATTATGTATGCTGAAAGGTGGCTTCATGCACATTACAAGTATTTCTTTAAACATACAAGCTCCAAGAAAATAAAGTCTTCAACAAATACTGAACACAGTGAAACATCATGCACATTAATAACATAATTGTTAAATCAATGCCCCTTATCACTCAAAAAGCGGTGAACATAGTAAGTCATCAGAAACAATAATAAAATCAGTATTAACTCAATGTCCTCAACAATGAGCCAGAACAGGATTAACCCTTTGACTCTCGCACCTAATCCACCAAATGCAAAAACTTCACCCTTTGACTGCCTCACCCTATCCACCAGCTTCCTGCAGGAAGCCGTGGATAGGATGAGGGAGTCTAAGGGTGAAGTTTTTGCTTTACTTCCAAGGTTGACAGTACAGGATACTGGTTGACAAGGTGTGCAAGTCAGAGGGTTACATGTGTCACCAACCAAAGAACAAAACAAGTCTATTGATAAATCTACACCTTTTCTCCATAACAAAAGTAAAAACGTTTTATTAAAAAACGCAACTAAATTATACAGAATATTTGCTCCACTTGTATAAATAACAGACAAAAACGCAACAAGTGTATATACATCACCCGAAAATCCAAAGCAACAGAGTAAAACTTGCAGTCACTTAATATCATGCAACAATAAACAAATAACCATGGACACACACATTTGATAGTGCTCATATCCATTACCTTTGACATTTGATTATACTCGTGGTACATGTTTTCAAAACTGACGCAACTGAAATGTGGTTTCTAAGAAGTAGGTTATGAGTTACATGGACAGCAGAGAAAACAACCCAGACAGTCTTGAAAGAAGCAAACATACACAAAAAATATGAAGAGGATTAGTAAAAGACAAGCAACATTTACAGGACATTTTGCGAGGCAAGAAAAATCTGAGCACCTAGTCACAACAAGAAAGCTAGAATGAAAACGAACAGCAGGTCTTCTTTCTTCTTCTTGTTCAGTGTCCACAATCAGTGCGTTGATTATTCTGACAGGAAGAAAATATTATACAGTTTTGCTGAGTGAATGGAGACGGAAAGGGGAGGAGATATATTTGCAGTAACAAAGATACGTATGGAGGGCCATGATTGCCAATGCCATGCGGCAACCAATTCATTTTCATTTTAACCCTTCTCAAAATATGAAACACCTCTGAACAAAAATAGTTCTTTTATCTCTTTTACTCACGCATCCTGTCCACCAGCATCCTGCATTGTCAGTCATGCTAACAAAGCAAAACCGTAACCCTTTGACTCCCTCATAGAGTGAGGGAGCCTAAGAAAGTTTTTGTAGTTGGTGAATAGGGTGTAAGAGTCAAAAGGTTAAAAACAGAGCATGTGCTTGTATAAAACAGAAGGTAGTATGAGTATGTGTACAACACAGAAGAATAAATGTTTACGCTCAGTTTTGTTGAGAAATGCATCAATAGCTGAATTTTGTGTAGAAATGCACCCACAGCTGACAGTGATATTCATTTGTTGATAACTGACTTTCTGAACGTCTTAAAATTAGGGCTCGAGTGCAATGTTATATGGATGGCACAACGCATTTAACTACTGTAATTTTTGACAGCATTTTGCACACCTGAAAAATGTTAAAAGTTGTCTTTTGAAGGACAGAGTAAAAAGTCTGTGCATACACGCACACATTCCCAATTTATGAATTCTGACAATTACAAAACAAAATATTGTCCATCAAAAAATTAGTCTAACAAAACACACTGGTAAAAAACATTCCATCAATATCTGTGGTTACAGATAATAAAAAGAATGCACCACTTAAAAAAAAAAAAAGTGTTATTCAAAAGTTGATGATTTGTGGTTGCACAAACTGTGATTATAAACAAACTATAAATATGTGTTATCTCCTTACTGCAATAAAGAAAGAATAGAAATACAGCCAAAAAAGATCCAAGCAAGTTTAATCTTTGATTAACATTCTGTGATAATCGAACTTGGACTCAAAACTGTCCATAATGCAGTGATCTTAAACAACACCAAACCCAAACCAGTACAAGTACACACACAATCACCTATACTCATACAAACACACTCATACATACAAATGCCCAATAACAAACACTCTCTCTCTCACACTCACCCACATACACAAACAAAACCACAGATTGGATAAATAAAACGTAAAAAAGAAAGAAAAAAATTACAAAAAAAATGAGAAAAAGCAAAGGCATAAACAGATAAAACAAGCATAAAAAACCTGAAAAATGCATAAACAGAAGAAAAACAAGAACAACATCAACAACAACAATGAAAAACAGAATGAGGAAACACAAACAACAAGCAGTAGAAACCTAAGTACCAAAGAAATAGTGACTGATTTATGTCCAACCCTCATGGTCCATTGGAAATAAATAAATAATTTCCCCATTCAAACAAAAACAAAGCCCCACTCTAACACATCCACCCCCCCCCCCCACCCCCTATTACCACATACACACTTATCACAGGTTGATGTCTGGACCTCTGTAACAAAAGACTAGTTTCAGTTCAAAACGCCTTATATAAGAATAAACAAGATACACAGAAAAGTTAGGTCCACTCTGGTAAATTTCTTCAAACATCACATAAATGCTATACAACATCTAATACTCTTTGAAATTATTGAACATTTTTTGAAATTTTCCAAAACGCAGAACAAATGCAAGCTCATCAATAACTGCACTATCCTCTTCATCTGAAACAGCAGACAAATTAACCCTTTTACTTCCGCACCCTGTCCATCAGAATCGTGTATTGTCATCCATGCCAGCAAATCAAAAACTTAACCTTCTGACTCCCGCACCCTATCCACCAGCTGCCTGCAGGAAGCTTGTGGACAGGGTGAGAAGTCAAAAGGTTTAAGTTTTTGCAGTTAGTGGATAAGATGCGGGAGTCAAAGGGTTAAAAAGCTGACTTCTCATGCTATGTGTAGAAATACTTCTATACACTGACCAAACATTTGTTTCTATTCTAATATACACCCTTTTAAAGGCAAAAAAAAAAGAAAAAAAAAAAAAGAAAGAAAGATCAACTTAACATATTAAAATTCTGAACTGTTCTTTAAAACAAAAACAAAAAATAAAGAAAAAAAGGAAAAAAAAGAAGAAACAAAAAGAAAACACACAAATAAACATCAAGTGGGCAGAGCCTACATATTCATGGTTCTGTTTAACTTGTTCATGCAAACGAACATATTAAAAAAACCTGAGTACAAGTTTGCTCCTTTCGCTGGCTAATTAACTTAAATACCCAGTAACCACCCAAAATCGATACTACAACGATGAATCCAAACGGCAGTAACAATTTAAAATGAGCAATCACCAGTAAAAACAAAAAATACAACAAACAAACCAACAACAAAAAAAGTACCCAGCATCTCTTACTTATAATATTGCTGCTGATTCCAGAACTCTTTGATTCTGGATACACTGCCTCTTTCTCACTGAACGTTTTATCTGTTATAACAATTCTTTTTCAAAACCATGATTGTCTTTATGTTTGTGTAATTTCCTGCAGAACATGAACAAATCATCTCGTCTAAGTCTGAAAATTTCATAAAAACAACAACAACAACAACAACAAACTTGTAAAAATTTCATTGCTTCTTAATGAAGAAATCAATGTTAAAAAATCCCACTCATACTTCTGAATTTTGTTTCCAGCAGTTTATGTGAAATAAGCAATATTTCACAGACTTCTTTCCAAAATAACACTTCCTATCAAGATGAAATATTAAGGCATGTCCCACTACACCAGTCAATCAAATTTTACCAAAATATATTTCTTTTTCACATAATTTTTTTACAATACAAGCATATACACTTCTCATAATTTTTACAATACATGCATATACTCTTCTCATAATTTTACAATACATACATAATTCTTCTCATAATTGTTACAAACACTGATACGTACTGCTACAAAAAATCCACATTTAAAAACACACCTCTTTTCCCAACAATGAATTCTACTATTACGTCTTTCCCTCAGTCTGTGTATTACATGCTGTAAGGTGGTCTTTGTCGATTGTATGCATATGCCTGGTGCGTGAGTGCGCTTTGATTTAAATTGCCAAGATCTGACACCATATAAATACTGCAATTATTAAATACTGTAATCATAGTGCTAAAACTACGACTCAGACCAATGTACCCTGTACACAAAAAAATGCTGAAGCAGAAATGTAGAATCATCAGTTCACTTGGGAAGCTTGTAGCCACAATTGACCAGAGCCTCAGAAAACGCTCGGAGCACAAGACGAATTTTGTCTGGCGTACAGTTGTATCCCATCACCCCTATACGCCACGCTTTACCTGCCAGCTCCCCCAGGCCTCCGGAGATCTCCACTCGGTAGCTGCAGACACATCATAGAGGCCTTGATGCTCACAGAGTCTAACTTTTAGAAATTAACAATCTCAAAACTCTGTCCATAAAGTGAGAAATTACTATTCTTGTTATTTATGAATGCACATGCATACACACGCAAGAAACATTTTCTTTGTGTCAAACCTCCGAAAATCCAACTCCCTTGCTGAATGATAAAGGTCAGCTGAACATCAGGCAACCTTAACATCAACATGCAAAATCTATAGCACTAAACTTGAGCTCTAATATCACTCATTATGAAAAGACGTTAAATCAAAGAACTTGAACGAATGAGTAATGCCAAAGTATTTGAATTCACTGGCATCATTTTCACAGGAAACAGATGATTTGGAGAAGAGATCAAAACCAGAACCCAGAAAACAAACAATGTCAGATATTAACATGCCACACTCCTGAAACACTCCAGGTACGACTTCAGATAAGGTCAGCTGTGAAAATGGATGAAAAAGCATTCCATACCAACTGGTGACGATTCCTATCAGGATGGCACTTGGCCAAACCACACTGAGGAAATATCCTACAAGTCCACTGACAGATACAGAGGTCAGCTGTGAAATGGACAAATACGCTGTCCCGAACCTACTAGCAATGGTTTCTATCAGAAGGGGATAGACTCAAGTTCATATTGCTTACAGCCCAGCCGACTACTACAGCCATATCAGGGCTAAGATAAAAGACAACAGCGAAAAACCATGCTCACTGTTAACCTTGCAAGTCTAAAATGATATTAAAGAAAAATGGCCATAAAATTATATCCCATACCAACTGGCACACACAGAGACACACACACTCATACAAACGCACACACATAAAGAATCAATACAATTAAATCCAAACAGAAGAAAATTTTGATGCAGAACTCACTTCTTCATGGCGTAGTCAGTAACATCTTTCCAGGCGATGCCCTCAGGGACATGGATGGTGGTGACACAGGGATTTCTTATAGCCTGCCAACACATCAACACAATACTGTATTGTACCGCATCACACCACATTTCACCACAATCTACTGTGTTGTGCCATACTGTACTGAGAAATGAGAAAAGATAAACAAAAAAAAAGGGGGGGGGATTTGGGGTGGGGGTCCACAACCACTGTAGAAGCCCTGGTGGAATCTAGGGGCAAAGACCTTGATGGGGGTTCACCTCCAAAAGCTTAATCTTCTTCACATTTCAGTATCTCAGATGATGACAAATGTGTTAAAAAAAAAGACAACAAATATTTTTAATTCTACTTTTTTTTCAGAATATGTAGCCTTATATTCTAACAGAAAGTATGTAAGGCTTTATAGCATGGACCAGCAAGGCAGAAAATGACAGGAAGAAATGACAAAAAGCAAAGGAGGAAGAAAGAAACAAAGAACGCGACAGAAAAGAGGAAATTTCCAGTCCATAATTTCCAGACAGTGAGGATATTGTTTACACTTAAAGAGGACCCCCAGCATCCCATGGGGGAAGCGTGATGAATCCCTCTTGAACAAACTCCAAATTCCAATCCAAACTCCAAATACCACTCAGTACATGACTGTAGCATGATTATCTTTTGATTTTTTTGTGGGGTTGGGGGTGACAGAGGTGAGGAGCATATGTTTATGCTTCCAAAGCAGATATACACAAACTTGCTTCCATATACACACACACACACAATACACAAACAAGCATGCACACACACACACACATTCACACACACACACGCGCACACACACACACACACACACACACCACACACATACAGACACACACACATATACAACACACACACACACACATTACACACACACATTACACATACACACACACACACACAAAACCCATTACACACCGGGTCCTTGACATGGAGAGACAGACCCATCTTTTCCAAACCAACATGTAGTTGCTGTGCACATTCCTTGTGGTTGGCCCAGCTGGCCTCCAGTCCCTGTAACACGACATGTCACTGGTTTCAGTGAATTCACTGCACATGGACAGCATCATATTATTCCCTTCACCCACACTAGAAGAAAACAATTTCCTATGTTTTTTTTCTTCTTCTTTAGTGTCTGAACCTGATCATGCCTCAAACAGGTGCAACATCGTTACTTTGTTAACCCTTTTGACTCTCGCACCCAATCCACCAACTGCAAAAACTTAACCTTTTGATTCTCTCACTCTATCTACCAGCTTCCTGCAGGAAGGTGGATAAGGTGAGAGAATCAAAGGGTTAAGTTTTTGCTTTGCTAGCATGGCTGGCAATACAGGATGCTGGTGGACAGGAGTCAGAGGGTTAAAGCCCAGCCGACTGCACTGAGTTGATCTGGGCTGTAACCATTTCAAAACACATACAATACTTCAACAGGAAAAAAAAGGAAAAGAAAATTAAGTACATGTATCAATGCATTAGCGCACATAATCTAAAGAGATGCTCTTGGTGGTTTAAAAAACAGACCTGAAATACAAAATTAAACATAACTGAGAACTGAAAATTCAAGCCTATATAAAAATGGGCTTAAATTACCTAAAATTGCTTCAGCATATCTCATTTCCCTAGGGCCAAAAATGCACTTGATACATGTACCCAATCATCTATTCTAAAAGGAACTGCATAAGATTTTATCAAAGACATACAGGTGAATGGACCAGCAAAACAGAAAATGATAAGAAATTACAGATAGCAAAGGAATTAGGCAGAAACAAAGAGAGTGACAGAAAAGAGGAAATTTCTAGCACAGACTTTCAAGGTTGGATTAATATTTATACTCAAAGAGCCCTCGGCACACCAACAGGAGAGCATTATGTGTAATGCACAGTGAATCAATGAGTTTGGAGAATAGAGTTACACAATAAGTGTCTATAATATTCATGACAGTGATCAGGCCAAATCCATGAAAAGATTTTTCAATGAAAAGTACATACTATTTCTGCCAGTCTTGCCAGGCCTTCTCTGAGGGCGTACACGCTGCTGATGGGTCCTGTGTGATGGTACCTGCACAATCATCAAAATCAATCATGTACAATCATTCACTTGCTTGTACCTGCACAATCATCAACATCAATCATGTACAATCATTCATCAGCTTGTACCTGCACAATCATCAACATCAATCATGTACAATCATTCACTGGCTTGTATCTTCACAATCATCAAAATCAATCACGTACAATCATTCATCCGCTTCAATCATTTTACACTGTACACGCAGTCACCACTGCAGTACCAGCTCGGTTGCATATCCTTGAAAAGTTTAGGGGTTTCATAAATAACTCCACTTAGAACTTCAGGGAGTAGCTATATCCCCAAACAGAAGTTTACGGTTATATACACCCCCAAATAGAATGTCATGTAGTCATAACCCTAACTAAAATTTCAATCCAGCAAACTGACAACTGATAGGGAGAAGAAAGCATGAAAAGTTTGAAAACCCTCTGAGAAACTGAAACTGAAACTCAGAGTGTTTCCAAACTTCTCAGGCTTTCTCCCTCTCAGGTTGTCAGTTTGCTGGATTCTCGCTTACCATGTATTCATTACAGAAAGGCACTTACAGTCAGTTTCCGTGTTTTAATAAACTTACAACTGCTGTTATCATATGAAGAAACCAACAAAACAAATGAATAATCTTTTCTAGCACACTGCCAACACTTTTAAAACTCCTGTCAGTGGGCATTGAAGTTGTGTCAAAGTTGGCCTGAAGTACCCTCTCTTACCGCTGCCCTCTCCCCTCCCTTCTACATCTCTTCCACCCACACAGTTTCTTCTTTTCCTTGATTAAGCTGCAGGTTTTAACAGATTGTTCCTTCACTGTAGCTGGCACATTCCTCGAGTATGCAAACACTTCAATTATTCTAGACCTACATAGTGTAAACAGGGACAATAGCAAATCAGAGGCACCTAGTCTGCAGGTGCCTTCTAATAAACCATGCTACCAAATGTCCACATAGCCATCTAAATCATATGAAAAGGTCAATCACCTTTTGAGGTCCCTTCAGAGTGGAGTAGCTACAGCCCTATGCTTCAACAGAATCCAACCCATGCTACTAACACTCTCTCCCATCTTGTCTCTTATTGCCCCAGAGGACCCAGGAGGAAAGCTACTGACTGCTACAACTCTTCAGACCGCAAAGCTCCATGGCGATCAGCAAGAACTGGACAAAACAGCTACATTTATCACCAGATGTGACCTGACCATGCAGGCGGCCAACAAAAGAAAATGATGGTTCAGTTAGATGGCGCCAATTGGTTTGCTTTCCAATGGCCAGTTAATTTGATCAGAAGCTGAATCAGGTGTGTGTAGGAAGACTAGTAGTGTTTGTCAAATGGTTCGTATGTTTTTCTATCTTATGTACTCTTCAAAGACTGGTGTTTTAGCCTATTTCTTTTCTGATTTCATGTTGTCTGTTGCTGTTTTTTACAGGCTGGCTGTGTTTGTGGTGCAGTGATCCATGTAAACTGCAACAAGCATGCTTTGACATGGACTGTTTATGCTATATAAAATTACTATCAATATCATCATCATCATTATAATTATCATTAAGTATTATTATTATTATTTTTATCAACATTGTGTTTTGCACTAAAAAAATTTCAACACTTTGAAAAATATATAACGAAATTAAATATATAACGAAATTCACATTACTTTCATATTCATTAATCAAGTTAAAATTATTGTGAATATATCATTTTACACAAAAAAACAATGGTCATGATTACATAAACTGACAGATAACAATGGCAATGAAGACATAATCTGATGGAATTATAAGTAACTAGAATTACTGAGCACATGTTGAAAACAAATTCTGGTTACAATTAACCCATTCTGAATGTTGTTACCTGATGTCAACACCACTTCTGCCTAAGGCTGCCTGGGAAAATAAGTTACAAAATAGGTAGCAACACAAAAATCACTATTATGCTCTTATTTGTGGACAATTTTGCCTAAAATTTGACAAATTGACAGAGAGAGATTAAACTTCAGTTTACAGTAATCAGACATTCTGTTGCCATAGCAACAAAGTGATGGTCATATTGGAAGATAACATAATTTTGTGAAAAAACGCTCACACATTATTGCCAATTGGTTCACTGTCAATTTCTTCTTCAAAATTGTCATCACTGAGATAAGATCTAAATCACTGGCTCGTTCCTTGTCACTGTTAATGTCAATGAAAAGTTTATGAAAACTTCCCCCACCATATACTTTCTTTGTCTTGATGTTTTCACTACAAAAATTCAAAGAAAGACTGTCAAATAGAGTTCACATGTAAGCATGAAGATTCATAAAATAAGTAACCTGATGACCATGATCTGAATTGAGAAACACTGGACACAGACAAGTTTAGGACTCAAGAGGTCTCTATTACATATATGCCGAGTAGTTGGTGGTAAGTGACAATATTGGAATTCTTCTGCAATGAGTTTCAAAAAAAAAAAAAAAAAAAAAAAGAACAAATTAACACGTTAACAGAACTGTTGAGTTAAAGAAAAGGGGGAAAAAAAGAACAAGTTAACAGAACTGATTTAACACAAAATAGTTCATAACTTTAACAAAACTGATTTAACAAATAAACAAAGCTGATAAAAGCTACACTCACAGTTGGAATACCCAAATGATCTGCCACGAGATAAATCATTAATTCTTAGTTTATTCTTGTCTTTTTCCAGAAAGACATGTTATCTATGAAACTTTCTGCTACCTGGAAGATCATTTCATGTACTTGCTCACTTCCTGCTGAAGACAATAACTTTGCTGAGAAAATGGCAGGATGAATATGCATATGCAGTCGTCATGTCACAAGCGATATCCTTGCAGAGTCTGCAAATTTGTATCTTACCCATACGCATTGCCCCATGCACTGTACAAAACCTACCATTCAAATATTTGTTGGAACTTTGTTGATTTGGTATATTTCTTTGCTGAACAGAATTCTGTCATATTCTACATAGAATGGTGTACAAAATATGCCAAAAGCATATGGGTAGGCAGGTCTGACATCTGGCAGTGAATATGGCCATCTTCTTTTAGTTCTTGACAGCTGCCATGGAGCTTGGTGGTCAGAGAAGTTACACTTGGTCATTGTTATTGTTGTTTAAAGCCCAGCCAACTGCGTAGAGCCATATCAGGGTTATAACCACCTCAATACACACAAACATACACATATCAATGCATTCACGCAAATGATCTAAGGACATGCCCCCAGTGTTGACCACATCATCCAATTAATCGTACAGGAGATTTAAAAAAACACACCTGAATACAAATTTAAGCGTACCTAAGGACACCAAAACATATAAAAACAGGCATTAATCACCTGAAATTGCTTCCGCATATCTCACCTCCCTGGAGCCAAAAATGCACTTAATACATGTACCCAATCATCAATCCTAAGAACACATACTGGTGAATGGACCAGCAAGGCAGAAAATGACAGGAAGAAATGACAGGAAGAAATGACAGAAAGCAAGAGAAAAAGGCAGAAACAAAGAAAGTGACAGAAAATAAGAAATTCATAGCACAGAATTTCCAGAAGGTGGGGATACTGTTTATACTGAAAGAGTCCCCAGCATCCCCACGGGGGGATTATAGTTGGTCGAGTCTCTTGTTGTACCACTTGATAGGTCACATCACTAATGGTTGTGATGGTAATGTCAGCAAGATAGTATGAAATAATAACACACTGACACATTTACACTTTCAGGAACTGTCAATACATGGGTATGCACACAGACACACATGTGTATGCCCACTTATCTGTATGAATGTGTGAGCATATCAGCATGCATCTCCTAACCTATGTTTATTATATAGATTTGGCAGCAAGTTGAAGTTTGTCAGACTTTACCTTCTGGGTCCAGCATCACAGCCCCAGTAATTGGCCAATTCACTAGCATCAAAGTAGAAGGATCGAACCTTGGAAGACCTCGTTTCCACCCTTTTTCTGCAAGAAAAAAAATGTTAATACATCTAAACATTTATATGAACAAAAGTTGAAACACAAATTCTTAGACTAAAAAGGACAGAAAAAATTCTATTCTCCCTACTCTTAGTTCCTCATTTCCACATTTTTTCTGCAAGAAAAAAATGTTGCTGCATCTACACAATATTTATATGAATAAGAACCTAACCTGAAATAAAATTTCTTAGATTAAAAATGACAGAAACATTGTATTTGATTAAAAATGACAAACATTGTGTTCTCACTACTCTCAGAAGTATCTACCACAAACTACTCCAGCCGCACTTAATAAAGACGTACAAGTCTATTGTGTTTTGTCCTCACAGCAATACTTTATGCACTGTTTATTATGTCTATTGTGTTTTGTCCTCACAACATAAATATCTGCATTGATTTAATGACAAAAATTTTAAGTTTGTTTCAGAATGTTATCTTTCATCTAGTAAGGCACAAAATCCATGAATATCTACAGGCTGTGGTTAGTGCAAAAGACTATATATAACAACTGGAATGTTGTGCGTCTGAATTCCATTAGTCCTATAAAAATCATTGTGGGATTTTTTGGCCCGAGCAGACTCCTGCCCAGACTTGAGCATGCCAGAACCACACATACAAGTCTCATCTACTCAGATTTGTCATATTTCTTGGCCAACACTGCAGGTACATGCATCTCTCAGGCCTGATTGATGCCTGAATGTATCATGAAAGTAATCATAGAGTACAGCTTTATCACGCAGTCTTGATCCAAAATAAACTCCACACAATCATGATTATCATCCCCATTGTCGACATCATCACAGCACTGTGAAAAATTGTTCCAGATTCAGTGGCATGTCCACCAGCTTCCACTAAATTACTACTGATGGACTGGTGGTTTCCTACTGGTGAACAGCCAGCTTCCTCCTGGTGAACTGCCAGATTCTTACTGGTAAATTGTTAGTGAAATGCCAGCTTTCACTAAATTACTGCTGATGGATTGCCAGCTTCCTACCAACTGGTGAACTGCCAGCTTCTACTGCCAACTTGCTAGTAAACTGGCAGCTTCCTATTGGTGAACTGCCAGCTTCCTAATAGTGATTTACCAGTGAATTGCCAGCTTCCTACTGGTGGACTGCCAGCTTCCTACTGGTGGACTGCCAGCTTCCTACTGGTGGATTGCAAGATCCTACCGGTGGATTGCAAGATCCCTACTGGTGGATTGCAAGATCCCTACTGGTGGACTGCCAGCTTCCTACTGGTGGACTGCCAGCTTCCTACTGGTGGACTGCAAGATCCCTATTGGTGGATTGCCAGCTCCCTACACGTGGATTGCAAGATCCTTACTGGTGAATTGCCAACTTCTTACTGTTGAATTGCCAGCTTCTTACTGGTTAATTGCCACTTATTGGCTAAATACCAGCTTTTTACTGATGAATTGCCAGCTTCTTACTGTTGAATTGCCACTTACTGGTGGAATGCCAGCTTCTTACTAGTGAATTGCCACTTACTGGTGGATTGCCAGCTTCCTACTGGTGATTTGCTGGCTTCCTGCTGGTGGATTGCCGGCTTCCTGCTGGTGATTTGCTGGCTTCCTCTTGGTGAATTGCCAGCTTCCTCCTGGTGGATTGCCAGTTTCTCCTGGTGGATTGCCAACTTCCTACTGGTGGATTGCCAGCTTCCTACTGGTGGATTGCCAGCTTCCTACTGGTGGATTGCCCAAATTCCTACTGGTGGATTGCCAACTTCCTACTGGTGGATTGCCAGCTTCCTACTGGTGGATTACCAGCTTCCTACTGGTGGATTGCCAGCTTCCTACTGGTGGATTGCTGGCTTCCTACTTGTGGACTGCTGGCTTCCTACTGGTGAACTGCCAGCTTCCTACTGGTGAACTGCCAGCTTCCTAGTGGTGAATTGCCAGCTTCCTACTGGTGAACCGCCAGCTTCCTACTGGTGGATTGTCAGTTTCCTACTGGTGAGTTGCTAGCTTCCCACAGGTGAATTGCCAGCATCCCACTGGTGAATTGCTGGCTTCCTACTGGTGAATTGCCAGCTTCCTGCCGGTGAATTGCCAGCTTCCAACTGGTGAATTGCCAGCTTTCTACTGGTGAATTGCCAGCATCCTGCCAGTAAATCGCCAGTTTGAGTGAATTGCCAGCTTCCTACTGGTGAAAAATCTGAGAAAGTCAAAGGATTAAATGATGACTAAAACACAGCGTAACATGTAGTCCTAATTACCAATCAGTCCAGCAAAACATCAGCTTACTTGGCACGATCAGAAAAGGAGATGGGGGCAGTACCAGGGGGAGCTCCTAGAACCTTTTGAGATCCCGAGTACAAGCAGTCAATTTCTGAAACACACAAACACAAAATCAGTTTCTGACAAACAAACAGGAATGGAAACCAGATCATTTTCTGAAGCGATATCTATATTTGAAACCTCAAATAACGATCAGTATATGTGACAGTACCTGGGGAAATTATGGATATTTTGCGATTCTGAGAAAATGAGGTTTATTTCTTCCCATGACATAATGTTGAAAATATGCAAAGAACCAATTTCATTACTTTTTTCTTTCTTTCCTAGTTTCTGAGATATGTATGTTTCGGTCACTGGGTCATCAATAACTCTATCTGAACAAGGCTTGTTTCAAAGTTTGGCAATATTCACACATCTGTATTGTTTTCCAAAGGGACAAATGAAATAACCATTTCACCACAGCCTTACATTTTACTTCAGTATGTAATAGATTTGAGGATTTAGAATTTGACTGTTTCCCCAGAAAGCGGGAAATTAGGACCAGTGACTTATCCATCAAAAATGCATGAATCATCATGTATGTTTGGAAGTCTGGAAAGCAGTAGCAATGTAAATTTCAAGATCTGAAGGAACATTATGAACAGCGAGTGTACATACCAGTGTACACCCTTGCCCAAGCATTTGCGTGCACATACACACACAGACATACTTACGGACAACAGCAGATAGACACACACACACATACTTACGGACAGACAGACAGATAGACACCACACACACACACAGTTTTAAATTACTACCATTGGTATTCAAAACCCAGCTGAATGTTTAGAGCCACATCAGGGCTATATCTGTCTCAAATAAAACACACACACATCTGAACACATCGATGACCTAGAAAGAAGAAAACCTGGAAAAGAAAATCAAGTACACATATCACCGCATTCATACAAATAAGCTTAGGATATGCCACTGCCACTGGCTATTCCACCCAATTTATCATCAAGGGGATTAAAAAAAAAAACCTGAGTGCAAATAACAACAACACAAAAGTGTACATTAAAACTGGCCTATATACCTAAAATTGCCCACTCAGCAGATCATACTTCCTTTAAGCTAAAAACGCAAATACTATATGTGCCCATTATCAGTCCTATTAGAAAGTATGTCAGGCTTATGGAAAACACAGTGACTGGACCTGCAACACAGAAAATGAGAGAGGCAGAGATGGCAGAAAGCAAAGGAGCAAGGCAGAAACAAAGTGAGTGACATAAAACAGAAAACTTCTAGAACAGAATTTCCAGAAGGTGGAGATATTATTCATGTAGGAAAAGTCCCTGGCATCCCCACTCGGGGTGGGAGGGATGTTTTGCATACTTGATGGTATACTCCTATCCTCCCCCCCCCCTTCCAACACACATACATACTTTTCAAAATACTCATAAAATACCTCCAACCATTACAAAATCTACAATGAAAAAAAAGTTATTGTTATTCATTTTGTAGTGAGTACTGGTTTGTTTGTTTGCTACAGACAAGTTTTGCTTATTTTTGTTCATAATCTTTCATACACTTTAAATCTTACAACACTCACTAATTTTCAACAGAACACTACAGAACTTAAACACAATGTTCAGTTTCTCAAAACCTTGATAATCTTTTTTCATTATAAATGTTCATAGACTTACAAATGCTTAAACATGCTTAAAAAGTAAATTAAATATACAAAATAAAGAAACAATAAATACATAAATAGATAAAGAGACCCATACCCCATTTGTCCATCAACAAGGGGACACCACCCATAGCTGCCACAGAATCCACCACAAGAAGGCAATTGTATCTGAAATCAGATTTATATAATTTGCAATGTCTGAAATCCATGGGCCTACTATCAGAAACAAAAGCCACTGAAACACCTTATCTACATGGGAAAACAAATGATACCTACATGGCAATAATAGCATCAAAATAGGAAACATGATGCATGTGGGAAACATGCAATGCCTATATGACAGCCATAAACAAGAAACATGGGATTTATGCCAGAAGCATATGAATCCCATATAACTTCTTGGATAAATCCCATACAGGACCCAAAACTAAATCTTACATATATATCATGTAAATCCCATATGTTATTTCACATAATGACCCCTAAATGGAATAACACATAAGACTTGTATATTTCCCATAAACTGTCTGGTAGACATAATTGGCTAACTTCTGGCCTATGACACCTTCAACATCAATCTGTACTTTGTAAGGATAATGGTAATGTTTTTATGTTTAAAATAATATTGAAACAAATAAATAATATCTCTAATATTGAAACAAATAAAAATAAATATCTCAATTTATGTGGAGATTGTTTGCTCCTGTTTGTATATATAACTGCCCAACAAGCAAGCATTTTTCTCAATTCTCTTTCATTTTCTGTTTCAATCTAAGCATTTTTTGTTTACTGTAAACCTCTCTGCTCAGAATGATATGTAAGTCAACTATTTGTCAGCTCCTGTCTTTGAAATATCCGATATTTGCCACAGAATTAAACTGAAAGTGGCTGAATGACACAGCAATGTTACTGAGATCGGAATGCTGCAAAGCCCAGTGGTCTGATGAGGAGATTACATCCCAGAGTGTGACAAAATCAGATGCCAGTCATCCAGTGATTGCATCAATTGGAACATACAGTAAAACACCATCAGAAAAAAATAGAATTCAGCATTTTTTCCAGCTGCCAATCCCAGGGCACGGCTGCATTTTCCCAGCCATTCTGACACCCTTCAGTTGCAAGCCAGCATTGCCTGCGAGTGCTATTTGTAGCCAGGCAGGGTCGACCAAAGTCTTATCTCTGCAGCGCGTCTTTGTGCTCAAGCAGCTGGACAGGTGAAAAGGGTGTAGGGAGTGGAATGGAAGGGGAAAGATGCGTGCTACTAATAGCCGGCAGGGCAGAGTGAACTAAAGTATCTCGGATTTGTGCGCTGTGAGGGATCAGTCTTATTTTGCTGATATTGGTAACATATTTAAGGCCAAAACAAAATTAATTTTCTAGCTTCAGCCACTAACCACTGTCACATGATAGTTTACAATGCTTCTTTGTGGCCCAAATCGCTGCTGTCTTTCGCAACAAGACAGTTGGAACAGGGGTTGTATCAGTGACAGAAACAGCATTCTGGACAGGATGCTACAAACAACAAATTAATTGCCTATTATCATAAGCATCATGCTCCAATCTAATCCATCACTTTGTTTGTGGCAGCAGATTTGATGCAATGTATGCTTCACCATGCAAGATCTGATCAAGAATGAGCAGTACAGTTGTCTAAACGAGGACAGAGTTTCCCATCTCATGACGCTGAAGATTCATGCAAAGAGTTGGAGAAATTCAATGTAGGTGCTGCCTGTGATCTTTTCCTTGGCATGATAGAGTGCAGGAAGTAACCAAGTGAGCCAACTATCATGTAACACTGTTAAACTTTAATAGGAAAGATATATCATGTGAAGGCCAATTTTCAGTGCATTAAGAAAAATGCTGTCAATAATTCTTGTGTCCCTGAGACAGGTTCTGATACTGGTTGTTGAGTAACAGTGGGAGATTTAACGAATGGACCAGTTTTTAAAATTCTGAGTGTGATCACTGTCATCCTATGTCTCCGCTGAAATGTCACAAATTCACTCGACGGACTGTAGACCTTTACAGAAAGAAGACCTGAACAGTTTTGGAAGATTTCATTCAATGATTCAGTAATATCTGAAAAGAAAAGAATTAGAAAATCAACTACTTAAATAAAAGAAAAGAATTAAAAGTGTATAAAGTGGGACAAGAGGCAGTTTTAAGAATGTGAAGGTTTAGTAGGTACAACAACCAGCTGGACCAGTAAAGTAATCCTGGTTTAATGGATGTTTGGTAAACAGAAAGCACACATACACACACCCACATATACACACAAACATACACACATGCATGCACACACACACACACAATTAACTGGATCTGAAAAGTATAATTTTTGAAGTATCACTGGCAAAGCACAGACCAAAACTATTTAAAACCAAACACAAACAAACAAAACAAACAGTAACAACAACAAACTAAACAGATGCATTGATCTGGGTATCATTTTACCCCAAAATTACTTCAACAATTTGGTCACCTACCTTGCACACTCAGACATCACTTTTTATTAGTACCTAAAACTGCCATATATGTGTACCCAATTATCAATCCTAATAGAAAGTATATAAGGCTTTACATAGTTTTCATTAGAATTAATAATTGGGAACATGTATTAAGTGTATTATACCTGTGTCTTCTGTAAAGCCTTATGGAAAACATACAGGTAAATGGACCAGCTAGGCATAAAAATGAGAAAGGAAATGATGACAGAAAGCAAAGGAGCAAGGCAGAAACAAAGAGAGTAACAGGAAAGAGGACATTTCTAGCACAGAATTTCTGGAAGGTGGGGATACTATTTATACTGCAAGAGCCCCTGGCAAGGGGAAAGACAATCTCTCACTTCTTGCACTTCCAGCAAACATCTACCCTTCCCCACAAACACAAACATATATAAGCTGGACACAGGGCAACATACTTATGACAGAGTGCTCCAAGCCCCTCCAGTGGCTGTGCAGTCCCACCAGAAGACTCTCCATGAGTCACAAACAACAATACTGGCTTGTGCGTCTTCAGACCCTGGAATTCACAAGAAAATTAAATTTAACATTGTGAAAAAGAAACAAAGGCTGTATTATAATCCTTTGACCATAGGGGAATGAGGTGGTAAAAGACCTCTCAACTTTCTATGGGCCAGCATCATGAGGGTCGTGCCCATTTCCTCCCCTTTATTGGTTTACCTTTCTTTACTTAGAAAGTCTGCTGGGTAGAGTGGGGGCTGCATGTACCAAATGATTCACACTTGTGCAAACCCATGCATTCAGACTGGAAGGTAAGTGACATGTCTTTTGCACCAAACTAGCCTCCTGATACCGTTTGTGGCTATAAAAACGTTAAATGTGGGCCTTCAGCCTCTGTACTACAAAAGGTCATAGTGGACTTGACCTGGACCATATAAACTCATAATGGACCCGATTTTAACATTGTACTGATATCACATATTAATAATGCACAATAATGGAATGCAATGAAGAAATAATCATCACCAAATTTCACTTTTCCTTCAATTGTTACATTTGCCGAAGAAGTCATTATAATGCACTATTATCATACATGCCGTATAATGAAAATCTAAAATAATCACAGCTGATGCTACTGGCAGACAACATTACAGGCTCTAGGAGGATCCTGTACAGGGTAGACCGGGTTGGAAAGGCAGCTGGGCTGGACTTAAATTCAAAGAAGACAAAGGTTATGCATGTTGCAGGCAAATATAACACTAGACAGGACCAGATCATGCTAAACCAAGTCCCTCTAGAAAATGTCAAGGACTTTAGATATTTAGGTTCAGTCAAGACACACGATGGAACATGCTCAAAAGACATAAAGATGAGAATTGGAATAGCCAAGAACAGTATGGTTCAATTGAACAATATTTGGAAAGACCACAGCATAACAGCAGACCTTAAGATAAAACTCTTAAAATGTCTTGTCTGGCCAGTGATGTTATACTGCTGCGAGGCATAGACAATGAAGAAAGAGGATGAAAGACGAGTGGAAGCAGCAGAGCTGTGGTTTTACCGAAGACTGCTGAGGGTCAAATGGACGGATAGGCGCTCAAATGAAAGCATACTGAATGAGTTGGGTACTACACGCAAGCTCCTAGTACTCATACAACGGAGGAAACTGAAATATGTTGGACACGCAATCCGTAATGAGAGAACAGACTTGATGTCCACTGTCCTCCAAGGTAAAGTGGAAGGAAAGAGAAACAGAGGATGGCCACCTGCATCACTTGCTAGAAACATCACAAACATCAGTGGCAAGAAACTCCAGGAGGTGGTCAGACTTAGCCAAGATCGAGAGTGCTGGAGGCAACTTGTGAGGACATCATGTGCAGCGGCCAACACTGTTCCCGGTGACGCCGACAGGTGAGAGACAGGTGAGATGCTACAAGCCAGCCCTACATGCTGGTGAAGTATTTTGTATAATAAATTCTTCAGATCAGGGGTGCAGGTCACGTAGAGATGGGGGTAAATCACGTAAGGAAGATGGAAATCACGTACAAAAATTATGTCAAAAGGGTATGAACACGTAAGACTTTGTCGTCTTGAGGGTATGGTCACGTAAGCATTTTTCCTCTGCTGGTCTCATCACGTAAAGGTTTTGAGCCGTGGGGGTATAGACCTATCGCTCCGTTCACTCGCCTAGCCGCGGCGGGCAAGCTAACGACGCGACCGACATCGCTTAGCTTGCCCGCCGCGGCACATGCAGCATTGGGGTCGGGCATTACATTAGGTAAAAATAGTAACTAGGCTACGTCACACTTTTCTACAACTCTTTGCCTGGGCCAATGAAAATGCAGCGGAAACCGAAAGCAGCCCTTCGAGGAAAAGCTTTCCTCAGTGTACGACCACACGTGCTGACTTGCCAACTTTTGAAATTGTTCTTCTACTGAATGTCATGATGTCGAAACAAAAGAGACAAAGACTAGAAACTTCAAAAGAACAGAGGTCTCTATCTTCGTTTGGATTCAACATTGCTGCTGAGGCAAGTAGGCCTACCATGTCCGACTCAACCACATCATCCGAAATGGCCGCGTCAGCCTCGTCATCGAACAAGCAATTTCAAGAAAAATGGACTCTAGAATTTTCCTGGCTCTACGGGAAACGGATGGTTCGATGTTTTGCAAAATTTGCAAACCGAAATGCAAAAACATGTTCGCTGTTGGCGGATCGAGAAATTTTCAAAGATCGGCGCTTCTTCGTCATCAAGAGTCAAAGGACCATCGCGCAGCCGATAGTACTACAACCCAGCGGCCAATTATGCAGAGCCTGGAGTCTCCAGCTACTACCAAAGACGTTCTTCAGTGCATGCTAGGGACAGCAGAGTTTATGATCGAGGAGGAGATTCCTGACATAAAATTTGCTCCCATTCTTTCTCATATGGTTAGTGTTTATAGACTAACACGGATTCAGTTTCTCTCTCTATCTCTCTCTCTTTGTGTAGGGTGTGTGTAGGCCTATGTTAGTTTGTGTGTGTGTGTGACTGTGTGTGTGCGTGTGTGTGTGTGACTGGCAGTGTGTGTCACAGACTCACTGTGTGTGTGTGTGTGTGTGTGTGTGTGTGTGTGTGTGTGTGTGTGTGTGTGTGTGTGTGAGTGTGCGTGCGTGCGTGCGTGCGTGCGTGCGTGCGTGTGTGTGTGTGACTCTGTGGATCTAGTTGTGTGTCTGATTCTCTTCGTCTGTGAGTGTGACTAAGTGTGTTTCATTATGAGTGTGTCGATGTGAGTAACATTTTAAAAATAAATTATGAAGAAAAGAATTCTGGAAATTTTTTTTAAAAAATCTGAACAAAAATCAAGTAGAAAGAGTGCATTTCAATTTCAGTGCTCTTCTGCTTTCAGAGACGGTACGGGTGTGAACCACTACAGTCATCCAGCAAGGCCTACATAAACCGGTATGGCTACGAAGAAATGGAAAAGGCTCTGGCTGATGCAGCAGACATGGAGCTGAAGGAACTGATGGCTAAAACATCGTTTTATGGACTAATGGTAGATGAAAGTGTCAACATCTCGGTGCACAAGAATCTAATCATTTATGTGAAATTGATGGTTGATGGGGAAATCAAGATTGTGTTTGGTGACAACATCAGTGTTCCTGATGGAAGGGCAGAGACAATTTTCAATGCCATAAACAAGTTTATGGATGATTATGGCATTGAAAGACATAGGCTAGTGGGATTTGCATCGGATGGCGCAAATGTGATGCTGGGCAGAATTTCAGGCGTCGCCACCAGGCTGAGGGGAATAAATCCTAACATAGTCACAATACACTGCGCAGCACACAGACTGGCCTTGGCAGCATTTCATGGTGCCAAGGCCTGTGAACAGCTTGCTAGACTTGCAAAGAACACTGACGCAGGTCTACACATACTTTGAGTATTCTGCTGTTAGATACGAGAGGATGCATGAGCTACAAGATGTTATGAATGTTCATGTAAAAAAATTCAAAAAGCCAACTAGTGTAAGATGGCTGTCACTTGAAGATGCAGTGGAGGCTGTCCATAAGTCTTGGGAAGTTTTGGTGGCAGTATTACAAAATGAATGGGAAGAGAAAAAAATACCTGAAGCAAAGTGTCTGGAAAGGAAAGTAAATTGTTTCAACTTCCTCGCCAGGGCAGCTATGCTCCTTGATGTTTTGAAAATGCTAGGGAAACTGTCAAAGGTATTCCAAAAAGATGTTATTGATGTTGATGTAATGGAAAGTATGCTCTCTAGCTCACTGACCACACTCACAATGATGAAAGAGGTAGACGGCCAGTGCCTTCAGGACACTGCACCTCTCCTTGCAGGCTTAAATCCAACAGAGTCTGCAAAGAGAGCTCTGCAGTCTCTCAAAAAGAAATACATCACTGCTGTCATCGAGCAGGTTAAGCAGAGGCTACCCCAAGATTCAATGTCTACACTGAATGACCTCAATGTAGTTCTGAACCCTGAGAAGCTGCCTACAGCAGCCCATGCTGTGACTGCCCATGGTAAAGACTCTCTTCAGCGTCTTTGCCATGTGTATGGCCATGACCGTGAGGTAGATGGCATTGTCTACCCTGCTGTTATTGACTGTGAAAGGGCCACCCGTGATTTTTTTCAGTTCAAAGGATACCTGCAAGGGAAAAAAGGGAAGCCATTTAAAGACGTATGTGAAGAGCTGAGCACAGCTGCCCTGAGGGAGGTTTACCCTGACTTCAGCATGCTGGCTGAAATTGCTCTCGTTATGCCACTCACATCTGTGCCATGCGAGAGAGGTTTCAGTCAGCAGAACAGGGTGAAGACGAGACTGAGAAACAGAATGTTAGTCACCAAGCTGGCAAGAAAGATGAAGATCAGGGGTGCCAAGGTGCTAACAGGGGACCTTGTATTCAAGGCCTCCCAAGAATTTGAGAATGCAAAGAAGAGGGTCCACCTTAATAAGTGAATTTTTCTGTCCCAAATTCTTCTTTCTTTCCAGCTTTGGACTGCCAAACTTTCAACAGTTTATACATGCATTATTTGTTTGCTTTCCTGAATTTTAATTTAGTTAAGAGAACGAGAAGTACTTTTCTGTCTCAGTCAGATATTCTTATTTCTAAACACATTAGTAATGTGATTGCTTAGTTACAGTTACTTGAATCAGAATCAGTTCACATTAAATTTTGTAATATGGAAACATTCCTCCTGTGTTGTCTGTGTCAGTGTGGAAACTGGCATGTGTCACTGTAAAGAGTTGATCTTTATTCTAATTTAGTAGAAGGCCATGCTGCTTGCTTTTTTATAATTTAATTTATTTAAACCATTAGGCCAAAAAATCACTTGGGAAAACAAAATACCGAGTCTTTGCATCAGTGGCTCATACCCCAGGAATTTTGGCAAAGGGTATGAAAACCCCTAAAAAAATTATTGGGGGTATGAAAACCCTCAAGTTTTTTTAGTGGGGGTATGAAAACCCTTGACTTTTAGAAGGATCTGCACCACTGTCAGATATTGGAGAACTGTTTACTACACATCTTTCTGCAGGGTAGGGACAAAATTAATTGTGTCTGCAATGCCAACAGTAGTTATATTTACAAGCTGCACAGTTTGTAGCTGTAGATTATCAGCACTTACTAGTAACAGAACAGTGTATGCCAACAACTACAAGTTAACTTATAATTAGTCAAGCAATGCACTCGTTTCCCATGATGTATGCCTAGTCAAGTGGGGATGCCCTATCTATTCTGTGTAAGTGTTAGTGTGTTATCAGTTTATGGAATTAGTTTTACTTGAATGAAACCTTACTGTATCATGACACACGAGTTGCATTAAGTAACATAGCACTCTTAGCTTTTAGCTATTTTGTTATTGTTGTTTAAAGCCCAGCCGAATGCATAGAGCCATATCAGGGCTATTATCGCTTCAAAACATACAAAACTTCTACAGGAAAAAAACGAAAAGAAAATTAAGTACGCATATCAATGCATTCGTGCACATAATGTAAGGACATGCCCCTGGCATTGACCACTCCGTCCAATTTATCACACACGGGATTCAAAAAACACACCTGAATAAAATATAAGCATACCTTAGGATACCAAAACATACATAAAAGCAGGCATGAATTACCTAAAATTGCTTCCACATATCTCACTTCCCTTGAGCCAAAAATGCACTTAATACATGTACCCAATTATCAATCCTAACAAAAAGTATGTAACACTTTCTCGAACACATACAGGTGAACAGACCAGCAAGGCAGAAAATGATAGGTAGAAATGACAGAAAGCAAAGGAACAAGCAGAAACAAAGAGAGTGACAGAAAAGAGGAAATTTCTAGCACAGAATTTCCAGAAAGTGGGGATACTGTTTATACTGAAAGAGCCCCTGGCATCCCCACCGGGGGGAAGCTTTTAGCTAAGTCACACCTGTGATTCCTACAGGCCAAAAACGATACACTATATTGCCATTTGGGTAAATGCCACCTGAAAGTAATGGTACAATCAGAAAGCTAATTATTCTTTTTCAAACGTGTACTTTCTTCATTTTCATACCTCTTCCACTTCCTGAAGCGTGAACACTTCTCCCATGGGCCGCATCAATTTATGAGCCACAGACCCTGAAACACCACGTACACAATACAGAACTGTCCAGCAACAGTGGGTATGAGAGGGACAGAGGAGAGTCTGACTATGATAGTAACAATGATACTTCAATTTCCAGTGATCGAAGTTATTAGCTAGAAGCCTTTTACAGACTTGCTGTTGCTTATCTATGCATCTTCACAGAATTAGGAAATACTGAGAATGAAATACATTGACGAATCAGTAAGACATCACATGTAGTATGTAGTTTGAGAGAGAGATAGAGAGATATGGGTAAGAAAATAATAATATATGTGTGTGTGTGTGTGTGTGTGTGTGTGAGAGAGAGAGAGAGAGAGAGAGAGAGAGAGAGAGAGAGAGAGAGAGAGAGAGGAGAGAGAGAGAGAGAGAGAGAGAGAGAGAGAGAGAGCATGTGTGTGTCAGTCAGTGACAGAAAAAAAAAAAAAGAAATTTATTCAATAAAAGGCCATTCCCCCATTCAAAGTAGATCATAACACAATGTAATAATAAAAGAAATTCTACACAAAGTTTGAAACAAAAGTCTACACAACACACAATTTCAAAGCTACATAATCAAGTCAAAGAGACACAGACAGAAACAGAGAAACAGACACTGAAGACAGACAGACAGCAGAACAGTAAAATAAAACCACTGTCAAATAAAATAAAATAAACGATTTGAGGTTTCAAGGTGTGGTGGATGGGGGTTATTTCCTTCTATTTCATGTTCCCTGCCTCTGTCAATTTTGAACAAAGGGAATAAAGAAAATTATCATCACCATTATTTACATTCACATATTTTTTCCTAATTCGATTTCTAAAAAATAATTTTACTGGTACCATGGTCTGTGCAATACCATTTTCCTTCATCATTTCTGTGAATGCTAATATCAAACAATGGAACAAACAAAGCAAAGCAAAACAAAACACAAAAGCCACTACATAGCAATTAGTATTGTTCTTTCTTCTTCTTCTTCCTTTTACAATTTGTCTTTCTTAAAAAAAAAACCCAAAGAAAAAACAAAACAAAGAGAGACAGGTGTGTCAGTCTGTATCATAAAGGAGTTGAAAAAACTTAGATTCGGAAGGTAAAGTTCCAAAGTCAAGGTCACAGGGACCAAAAAGTGCTAACATCAGCACTTTTGGGGGAAGGTGAGTGCACATTACTTCTTCAGGAACTTCTGAGAATATTTAAAACCTGTTTTCACTCATTCCTGACAATATCTAAAAAAAAATATAAAAAAACTGTTTTCACTGCTTTGACAATCTGCTATTAGACTCAATGCATGTCAAGTTTTCTAGTTTTTCAACAGTTGTTTCTCAAAGATCGGAGAGACTTTGAGAAGTATAAAATCTGTTTTTGTTTTGTTTTTGTTTGTTTGTTTGTTTTTGCTGTTGTTCTTGTTGTTGTTGTTTTTTGTAATGATTATCTTTTGATAAAAGAGAGGTGGTTAAAAATGTCTCAATCATCTTGCTTTTTTTCTATTTTTAACTTGACTGTCAGGTCAACCCATGTGATAGCCATACCATTTCTCTCCACCATGTCAGCAAAGCGTTGTCCCCAGATCCCATTCTGACACACCAAGGCCACATCCCCTATCTCCAGCAAGTTAGCCACCACTGCCTCCATGGCAGCATGACCTGTTGGGAAAACATACACACATTGTCATTATCAATGCTTCAAGCCAAACTGACTACGCAGAGCCATATCAGGGCTGCAACTATCTCAAAACACACACACCACCTTGATGACTCTGAAAAAAAATCTAGAAAAGAAAATTTAAATATAACCATCATGTTATTCATGAGCATAATCTAAGGATATGCCCCTGACATTGACCACTCCACCCAAATTATCCCCAGGGAATTTAAAACAACAACAACATCTTTATACAAATGCACAAACACTGCTAAGTATGCTAATGGCTTAAATTACCTAAAACTGCTTGTGCGCATCATGTTTTCTCAAGCCAAAAATACATTTACTACACATACCCGATTACCAATCCTAACAGAAAGCATGTAATGCTTTACAGAACACACCACAGGTGAATGGACCAGCAAGGCAGAAAATGGTGGGAAAAGATGACAGAAAACAAAGGAGCAAGGCAGAAAGAAAGACAGGGACTGAAAAGAATTTTCTGGCACAGAATTTCCAGAAGGTAGAGATACTATTTATACTGAAAGAATTCCCCCACATCCCCGAGGGAGACAGGGGAAACGCACTATGGAATGGAATGGAGTAATGAGATCAGCTCCATTTAGACAGTACAGATTATGATGTGAGGGAGGAACCAATAAGGCCCGTTGGAGAACATAACCACTGTATTTGTCTTATTATGGGATAGGCAGGTCCAATGTTACCACTGCTTTCATGGCTGCATGATTTGTTGGGAAAATATTCATATCGAATTTATCACATTCAACAATCACATTACAGGATGGAAAGGAATTATTAATGCCATATACATCCTAAGAACTATCCTAGAGAGGTCAATTGAGATGAATAAGGATTTGTATTTATGCTTTGTTGACTATACCAGGGCTTTCAAAAAGAAAACAATATAAGCTCTTTCCAAAACATCAAAAGAGGAGTCAGACAGGGTTGTGTTTTGTCACCAGATCTGTTTTCACTTTACAGCGAAAACATCATGAGAAACCTAGAAGAAAATTCTGGATTAAAGGTTGGAGAGAAAATGATAAACAACATTCGATATGCAGATGACACTGTGCTAATTGCAGAAAATGAAAGGGACCTACAAAATCTTGTGAATATACTAGAAATAGAAAGCAAAGGTAAGGGGTTGGAACTAAACAGCAGGAAGACTGAAGTCATGGTGATCAGTAAAAAACATGAAATCCCCTCATGCAAAATAATAGAAGATAGCACAACCTTGACACAGGCTGATAAATTTAAATACCTGGGAACGATCATTTCATCAGATGGCAGATGCACATCAGAAATAGCCGGCAGAATCGACCAAGCCAAAACAGCATTCAAGAAGATGACAAGCATTCTTACCAACAAATGCCTATCAATTAACATCAGGAGTAGAGTTCTTGAATGTTATATAGAACAAATACTGTTATACGGTTGTGAGGCATGAACAGTCAACAGGCAAAGCCAGAACAAGATTGAGGCAGCCGAGATGTGGTTTCTAAGAAGAATGTTGAGAGTTCCATGGACAGCAAAGAAAACAAACGAGACATTCTTGATGGAGGCAGACACAAGTAGATCATTCATCAGGAAGATTAGGAAAAGATAGGCAACATTTATAGGCCATTTTATGAGGAAGGGGGATTTGGAGCACCTGGTCACAACGGGAAAGCTGGAGGGAAAGAGAGCACCAGGTAGACCCTGGGAGAAAATGCTGGACGGACTTGCAGAGTGGCTGAAAACAAGGAGGGTGGAGATGCTTGGGGCAACAAGAGATAGAGACAAATGGAAGTCCATGATCGCCAACGCCATGCGGCAGGGCACCTGATGATGATGATGATTATAGGATGGATTAGCCATTCAAATCTCATTTCAATAAATCTGTGTAAAAGGACAGATACATCAAATCTATCAATCTATCAATTAACCCTTTGACTCTTTCAGCTATCCACCAAATGCCAAAATTTAATCCTTTGACTTCCTCACCCTGCCCACCAGCTTCATGCAGAAAGCTGGTGGACAAGGTGAGAGAATCAAAGGGTTGTTTTTGCTTTATTAGCATGGTTGACAATGCAGGATGCTGGTGGACAGGGTGCAGGAGTCAAAGGGTTAGCTGACAATAAACTATGTGAATAAGTATTGCATGGTACAAAGTAACAAATGGGCCTGTGTAACAGTTTTTGGTCTGACTTATTAAAAATACAAAACAAGAATGATGTGCACTTTCATAATTAGAAAACAGCTGCTCCTATATGCATCAGGTTGGCCGCAAATGCTTCTGCACCTAAACAAGCTGTTGCAAAAGCTATTTCATCATTTTATTACCTGAGGGGTTGCTATTGTGAATAAATATAACAACTGCCTTTACAGCTATATGACCTGTTAGGAAAACTACACACTGTATCTGACTGATGATTTCATTATTGATTATGTGACCAGACCAGTCGCTGAAATCTGATTAATAAAATGTATCCAAAGACAAGAAATATGTGAAATATTTTACTGTTTCCAGAATTGTGTTTCTGTGTGTTGTACTTTCTGGTGAAAGCAGAATCTGTTTTTGTACGGAACATTGCCTTTGGGCTCACTTTTCGTTTGATTGTTCTTTTTTTTTTTTTTTTTTTTTTTTTTTGCATCCCATTTTTATGCCACGTTAACTGTCATTATCATTACTGTTTACAGCCCAGCCAACTAAACATAGCCGTACCAGGGCTACAACCAGCTCAAAATGTATAAAACACCTTGCTGACCCTGCGAGAAACAAACTTGAAAGGACAATTAAGTACACATATGAAAACATCTGCACTCACAATCTAAGGATATGTCCCTTCCACCCAGTTTATCACCAAGAAAGTTTTAAAAAAAACAAAAAACCTGACTACAAATATACACATAACCATGGACACTAAAACTTAACACACACAAAAACTAGCCTAAATTACCTAAAATTACTTCTGCACATCACATCTCCTGAGAGAAAAAAATAAAGTAAATTCACGCACCTATCAAAAAGAAAGTATGCAATTTGCAAAGGCCATCATTATAGAACATACACAAGTTAATGGACCAGTAAGGCAGAAAATGATAAAGAGATGACAGAAAGCAAAAGAGCAAGGCAGAACCAAAAGAGAGTAACAGAAAAGAATTTCCTGAAAGTAGGGATACCACTTATACTGAAAGAGCCATAGCATCCCCACAGGGATTACCACCTTAATGGCCACAAAAGTTGGGGCAGTTTTCACAATGCTATGATGATGAGGAGGAGGATGATCACCATGACACTATGTAGTTCCATCTAAGACAGAGTCTGTGTGACAGGGCTGTACTCTATGTTTATCAACATAATATATCTGGCATCAACCAGGCCTGAGAGATACAGACACCTGCAGAGTTGGGCAACACTCTCAATCAGTCAATGATGCACCCACTTAAGTGGATTAGACTTGACTGCTTGGTCCAAGCTTCCAAATAAGCCCACAGCACACTCAGTCTGTATAAGAACCAAGTTAAGGCTGAAAAATCCCACAATGATCTTGACAGGATTGATGGGGATTCGAACCCACAAAATTCCAGTTGGTAGTCCGTTGTGCTAACTACTGCAACATGATGCTAGTGGTGAGAGCAGTATCCTTCAACTCTACCCATAAACAGCCAAGACTTTGTACCCAACACACTCAATATGTGCGTAATTATGCTATGGACAGACAAAATGCACACATACATGATTTAAGTGCATGCATAAATTTCATTGGATGGCTATCTGTGTCAATGTCCCCTTTCAATAAATGAAAAAAAAAAGGAGTAATAATAATAAAACAGAATTGTGCAAACAATAAAGAGGACAGACAGCAAAAGTGACGTGGGGGGGGGGGGGGGGGGGGGGGAAGGCAAAAAGGAGAATAAGGTACAGCAAACTGACTTATGTGCTCCATTATTCATTTATTTCTGGTACTGACATCTGTTTGTACATACATTTGCACACTGAATTAATTGCTTCCACACATGGTTCAGTTTTAATTTCACTGGAGTGTGTGTGTGTGTGTGTGTGTGTGTGTGTGTGTGTGTGTGTGTGTTGTGTGTGTGTGTGTGTGTGTGTGTGGTGTGTGTGCGTGCGTGCGTGCGGTGCGTGCATGTGTGTGTGTGTGTGTGCGCGCATGCGCGCGCGTCCGTGTGTGTGCGTGAGTGTGTGTATGTACATGTGTGTGAGATTTGTTTCACTATTGGTTAGAATTATTAATTATATCACCATTTCTTATACAAGAGCATGCATGTGAATTTTCCTTTCTGGCAACACTATCATTGTATTCATGTGTGGTTATGTATTGCCTAACTTAGTTACAATTTGGGAGAAAAGGAAAAGGGAAGAGGGAAGTAGAGGGAAGTAACAAAAACAGGTATTTTTGTCCCACTGTTCATTTGTTTATTCAGCATAATTTTTTTTATTCTGCCCTGTCTTCTGCACTGCTCCCATGTCATTACCCCTTCCCCTACACACACACACACACACTTGTTCCAGCTCTCTAACACACTTCCAAATCCACCAAAAGTGACATCACTACAGAAGTAGTGCATGAACAGCCACAATATCTGAGGCTGTTTTTCGCAATGCTGTAGATGATGAAGACATGGCTGGTAGTGATGAATTCCACTTCGGATTGAGGCTACCTGAAAAGTCTGTATTCTGATCTTAATTTCGGGTCTTAGTTATCAGCCAGGCCAAGGATACGCAGACACCCGCGATGTTGGTCAGTGAGCAGAGATCAACCCATTGACTCCTGCACCCTATCCACCCGCATCCTCCATTGTCAACCATGCTAGCAAAGCAAAAACTTAACCCTTTGATTCCCTCATCCTATCTATCCGCTTCCTGCAGGAAGCTGTTTTGCAGTTGGTGGACAGGGGGTGGGAGTAAAAGGGTTAAGTTTCTGCAGTTGTGGGCAGGGCAAGTGAGTCAAAGGGTTAAAGTCAAGAATGAGATCTCAAGTCCATGGCCCTATCAATGGAGTTAGCCAGCCTGTATATAGCTTGATTAACCCTTTAAACTGCACTGACCATTCAGTCCCTTTCCCTGTCCCTGCCAGTTATTATTTGCGGATGATAACCACAAAAATAATTCTGAACATGATCTAGGCGGTTGGTCACAGACACACACATTCACATACTGACAAGACATTTTCTGTGTCAGAAACTGAGTATGCTACGCTGACCAACTCACCTGTCCCAGATATGGCAAATGTCCATTCGTTCTGTGTCTGGAAGGCATACTGAATACCTTGTTTCACCTGGTCCATGATCTAGTAAAAAGAAAAAAAAAACACAAAAAAAACAATAATCAAGATATAATCATAACAAAAAAAAACAAATAAAAGAGTTCCTAATACATGACATGTTTATTCAACAGAAAACACAAGCAAAAAAAAACAACAAATAAAACCAGATAACCACAACCAACCAACCAAACCCATGAACTGGGATTGACAAGAGGCTAGAAAATCTTACTGACACATGAAGGTCTATTATATCTGCAATAGAGTCTTGCACACACACACACACACACACACACACACACTCACTCACACAGAGGTGCACAAATACACACACCACACATACACACAACACATACACTCATACGATACACATGCACACACACATGCATACACATGTATACACACACAGAGGCACACACATATCAGAGTGACACACACACACATAATCACACACACATGTACTTATTGGAAGGTTTACTTACATGGATCTACAATTTACAGTGCAGTCACACACACACACACACACACACAACACAACAAACTCATGTGCACACACATATACATACTGGTACATGTAGTTACAGTGAAGGTTTACATACATCTGCAACACTCTCTCTCTCTTCCCCCCACAGACTTACTGATACAAGCGCACACAAGTACACACAAAACACACACACAGAGGCGCATACACATATAGACACACACACAAACATACACGCGCACGTGTTCAAGTTCATATGCTTATAGCCCAGCTGACTATTTTCACAGTATTAGAGCCATTTCAGAGCTAATACCACATCGAAAACGACAACCCAATGAGGACGACAACGACAACACACACTACACATACATGAAGTTACTTTAGTGGTGAAGATAAAAGCCGTTTCATCTTAACCTTGAGGTGATAGAGGAGTGAAGTGGTAGAGATAACTCAACTTTTCTCAGGGTGAGCATTCATTATAACTGATATAAGAGTGATACCCATCTCGTCTTCCTTGTTGCTTTACTAACCCTGATAATATTTTCTTTACAGACTTAGATATCCTTTAAAATATTGTCAAAACAAAACTGCTTTGCTCTCAGAAAAAAAACAATAAATTATAGACACATACTACACACTGACTGACTGATAAAACCGTATAGGGTGTGAGGTGGGACAAGCGAAATTGGCTTGTAATATACACTACAATGCAACATTAAAGAAATAACTATGTGTATTGAAAAAGATCAAAATGACAAACACAATAACTACGTACATCAGAAAATGGCTTAACCATGAAATGAAACCCAGAAGCTTTCAGAGGACAAATTTCAGATAACTAGGTATGCTGGGTTGGTACATTTGATGATCTTGGTCTATGGCTCTTATCAATGAAGCCAGCCAGCCCATTATGAGAAAGAAAAAAAACAACACAACCTGTATGATGTGATCTCTGGTTGGCACCCTGTTAAGTTTTGCATCAATCATTAATATTAGTAGTAGCAGTAGTAGCAATAGCAGCAGTAGTAGTAGTAGTAGCAGTGGTGGTGGTGATGTTACTATTAATAGATTGAGTGATTTTTATGCCTTTTTTTATGGACTGTTTTGATGGAATGAGAGAGTTCCATTTACTGACTCAACTTTTCTATATTCATTACTGAAAGGGAAAGAAACACATTTTTTTAAGCAAATTATGCAATGTTTGCAGACAATGATGCACCACTGTACTAAACAATATAAACCTGAATGATAATAATACCCAAACTGCACTTTTCTGTTGAATAGTCCTTTTGAGAACAAGAAGGAAAATACTGTATGCTTGACTGTGTGAATGACAGTGTGTGTGTGTGTGTGTGTGTGTGTGTGTGTGTGTGTGTGTGTGTGTGTGTGTGTGTGTGTGTGTGTGTGTGTGTGTGTGTGTGTGTGTGTGTGTGTGTGTGTGTGCGTGGCGCGGTGTGTGTGTGCGTGCGCGGTGTGTGTGCGCATGTGTGAGAGAGAGTGTGTAAGTGTGTGTGTGTGTAGAGTGGTGTGTGTGTGTGTGTGTGTGTGTGTGTGTGTGTGTGTGTGTGTGTGTGTGTGTTGTGGTGTACCGTGAGTGCACGTACATGCAAGCATCCATGTCTAAGCTTGTTGCTTGTGTGTAGATGAGGATGTGTGTGAAGCTTTCAAATATGACAAAAATTGAAATGACTGAAGAGAACTATATGACTTTATGAGCCCACTATACATATCATGAAGCATGCGCGCTGTAAACTGGAACTAATGGAAGCAACCCCTCCCCAACCCCACTTACAGTTACAGTCACACACACAAAAAACAAGAAGAAAAGAAAAGGAAGAAAATGACAAAAGAAGAAAAAAACAAAAGAAACAACAAAAGCCAAAAACCAAAATTACATCACTGACAGAAATTTGTGTCAATTAAGAATAAAATTTCCTAATTTCTTTTGTCTCAAAATACTAACACAGTAACAGTCATTGGACAATGTCATCCATCAGAACAATACAATTTTTAATGCCTGCCATCCTTCTAAATAACATTTTTAATGCCCCTCTGATGCACACTTATATTAGTAATTAATAAGACTAAGAGTCATAAGAAGGTCAGGATTTATCACAGAAACGTGTTACATCAGATCATGATACCAATACTGTCAGGGCAAATCCAACTTGAGGTGAGAAAACCATGCAAGGTCAAAAGCACATAAAAAAAACAAATCATCAAGCGATGTTAAAAGAGGAGCAGAAGTTAGTCCTAAACCCAATTATCTTGACTGAAACATCAGCCAAGGGGATGAATAAAAAACAAGATATACTGTATCAATGGATTTTGTTCAAATAAATTTTGGGAACAGATACACATTTTCCAGTGTGAATATGAATGTAAAAATTTTTTCCATAATGAGAAATATGCCAATTTCAGATTTAAGTTCAATTTTTCTGTTGTTTTTGCTGTGGAGAGTCAACAAGCAGCTGAGATGTGGTTTCTAATAGAAGAATGTTGAGAGTTTCATGGACAGCAAAGAAAACAAACGAAGACAGTCTTGATGGAGGCAGACACAAGAAGATCACTGATTTGTGATAAGCAAGATGAGGAAAAGACAGGCAACATTTATAGGCCATTTTATGAGGAAAGGGAAATCAGAGCACCTGGTCACAACAGGAAAGCTGGAGGGAAAGAGAGCACCAGGAAGACCCATGGAGAAAATATTGGACAGACTTGCAGGGTGGACAGAGAGGGTGGAACATATGCTTGTGGCAACAAGGGATAGATACATATGGAGGGCCATGATCGCCAACACCATGCAGCAGGGAACATGATGATGATGATGATGATGGTGGTGGTGATGATGATGATGATGATCAATGTTTTTGCTATCAACATTAACATTTTTATGTAAAAGATTTTTAAATAAAAGTGACAGTTCAAACGTTTATAAAATCACTCTACAAAATCTGGAAATGAAACACATCATCAATCATTATGGTTATTTTTCCAAAAAAATATTTTGAATGATCAAAAAAAAAAAATTGCAAATTCTTGAAATACAATTTTTAGTTTCATTTTTGAAATGTATTTTGTTTGCTTGTTTGTCATAGCAATGAATGAAGTCCTCTTGATCAGGTCAAACCCACAGATTTATCTGCATAATAATTAATATAGTCAGAATACCTTGTTGTTCTAACCCCAAACAACCAGAAATTCAGTTTTAACCTCAATTGGCTCAAAGATTGAAACAAACATACTTGTCTGTAACAAACTGTTCAACCACTGAGTGACTGACGCTCAAGAGATCTTTTTTTTTCTATTCAGCCTTTTTATTTCTTTATTCATTTTTGGCAGAGTTCCGATACTCTCAATTAACAACTCATTACGACATGAGAAACTGCAATAAACTTGCACTTTTTTTTAACATTTCTCACATCCGGCTGTCATCATCCTGCTGATCATCATCATGGCATATGTGATGCCATCATATGGTGTTGACATAAACCCACCTGCGTAAATTCTGGGTGTAAATGTCCCAACAACGGCAAAGCGCTCGCTCCAAGCACCCGAGGCGGAGCATTGGACGGTCCAGGCCCCATCAGCGTCTTGTGGGGAAAATCGAGGGGATGAAACAAGCATTGTGGAGCTGAAATGGCCGGAGCAGACGACATTGTTACAGCCGGTACGAAGCGAACGTTTGCAGACGACAACCGCCAACGGAAGCACGGTGACCGTTTTATCGACCGCGCTTGGCTTGCTTTCTCAAGCTTTGGGGTCACCGTCAGACTCTGCTCAAAGCTCTGGACATGTTGACTGAAAGGATCACCGAATGACTGCACACAATGCGACTGCGTAGGCAAAATGAAATCTACGTCACCGATAACACAATTTAGCCTTTCGGCCCTAAGCGTGTTGCAGAATCTATGTACAAACTTAGGAATGGTTCAACGAAAGAACTCGCGTGTCAAATGGCCTTGAACCGAAACCTTGAACATTGACAACATCGTGTGACAAAATGAGTGTGCGAGACCTTGCAAGTACAACAACTCTACAGTTTCGCTGTGTGTAATTTCGACGGATTGTCTTTCTTTAGTGTTTGCAATACGTGCATGGTGGTTAACACAACACACCAACACACACACACACACACACGCACGCACCGCACCATAAATAAAGGCTATACGTCTTTTTTCCTGTTTGTTTTAACGAAAGGTAGTCCCAGGCCCTTAAGCTGGATGGTAGAGCAGAAACCTCACTACACTTAGGTCGGATTTTTGAGAGCAGACCCGATTCTCCCCCTGCTGATTTCCACCCTGACTCTCCCCTCTTCCCCCAACCTTGAAAAGTTAGGTGGCATGGAAGCCTCTTGCATAAAATCGCTTTTCTCTTCTTGTACCGCCACATCAGCAATCAAGGCCCTAGTAGTACTTACTTTTCTGATTAGATTATAAATACGCGATTTCTCTCTCTCTCTGTGTCTTTCTCTCTCTCTCTATTTCTGGTTGCCTAAAACACTTCATGCATGTCAGTGATTCACTTTTCAGGGAGAAGAGTGGTAAAATGGTTTTGACGTTCGCCTGCCAATAACTAAACTCGAGGTTTCAGGATTTGCTCCCCATAGAGGCCTCGGCTTTTCTCCTCAATTTGACCGGAAAATCGAACTGAACGTCTAGTCATTCGGAAGGGGACGAAAAACGAGTCGGACCCATGTGCCTTCTGGCTGCGCACGCTAAAGATCCCACAGCAGTTGAAAATCGTGAAGAGCATGGCATTGCCCGGCTGCTTGGTATAAAACATTGGAGAGATAGGTTGATTTCCCACGTCCCATCCCTTGAAGACCAATTAGCCTTCTTGCCTTTCTGAAGTTGGAGAGATAGATCGATTTCCCAGGTCCCACCCCTTGAAGACCAATAATTAGCTTTCTTGCCTTAGATCGATTTCCCAGGTCCCACTCCTTGACGACCAATTAGCCTTCTTGCCTTTCTGAAGTCTGAAGTCAAACATCAACGTGTAGAACGCCGGGCAGACCTTGGCGAAGGGCACGGAATAGGCTAAGCAGGGCTGTCAGTGTCAGGTTGGAACATTTCTGTTTGAAAAACTGTATCATTGTCTCTACGGTTAAAAAAAATAAAACTGGGTATGCTTGGTACCAAAAAAAAAGGGGGGAGGGTGGTGCGTGGGAGTAGGCTTAGCGGGGCTGTCACTGTCAGGTTGGAACTTTCTGTTTGACAAACTGTATCAATGTCTCTACGGTTAAAAAAATAAAACTGGGTATGCTTGGTACAATAAAAAATTTAAAAAAAAAGGGGGGGGGTGTGTGCGGGTAGGCTTAGGTCTCTACGGTAAACAAAACAAAACAAAAAAACAAAACCCTGGGTAGGCTTAATATGAAAAAAGGGGGTGGGGGTGGGGGTGTGGACATAGGCTATTATTACTAGCCAGCTCGGAAAGACAGCAAACTTGCGATTCGTTTGGGGCCATGTCAGACCTAGCTGAAAAGCAAACCGGGTGTGTCTGGAGCATCATGCCTGGCCACTTTTGCCATCATACAGACACCGCCTGTGCTTGTGGTCCCAACTGCTGAGTGTCGAAACTACAACAACGGGAGAAAAGCTGGCAGCTCTGCGAGCTGGCTGCCCATTGGAGAGATGACAGTAAGAAGAACGTGAGGGAGGGCTCTTTCGTTCTCTCTTGGTCCGTGGCTGGGCTGGACCTGATTGGTGAGCATTGTGTGGCTATGTCTCGGGGTTTGTCGTCTCCCCACCGTGCCATTCGGCTTGCAGTCAAGGCAGCTGATGACTGGGTGCAAGTGGGTCATGCAGAGCATGGACGGCCCCACTTAGATTGGTGCAATGGCTACCCTGTGAAATCAGGAGCTGGGAAATTCTTGACCAGGCAGTGATGAGGCATTGGTGTTTAGAGTCCCATCCAGCTCTCTCGGATGTTTCTTGTTACCTTTGTCTCTATGGTAAAACAAACTGGGCAGGGTCGATAAACACACACACACACACATACACACAAAAGGTTGACGTCATCATTACCATCATCATGTGCCCTCTCGCTTGGCGTTGGCGATTTCCCCGTTGGGTTGCCGGGGGCTCTTTCAGTATAAATAGTATCCCCACCTTCTGGAAATTCTTTTCTGTCACTCTCTTTGTTTCTGCCTTGTTGCCTTGCTTTCTGCCATTTCTACTTATTTTCTGCCTTAATGGTCCATTCACCTGTATTTTTTCGATAAAGTCTTACGTACTTTTTCTTCGGATTGATAATTGGGTACATGTATTAAGTGCATTTTTGGCTCTAAGGAGGTGAGACATGCGGAAGCAATTTTAGATAATTTATGCCTGTTTTTATATACGTTTTGGTGTCTTTATGTATGCTTATATTTGTATTCAGGTGTGTTTCTTATATCTCCCCTGTGCGATAAATCGGACGGAATGGTCCTACGCTGGGGGCATGTCCTTAGATTATGTGCACGAATGCATTGATAGGCCCTATGTGTACTTAATTTTCTTTCTTTTTTTTCTTTTTTTTCCTGTTGAAGTTTTGTGTGTTTTGAAGCGGTTATAGTCCTGATATGGCTCTGCGCAGTCGGCTGGGCTTTAAACAACAATAAAAGAAAAGAAAAAAATGGCGTTGGCGATCATGGCTCTCCATACGACTCTATCCCTTGTCGCTGCAAGTACATCTCCCACCCTCTCCGTCCTCAGTCACCCTGCAAGTCAAGAAACACGGAAGTTGACGTGAACCTTGCTTTAACACTTGCCTTAGAATTTCCGGGCCCAACGATTCATTGTTTCCGCCCCTTGTGGTAGGCACTTAAGTATTTGACAACACTGTCTATGAGTATGTCTAAATGCACGCTGGTTATGTTTTTACAGGCCCAGTGACAGGGAGCGCAATTGTCTGGTCTATCGTGAACTTGTCAAAACACGTGCATTTCTTGCAGCATCATGTTCAGTGTGTGTGTGTGTGTGTGTGTGTGTGTGTGTGTGTGTGTGTGTTGTGTGTATGCGTGCGTGTCTATGTGTGTGTGCGTGTGTAGCGCACGTGTGTGTGTATGTGCGCGTATCTACGTGTATGTAGACACGCACGCACGCACACACACACACACACACACACACACACAGTACGCACACACACACACACGTACGCACACACACGTACGCACACACCGAGTCTATAATACGCTCACGGGCTAGCGACAACTTGGGTAGAAAATTTCCCAGTGATATGAACTGATGGACTGAGGACCAAACCTCCAGCTTCCCATCTATCAATCCGTTCTGATAACCACTTCACCATAATGACTCAATAGTTACACTGTGTTTCCTCTTTCTCTGCATATGACAAAGAAAAAAGTTCCAGGTTCTCACACTGAGGTGCTGTGCAGTTTTGCTGGGATTCAAACAAACTGAAAATGAAATCTCATCACAAAAACAAAAACAAAATATTTAGAAATCACTTAGCAAGGAAGTCACCTTGTATGTCCAATGACGGAGCCATTAGGTGTTAACGAAAAACATCCCGAGGGTGCTGGATGAGACCCAGAGCACCAGTGCCTCACTACTATACGGACAATCACCTTCCAAGCTTCCGACGCCACTCGATAATCATTCAATCAAGCAAAGGAGAGGGGGGGGGGGGGGGGCTGTCCATGCGTTGCATGACCCATTCGGTCCCAGTCATCAGTTACTTTGTTTACCAACTGAATGGCAAGGTGGGGAGACGACAAACCTTGGGACATAGCCACAAAATGTGCACCAACCAAGTCCAGCTGAGCCACCAGATCAAGAGAGAATGGAAGAGCCCCCGCATGACCCAATCGGAACCTGTCATCAGTTACCTTGTTTACAAACCGAATGGCAAGGTGGGGGGGTGGGGGGGGGGGGGTGGAGACGACAAACCTCGAGCTAGACATAGCAGTAAATATGCACCAACCAAGTCCAGCCGAGCCACCGGACCAAGACAGAATGGAACAGTCCTTTCTTTCCCCATCCTGGGCTTTTGTCTCTTAAACGGGCAGCCCACCCAGCCACCAGATAACATAGCTGCCAGCTCTTTTCACCTTTACCACAGTCTCGATAGATAGATCCCAATGTTGCTTTACTACAACCACAGGAGACGTTAAAACGGCTGCGAAAGTGGCCAGGCATGATGCTCTAGACACAGCCCATTTTGCTGTTCAGCAAGGTCTGACATGGCAAGAAAGGGATCCCAAGTCTGCCGTCTTTCCGAGCAGCCAGCAGGTCTTTCACTGCGGTCATCAGGCGTGATTCCCCGAAGTCCTATGACGGAGCCATCAGGTGAACTCTGCTGACGTCAGTTAAGAACACAAAATTAAGTTAGTATGGTCCATGTAACAAGATCCAATGTGGTCTAGTTAAATTAGTGCTCCGGGAAACAGTTGAAGGGGGAATACAGAGAGAAAGAACAAACAAACAAACAAAAAACAAACAAACAAACAATGAACTGATGTTTTGTATCTTACAATAATACCTGCCTAGTGAGGTGTTATCGTAAGATACAAAACATCAGACACACTGATTATAGCATCAGGGAACCAGTGCCCAAATCATCAAGCGGCACACTGGACCACATGGAGATCTGACATCAGTTAAAAACACAAAACTACGTTAGTATGGTCCATGTAACAAGATCCAATGTGGTCTTGCTAAATCTATCCTCCAGTAAACGGTTGAGGGAGGAATAGAGAGAGAAAGACTGAACAAACAAACAAACAAACAAACAAACAAACAAACAGAGAATGAACTGACAAAATTGCAGAATGAACAGAGAAATCATCAGCGGAGAATCAGGCTTTGGCACACTACAGACAGAGCTGGAGGAATCTGGTGAACACTTCTTGAGTGCGGCGCCCCACTGACTGTTCACGGAATGAAGGAAGAAGAAGAAGAAGAAGAAGAAAAAGAAGAAGAAGACGGAGGAGGAGGTACACAAAGAGAAAAAAGACGAAGAAGAAAAAGAAGAAGAAGATGGAGGAGGAGGAGAAGGAGGTACAAAAAGAGAAAAAGGAAGAAGAAGAAAAAGAAGAAGAAAAAGAAGAAGAAGAAGAAAAGGAAGAAGAAGGAAAAGAAGAAGAAGAAGATGGAGGAGGAGGAGAAGGAGGTACAAAAAGAAAAGAAAAAAGAAGAAAAAGAAGAAGAAGATGGAGGAGGGGGAGGTACAAAAAGAGAAAGAAGAGGAAGAAGAAGAAAAAGAAGAAGAAGAAGATGGAGGAGGAGGAGAAGGAGGTACAAAAAGGAAAGAAAAAAAAGAGAAGAAAGAAGAGAAAAGAAGAAAGAGAAGAAAGAGAAAAAGAAAAAAGAAGAAGAAAAAGAAGAAAAGAAGAAGAAGAAGAAGAAGAAGAAGAAGAAACCCTCGCTCTCTGTGCTCACAAGGTTGGTCTTTTTGGCCATGAACTAAGGACAGAAAACGTGGAGGACTGAAGTCACAGGTACCAGGCCTGCAGGCGCCTTCTAACAAACCATAGTTACATGCAGCACGACACAAAAGTCTCCATGGTCATCTAAATCAAAGAATGGTGCCCACCCACTGAGGTCCATTCAGAGTGGAGCAGCTCCGGGCCCTGAGCCTTAACAGGGTCCACTCTCAGCTCTTGGAGATCCTCTCGTATGTCTCGTTGCCCTCGGGGACGTGGAGATCCCTCTTGTCCGTCTTGTTGACCTTGGGCACGTGAGGAAAAGCCGCTGACAACTCCTGGAACGACTATTTCTATGGCAACTGGCAGAAACACACACACACACACACACACACACACACACACACACACACACACACACACACACACACACACACATATATATACACACACACACACACACACACATACACACACACATATACACACACACACAACACTCACTCACTCACTCACCCACACACACTCACTCACACACAAAACAAACAAAAGACAAACACAAAACAAAATAAACTAAAATACAACAAAACGAAAAAAAAAACACAAAAAAAACCGGCCACGTCTCAACATCGGCAGACGTGGACTGACATGTGAACAGCGAACGAAAAACAACAAAAAAGAACAACCAATAAAACAAAACAAAACAAACAAACAAACAAACAAAAAAGCACTTGGCCGAAGTCTCACTGGACTGCCTGTACATGGTATGAATATCGTGTGTGTACGTGAAGGAGAGGAGTTTACTGAAACTCCGGTGTAACGTCCATCTCGTCCCCCTCTCGCGCAGGTCCCCCGGGGGACCTATCGGTGTCCCAGAATCAGTGTCCTGAATCGTCCCCCGGGGGAATTTCTGGGCAGTCCCCCCCCCCCCCCCCCCGTGCTGTTCTGGCCCCCCCTGAATTCACCAACATGCCTGTCCCAAAAGGTTCCCCCCCCCCCCTGTAGTACTCTTGTAGGTGCACGTCTGTCTGTCTGTTTGTCTGTCCGTCTGTCTGTCTCTCTGTCTCTATCTCCATGTCTGCGTCTTTGTTCCTCTTCTCTCTCTGTCTCTCTGTCTGTCTGTCTGTCTGTCTGTCTGTCTGTCTGTCTCTCTCTCTCTTTCTTTCTCTCTTGCTTTCTCTCTCTCTCTCTGTGTTTCTCTCTCTGTCTCTCTGCCTGTCTGTCTGTCCGTCTCTCTCTCCGTCTCATTCATTATGTCTCTCTCTCTCTCTGTCTCTCTCTCCCACCCCATTCTCTGTCTGTCTGTCTGTCTCTTTCTTTCCCTCTCTCCCTCTGTTTGTCTGTCTCTTTCTCTCTCTTTCTCTGTCTGTCTGTCTCTCTCTCTGTATGTGAGAGAGTGTCTGTGCGTGTGTGTGTGTGTGTGTGGTGTGTGTGTTTGTGTGTGTGTGTGTGTGTGTGTGTGTGTGTGGTCGTGCGCGCGTGTATGCATGTGCATGCTTTCCCATTTCTTATTACTCTCCCTCACACACACACACACAACACACACACCACACACACGCACACACACACACACACACACACACACACACACACACACACACACACACACACAGTGCGTGACAGATACAGAGAGAGAGAGGAGAGAGAGAAACAGAGGGAGAGAGAGAAAGAGAGAGAGAGAGAGACAGAGAAGGGAGTGAGAGAAATCAAATCAAATCACGTTGTTTATAACCTCGTCGACCAGCATGGGCCATCTCAAGGCTGTCACCTCGTAGAGCTTCAACCACGTTTGTTTTTCCGATAAAAAATCACATTTTAAAAGTCATTTTGGCCTTGCCAACCAATATGAGTCATGTCAAGGCTCAAATCTCTTTCAAAAATTCCAGGATCGCCCATGACGGGACGTCCCGGAACAAGGTCCCTATTGTCTCTGCCGTGTAGTATTCATGCCGTATCTCGTTTAAATCATTGCATGAAATTGAAATATGTTTTACTGTGAGAGGCTCATCACATGGAACACACCAAGGGGCCCCTTCACCCTTCAACAAATATGAATGAGTTAAAAGAGTATGACCATATATTTTCTAAGACGAGTAAGAACTACGTTCTCTTTACAGATTCCTCCCAATGAAGGAAGGGACTCTAAAAGAGTAGGACGGACTTTAAAAAGTTTATTATTCACTTGTTGGCTCCATTCTTCTTGCCATAATGCATAAGTGTAAGAGTGGACTTTACACTTCAGATCAGTAAAGGGTATAACGGAAGTGGACATTCTGTCTGCTGTGGCCTCCTTCGCTACAGCATCTGCCATCTCATTCCTGCGAATACCACATGACCAGGGACCCAAACCAAAACAATGTTACAGTTTCGATTTTTCAGTACAGTAAATACACTGAAAAAGTCTAGCAGCTCAGGGTGGTTTAAGTTACGACATGACATAGCCTCCAGTGCTGACAGTGAGTCAGAACAAATAATAAATGTTTTTCACTTGGAAGCCAGAATTGTCTCAAGTGTTAGGTTAAGAGCAGTCAGCTCCGCTGTGTACACAGAGCTGTCAGAAGGTATGTGTTTACTGGATTTTTAACACCATCTGACAAAAGGATTGCAGAAGCAGCCACACCATTTCCTGATTTGGAACCATCAGTGAAGACTTTTTCATGTGAGGGATATTGCAGACATAGTTCACTATAAAGGTAGAATGTTTTCGGTAAGATGCAAGGTCAAATCGAACTTTCGGTGTATGGAAGGTCCATGGTCGGTTGTCTGGAAATTTGGAGTAGTCACAGATCACGCCCCTGTTGATCTCAGCCTTTTCCACATGTGGGCGGATACGGATACCAAACGGTGGAATACACATAATACTTTTTTCATATTCTTTCATATATTTTGGATCAAAAACACAATCGTAAGCAGGGTTTTTCATTTCCGAGTGTAGTTTGATGATGTAATTCAGAGAGAGTTTTAGTCGGCGGTTGGCAAGAGAGGCTTCCCTTGCTTCTGCATAGACTGTACACAGGAGATGTACGAAATGCGCCCAAACACAAACGCAGCCCTTGATGATAAATAGGATCTAATGTTTTAAGGTAGGAGTCCCTTGTCGAACTGTAGATTACACATCCGTAATCCAGTTTAGATCGGACTAGGGCTCTGTAGAGATGCAGGAGAGTTTTCCTATCAGCGACCCAGTCTGTGTGCACCACGACTCGAAGAATGTTCAGAGCCTTCTGACAGGAAGTTTTAAGGTGTTTGATGTGGCGGGGGGGGGGGGGGGGGGGGGATTAGTGTAATGGATAACACGCTGAACTTGAAATTCGGCGAGTCTCACAACTGTGAGTTCGATCCCAGGTCACTGCAGGCTTTGTGTTTGTGGGAAAAACACTTTACCCCATTTCCTACTCCTTCGGATGAGAGTATAAACCGAGGTCTAGTCTGAGCACGCATGCATCTAAAATCAAGCTTGGACTTTAAAGATCCTGACGCTGATGTCCAGAGCTGACGTCAGTGCCGGCTACAGAAACATGCCCAGCATGCACCTCCCAACGTAATTGGAGTGTCGCTGACTATACTCTCAGAGTATAGTGTGGGGACCCATACAGGGCGAACAAGCACACACGTACACGTAACCAGTTAAACGAAACTGGAATACTGAGAAGAGAGGAGAGATGTGGCTATGGAAGTTAAGTTTTTGGTCAAAAATGATCCCCAGAAATTTAGCGTCTTTAACTGCAAATTAGACAATGTCAAAATAGGGATGGAAAGGCTTAACATTAGATTTTAGGACTAGGGGGAGTGGTATACTCTGGTGGAAACTCACATGAAAGAGGAGTAGGCATTGTAATGGACAGGGACAAATCAAAATCAGTTAAGGGATACTGGGCTGTGTCCAACAGAATCTTGCTGGTCAAATTGGGAGGCAGACCATTTGATATCAACATCATTCAGGTGTATGCACCAACATCCACAAGTACTCAGGAAGACATCGACAAGTAGAAGTATTAGTGATGGCCAAGGCCCAAGAAGTTACCATAATAATGGGAGATTTTAATGTTAAAGTGGGAAAGGATAGGGTGGAGGATATAGTTGGACCTCATGGCCTTGGTACACAAAATGAAAGGGGAGGGAAACTTGTAGAATAGGCACAGATGAATGAGTTCATAGTAGGAAACACCTGGTTTGAGCGGCCTAATAGAAGAAAATAGACTTGGATGAGTCCAGGAGATAATACCAAAAATCAGATTGACTACATCCTGATTAACAAAAGATTTAGAAATTCTTTACTGTCAGCAAAAACACTACCAGGCACAGACTGCAAGAGTGACCACAATCCTGTAGTGGGAAGTTTTAGGTTGAAATTACGGAAAAGGAAACAGACCAAAACCAACATCAAACTAGATCTTGGACTCTTAAAGACAGATGAAGTGATACGTCAAGAATTTAATGTACATGTTCAAAACAAATTCAGTGCTCTGGAAGACGTCGGTGACAGCGAGGAACAATGGACAAAGTTGAGAAATTCGATAAATGAAGCTTGTGAAGAAATCCCTGTAGTAGATAGAAAAGCAAAAAGGAACTGTATAACAAAAGAAATTTTAGGCTTGATGGAGGAACGGAGGAAGGCAAAGAGAAACGAGGAATTATACAGGAAGATAAACAAGGAGATCAGGAATAGGTGCAATGAAACAAAGGAAGCTTGGCTGAAAACAAAATGGAAAGAAATAGAAGAACAACACAAAACGGATCCTCAGAGTATGTACAGACGAATTGAAGAAATTTTCCACAGGAAAAATACATGCACATCAGCTGGTTGCTTAAAATCGAAAGATGGTAAGATTCTCAAGGAAAAAGACAAAATATTAGACAGATGGGGGGAGTACATTAAAGACCTTTTTGAAGATGCCAGAAACGCAGAACACATTATAAGAAAGAACTTTGAAAGACCACCCATAATGAAGGATGAAGTTAGAGCAGCATTGAAAAAGATGAAACCAGGAAAAGCCCCAGGACCAGACAACATTACTACAGAGATGATTGAAGCCCTGGGGGAATTCGGCATAGAAAAAATAACAGTCCTCCTGAATTAAATTTATGACACTGGAAAAATCCCAAAGATATGTCAAAACCAATTTTCATTGCACATCCAAAGAAGACAGGGGCTATAGAATGCGAACTCCATCGCACAATCAGTTTGATGAGTCATGTAACCAAGATCCTGTTAAGAATGATCATGATGAGGACAAGGAATAGAATCAAAAGAGAAATAGCAGATGAACAATGTGGATTTGTGGAAGGGAAAGGAACTATTAATGCCATATACATCCTAAGAACTATCATAGAGAGGTCAGTCGAGGTTTGGTTTTGGTTTTGTTTAGTTTTTATGTCGGCACCCACCTCAGGTGATATGGCCGACGGGGATAACCATCCCAGGGAAGTGGGGGAAGGGGGACTTATCTAATCCTATACTGACACCACCAGAACAACAATGATGTTAAGATGGGACAGTGAGAAGGCCAGTTTTAATGTAGCGCAGCCCGGGATTCGAACCCACAACCATTAGTATGTGAATCCGACGCTCAACCAACTGAGCTATTGAGGCCCGCTTTCAATCGAGGTGAACAAGGATTTGTATTTATGCTTTGTTGACTATACCAAGGCTTTCGATCGGGTAAGACATGAAGAATTGATCAACCAACTAGAAAGACTCAATATTGATGGAAAAGATCTACGAATAATGAGAAATATGTATTGGGAACAAACAGCTGCAATGAGAATAAAAAACGATATAAGCTCTTTCCAAAACTTCAAAAGAGGAGTCAGACAGGGTTGGGTTTTGTAACCAGATCTGTTTTCACTTTTCAGCGAAAACATCATGAGAAACCTAGAGGAAGACCCTGGATTAAAGGTTGGAGGAAAAATGATAAACAACATTCGATACGCAGATGACACCGTGCTAATTGCAGAAAGTGAAAGGGACCTACAAAACCTTGTGAATATACTTGTAACAGAAAGCAAAGGTAAGGGGTTGGAACTAAACAGCAGGAAGACTGAAGTCATGGTGATCAATAAAAAACATGAAATCCCCTCGTGCAAATTAACAGCAAATGGCACAACCTTGACACAGGTTGATAAGTTTAAATACCTGGGAACGATCATTTCACCAGACGGCAGATGCACATCAGAAATAGCCAGCAGAATCGGCCAGGCCAAAACAACATTCAAGAAGATGGAAAGCATTCTTACCAACAAATGCCTATCAATTAACATCAGGAAAAGAGTTCTTGAATGTTATATAGAACCAATACTGTTGTACGGTTGCGAGGCGTGGACAGCCAACAAACAAAGCCAGAACAAGATTGAGGCAGCCGAGATGTGGTTTTTAAGCTAAGAAGAATGTTGAGAGTTCCATGGACAGCAAAGAAAATAAACGAAACAGTCTTGATGGAGGCAGATACAAGTAGATCATTCATAAGGAAGATTAGGAAAAGGCAGGCAACATTCATAGGCCATTTTATGAGGAAAGGGGAATTGGAACACGTGGTCACAACGGGAAAGCTGGACGGAAGGAGAGCACCGGGTAGACCCCGGGAAAAGATACTAGACGGACTTGCAGAGTGGCTGAAGACAAGGAGGATGGAAAAGATGCTTGAGGCAACAAGAGATAGAGACAGATGGAAGTCCATAATCGCCAACGCCATGCGGCAAGGCACCTGATGATGATGATGAACTGCTGTAATTGTTGATTTATCAAGACGGATTTCGGGATCCAGAAAAAAACATTCATTGGTTATGAAAATGAATATACTGAGTTTTTGTGGTGGAGAAAGTAAAGCCATTCTCTTCAGCCCAATGGTGGATCTTTTCCACGCAGAGCTGGAGACTGCGCTGAACGCCAGGATATACTGGGGTGAGAGAGAGAGAGAGAGAGAGAGAGAGAGAGAGAGAGAGAGAGAGAGATACAGAGAGAGAGAGACAGAGAGAGACAGATATACAGAGAGAGAGAGAGAAAGAGAGAGAGAGAGAAAAAGAAAGAGAGAATGAGAGACAGAGAAAGAAAGAAAGAGAGAGAGAGGAACAGAGACACAGACATGGAGAGAGAGAGAGAGAGAGAGAGAGAGAGAGAGAGAGAGAGAGAGAAACAGAGACACAGAGACACAGACATGGAAAGAGAGAGAGAGAGAGAGACAGACAGAGACAGAGAGACGGGCAGACAGACAGACAGACAGACAGACAGACGTGCACCTACAAGAGTACTTCAGGGGGTGGGGACCTTTTGGGACAGGCATGTTGGTGAATTCAGGGGGGGACTGCCCAGAAATTCCCCCGGGGGACGAGTCAGGACACTGATTCGTCCCCGGGGGACGATCTGGGACACCAATAGGTCCCCCGGGGGACCTGCGCGAGAGGGGGACGAGATGGGACGTTACACCGGGAAAAAAAAAAAAAGAAAAAAAAGAGCAGCGTGGGAGCAGTGCCTGTCTCTGAAGAAGGGTGGAAAGTGAAGCAGAAAAATGAGATCAAACCATATTAAAAAAAATATTCCTTATTACAACGCATTCTACTATTCAAACTGATTTGATCACATTACCCCTAAATTTAACTACGCTCATTATTATGCAATATTATAATGTTTCCTTGCTGCTTTGCATAAAGGCCTTAGGTCTAAAATTTGCCCAGATGAGAAACCATCGGTGGCTAATTTTCGTTTGAATTTACCCTCTGTGACCCAGTAACTGAACTATACGTCATGAACCTTATACGGTTTGGACACCACTGATTCAGTCTCAAAATGTAGGACAGAGCCACTCATTCATATGAAACTTAAATTCTTGTTGATATGTTCAGGTGCGTTTTATGAAACTCTAAATTACACTTAGATACGGCAGAGAACCTTTTAGTTCGTTGCACACAATTCTTTGTTGATAAAAATTTGATCTGTATTTGTCTAGCATATTGCATATTGGTGCCAACGGAATTTCTGTTTTTGAGTCACAGTGATCCAAAACTCACTGAAGTTCAATCAGATATATGTATATTGTTTTGCGACATATGATCAATATTGACATTTGATCCATGGTTGGGGAAAAAAACTATCATCTCACGAACAGCAGAAAAAATTACTAACTGACGTCTGACGCATTATGTCGATATGGGTCCATGGATTATTCTTCATGCAGGGTTGTACACCTCCCCCCCCTCTCTCTCTCTCTTTCTCCCTTGCGTTTAGACAAACTTCAGGTGCACGTGTAATCCTTGCCCCCTTCTTTCTCTCGTTCACACACACACACACACACACACACACACACACACACACACACGTTGTCAGCTTTCCCAACCGTCACGAAATTTTCGTGACAGAAACGTGCGCTGCAAACCATGCAACTCGTGTGCATCTTGGGAAGGCCTAAAAATGTGTAAAGCGGCTGGATTGGTTAGTTTGAAAGATTGCAGCTGAAGGATCCAAACATGGCAGGTAACCAGGGCTTGAAGACATGTGGAGGCCTAAAAATCTGTAAGCGACTGGACTGGTTAGTTTGTAGGATTGCAGCTGAATGATTCAAACATTGTTCGTGTTAAGGTAACCGGAGCTTGGACCTTCAAAATGTCAGGACAAAATGAACACAAGCTGTTCCTAGTCAGTCCCACAGCCTGACATGTGCTTCTTACTGTCATCACTGTGTTCACGGCCGAAAGTTCTGCAAGAAAGTTCTTCGCATGCAAAAAAGGTCAGGCGTTCGTTTTGCAAAATGTGTACGTTTTCATGTCGTAGCTTACATAGGGGTGATAAAAGGTCAGGTGTGGCTCTGCGCAGTCGGCTGGGCTTTAAACAACAACAACAACACACACACACACACACAGTCTCCACACACACACACACACACACACACACACACACACACAAAGAACAACAAAAAAACAAATAAAAAAACCCAACAACAACAAAACCGATAACGTAAATCGGGTGGAAAATTGACAGGCGCTGTAGACAAATACTGAAATAGGTAAACGTCTGACATTCTGTCGGAAGGTCGTACATTCGATCCGTCTTGATAACGAATGTTCAGACTTTCCCGTGTTTAGACCCATTTGTCATGTCAATGTGAATGGCTGGTTTATTACGGGAACAATGAAAGGTCAAGCATGTGCGCCACCGAATAGTGAGTGTGCAGATTGTGCAGCACAATATCCCTGCTCGATTGTTAAAGCCCTATCGCCAGTATGCTCAGCCCTATCGGTATGGAAGCAGGTGTTTTCCATCCCATACATTCCGACGAACACTCCTCCCAGGAACACTTAGCACTGGCTACCGGGTCTGTTACATGAATCTCATCACTGGCACCCGTGGTCAGCCAGCGCGTATAGCCATGCAAAAATTAACATTCCACTTTGTTTTATGTAAAGTCTTTGTTTTAGAAACACCACAAACTTGTTCACGTAGAATGAATTAAAAAAAAAAATTAGACTAGCGCACATTAGATTGAAATAAGACTACCGAAATAATGACATGGCTTTGAATAATTTGTTGGAGGTGCCAAAAAAAATGTATTACCGTTCGCTGTAAAAGCAAACAAAACGAAAAGCAGGTCAGGATACGGAGGCGAAACTGTACCAAAGAATTGTAAATTAGTGCATTTCTAACTTAATCGTGACCGTTTAATTTTCATTGTGTACACATTAATACTCTTCCAAGCAATATGTTGAAACTTTTAAGTTTTAGATTTCGTATAATTGTGTATGCTATTTTCAACGAAATATACCGGTATGGCTGATCAGTATACCAATAGGGCGTTAACGCCGATCATAATGATAATGCCGTAGTATAATCGACCGTCTCAGAAAAACAAACAAAACAAAAACAAAATAAACAAAAAAAACAACAACAACAAACAAACGAAAATTTTTTTTTTATAGCAAGACCGTCGCAACTATTCAATAAATGGGCATGGTTCGTAAGTTCGTTTCGTCTGCGATGACGAATGAAAAATGTCGATAGCAAAACTCATCATGTCCGTGAGAGTATGTGTTTCTGTCACTTCGCCGCCCCCCACCCCCCTTAAATTTGGTAAATGTTCTATGAAGTTCTAAAGATGGTATGGTATCGTCAGATTTCAAAATTCCAATCACATCCCACAAATTATGATTTTAAAATTGTGACGCTCGAAGAAGCGTGTCTTTCAGTACACTCGCTGTTCATGACACTGTTGATCAAAAAGCAGTTTCAAATTCTCCGCAAAAGTGAAGGAAATGTTATGGTTTTTAGCTAATCATTCGAGAGCGAGGGCCTGAACAGTTAACGATGCAATTTACTCGCCTGTCGCTTCGGTAGACATTAGCCATGAATACACAGCCAGACATAAGTACTTGTGACGCGTGCACTTTGTTTCGCCTCCAGTTTATTCTGTCCGTCCGTCCGTCCGTCCGTCTGTCCGTCCGTCCGCCTGTCCGCCTGTCCGCCTGTCTGTCTGTCCGTCCGTCCGTCTGTCTGCCTCTCTGTCTGTCTGGCTGTCTTCTGGCTGTTTCTGTGTGCGTGCGTGTGTGTGTGTGCGTGCGTGCTTGCGTGAGTGCGTGCGTGCGTGCATATGTGTGTGTAGTGTGTGTGTTGTGTGTGTGTGTGTGTGTGAGATTCATTCAAGACAAGAGACTGAGAGAGACGGTATGCGGAAGTTCGTCTGCATCTACATTTAAGATCGACTTGATACTGGTGGTATGATGGCTGTGAAGTTGGCTTTTGGCCATGGCCGCTGGATGATGTACTTGCAGACTCGTCTCTCTCTCCCCCCCCCCTCCCCCCCTATGTTGACGATCTTCATGATTCATTTTCCTTCCTTGTGTGAAATTTTGGTCTGGGTGGTGGTTGCCACTGGCGGTTCATTTCTGCCACATCATGTAAGCCTGGTAACCATTTATTCATCTTCTAAGTATTGTTCTTGCAGCTAGATTCCCGTTCTTATCATGTCTCTATTGGTTCTTTCTTTAGTCATTTTTATTCTTGTTTTATGTGGACATGCTTATTTCTGTTCCATGCAGAATTATGTATGTTTCTCGTGCATGAACTGTTGTGAGCCCCCCCCCCCCCGCCCCCGCCCCACTCTTTTCTCATGCATTAAGTGTTGTGATCTCTCTCTCTCTCTCTCTCTCTCTCTCTCTCACACAACATACATACTTCTCATGCATTAAGTGTTGTGATCTCTCTCTCTCTCACACACCACACACACACACCACACACACACACACACACACACACACACACACACACACACACACACACACACACACACACACTTCTTATGCATTAAAAGTTGTCTGTCTGTCTCTTTTCTCATGCCTTAAATGTTGTGGACTCTCACTCTCTCTGTCTCTGTCTTTTGTCTCTGTCTCTGTCTCTGTCTCTGTCTCTGTCTCTGTCTCTCTCTCTCTCTCTCTCTCTCTCACACTTCTCATGCATTAAAAGTTGTCTGTCTCTGTCTCTTTTCTCATGTCTTAAATGTTGTGAACTCTCACTCTCTCTGTCCTCTGTCTCTTGTTGGCTGTCTGTCTCTCTCTTGGGAGTTAGCATAAGCTTGATGTGTAGTGTGTGTATACCGGAGTTTGTGTGGATGGGTGGGCGGGTGATAGTGAGTTTGTGCACTTTTGGCTGTTTGTAGCATCATGATGTGAGGGAGCCGAGTTCCATTCTTGTTAGTTCATTATTTGAGTGATTGTTTTTCTCTTCACTTGAAATCTCAGCTTTCATCCTATCTGACTTGAGGTTTCATTCCATGGACGTGCAGCCAGTGACCATGCTCTTCCATGATGCCAGATAACTGATCTAGGTTTGGATTGAAACCATGTATTGGCATGGGTATAGGCTGTTGTGTATTTTTGGATCAGTTGCCAAACATGTAGCAGTTGTGATTTGACGTTTTGTCTACAGTCCCACATTAATCATCATATATAATTATGCAAAAAAAATGTTACTTCTGTAACCTAGATATGAAGATGCAATTTAGGCACTTTTTCATTTTTTTAGGAGATGGCCTTCGTAAGCAATAAACGTGATTATTTATTTTCATTCTAGGGCTGAACTATCAGTAAATATGGAGTTTAGATATCCATTGTTTCATAAGAACTGGTTTTTGATGATGGCATTGATAA
>JAPXFY010000015.1:14573812-14606312 GCA_030674185.1 Monoplex corrugatus
CATTGTCAACCATTCCAGCAAAGCAAAAACTTAACCCTTTGACTCCTTCACCCTGTCCATCAGCTTCCTGCAGGGAAGCTGGTGGATAGGGCGACGAAATCAAAAGTTTTTGCTTTGCTAGCAATGTGTTTTAGTGTCCTTAATTATGTTTGACTTTGCATTCAGGTATGTTTTTTAAATCGGACGGAGTGGTCAACGCAAGGGACATCTCCATAGATTGTGCACGAAGGCATTGATACGTGCACTTAATTTTCTTTTCCTTTTTATTCTGCTGAAGTATTGTGTATGTTTTGAAACAGTTATAGCCCTGACATGGCTCTACGCAGTCGGCTGGGCTGTGAACAAAACTAACAATAACAATATTGTAATCTTGTAGTGAAATCGTCAATGCTGTTTTTAGAGTTTTAATGGATTGGACGGAGTGGTCAGTGCCGGGGCGTGTCCTTGGATTGTGTGCGTGAATGCATTGAAATGTGTACTTAATTTTGTTTTCCTTTTTTTTTTTTTGTCTCCAGTGAGATATGTTGTACTTTTTGAAATGGTTGTAGCCCTGATATGGCTGTGCGCAGTCGACTGGGCTTCAAACAGTAAACATTGGAAGGAGTGGTCAATGCCATGGGCATGTCCTTAGATTATGTTCGAAGATGCATCGATATGCATACATAATTTCCTTTTCTTTTCTTTTTTCTTTTTTTTTTCCTGTTGAAGTTTTTGTATGTTTTGAGGCGGTTATAGCCCTGATATGGTTGTACGCAGTCGGCTGGGCTTTATACAAAAATAACCATAAACAATAAGCATAATGATTCACCCATACATACAAACACAACGCGCACGCACGCACGCGCACACACAAACACACACAACACACACAACACACACACACACACACACACACACACACACACACACACACACACACGAATAATTATGTTCACGCAGTTGTATGATTGACAAATGATTTACAGTTCATATTGTTTTCGTTGTGCATGTGTGTGTGTGTGTGTGTGTGTGTGTGTGTGTGTGTGTGTGTGTGTGTGTGTGTGTGTGTGTGTGTGTGTGTGTTTGTCTCTCTGTAGCTTTAGTGTGTGTATAAGTGTATTTTTAAGGATATTTGTTTTTTACAATTTTTTTACAGACACACCACCACAACCCCCATGTTCCATCCACACACCACCCCCTCCACACAACACACACACACACACACACACACACACACCCTCGCACGCACACACACACACACCCTCGACACACACACACACCCTCGACACACCACATACACACCCCTCGCAAACACAGCACGTCACATACAACAGACACACACAAACCACACACATACACACCCTTTGCACATAGACACACGCATACACATACACACATACATACATTAACACATACACATAAGACAAATACACACACACACACACACACACACCGCGCGCGCCGCGCCGCGTACACAATAACACACAACCACCACGCGCACGCGCGCGCGCGCGTACACAATACACACAACACAGACACACACACACACACACACACAACACACACACACACACACACACACACACACACACACACACACATACAACACACACACACACACACACACACACACACACACACACACACACACACACACACACACACACACGTACACAATACACACTCACAAGAATATGTGTATTCACTTTTATGTATTCAGATCAAACGTCCTCATTTTTGTTGTTGGTTTGCATTGTTTTGCTTTTTTGTTCTCACAGTATACTATTTTCTGTTTTAACCCTTTGACTTCCGCACCCTGTCCACCAGCATCCTGCATTGTCAAACCATGCTAGCAAAACAAAAACTTAACCTTTTGATTTCACTTACCCAGTCTACCAGCTTCCCTGCAGGGAGTCTGTAGGGTGAGGAAATCAAAGGGTTAAGTTTTTGCAGTTGGTGGATAGGGTGCAGGAGTCAAAGGGTTAACACAATCAACGGCAGATATGTAAGTTGTCCTGTATGCTGATACCTGTGCCGTTGGAAAATAGTATGACTTCGTTTCTTTTCAGTGGTAAATAACCTGTTCCCAGACGTCCTCCGAATGTAATTTTTTTTCTTTTTTTTTTTAAAATGCAAGAGATCAATAGATTTCACTTGACATGATTTCACGTCTGTTTTTCTTCAATCGCATTTTAGATTTGCAAGGTTAACGGTGAACATGGTTTTTAACTGTTGTCTTTTATCTTAACCTGGTTGTCGTTTTTGACGTGGTGTCGGCCCTGATATGGCTTTAGTAGTCGGCTGGGCTATAAGCAATATGAACTTTTTTGTTGTTGAAACGATCCATTATTATGCAGAAAGTGTGCAATACATTAGATTATCATTTGAAAAGACCAGTTTTTAATTTTTTTCCTGGGATGAACGGATAAAGAAATTTATGATGCATGTACCTTGAAGTTGGATGCTTGTGAAATTTGGACACGATTACACACGCACGCACACACACGCACGCACGCACGCACGCACGCACACACATTCACACACAGCCACACACACACACACAAAACACACACACACACAACACACACACACACACACACACACACACACACACACACACACACACACACACACACACACACACACAAATTGTCTCTCCACTAACTCTTTGACTCCCGCACCCTGTCCACCAGCATCCTGTATTGTCAACCATTCGAACAAAGCAAAAACTTAACCCTTTGACTCCTTCACCCTGTCCACCATTCCTGCAGGGAAGCTGGTGGATAGGATGAAAAAATCAAAGAGTTAAAATTTTGCTTTGCTAGCAAGATGTTTCAGTGTCCTTATGTTCGACTTTGTATTCATGTATGTTTTTTAAGTACCCTGTGCGATAAATTGCACGGAGTGGTCAACGCAAGGGGCATCTCCTTAGATTATGTGCGCGAAGGCATTGATACGTGTACTTAATTTTCCTTTTCTTCTTGCTAAAGTATTGTGCATGGTTTGAAACAGTTATAGCCCTGACATGGCTCTACGCAGTCGGCTGGGCTTCAAACAGAAATGACAACAACAGTACTGTAATCATGTATTTAAATCGTCAATGCCGTTTTTGAATTTTTAATGGATTGGACGGAGTTGGCATTGCCGGGTGCATGTCCTTGGATTGTGTGCATGAATGTATTGATATGTATAATCAATTTTTTTTTTTCTCAGTGAGATCTGTTGTACTTTTTGAAATAGTTATAGCCCCTGATATGACTGCGCAGTCGGCTGGGCTTTAAACGATAAACATTGGACGGGTTGGTCAGTGCCAGGAGCATGTCCTTAATTATGTGCGCGAATGCATTGATATGTGTATTTAAATTTTTTTTTTCTGTATTGTTGTTTTTTGCCTGTGGCCACGTTATAATATGTCGTGTTTTAAAGGTGTGTTATACTACAACCTAGATATGGTCTCTAGAGGTCCCTCCTGAATGCCATTTCTGTTATTTTTTTTTTTTTTTTTATTTTTTTTTTTATCTTAACCTGGTTGTTTTTGACGTGGTGTTAGCCCTGATATGGCTCAAGTAGTCGGCTGGGCTATAAGCAATAAGAACTTTTTTTGTTTTTGAAATGATCCATTATCATGAAGAAAGTGTTGAATATATTAGATTATCTTTTGAGAATACCATTTTTTTTCCTTGGATGGACGGATAACGAAATTTGAATGCACGTACCTTGAAGATGGATGCTTGTGAAATTTGGACATGATTATACACACACACCCACAAACACCACACGCCCACACACACCGCCACACACACACACACACACACACACACACACACACACACACACAACACACACACACACACACCACAAACACACACATCCGTCTAATATCACTTACAGTGAAAAGACGTTAAATCAAAGAACGAACGAACACACACCACGCACGCACGCACGCACGCACACACTCATATAAACACACACAACACACACTCATATAAACACACACACACACACACACACACACACACACACGCAGACACAGAGACAGACAGACACACACACACACACAACACACACACACTCAGACACGGACACACACACACACACACACACACACACACACACACACACACACACACACACACACACACACACACACACACACACAAATTGTGTGTACATTAACCTTTTGACTCCCGGACCCTGTCCACCAGCATCCTACATTATCAATCATTCAAGCAAAGCAAAAACTTAACCCATTGACTCCCTCACCCTATCCAACTCCTGCAGGGAAGCTGGTGGACAGGGTGATGAAATCAAAAGATTTAAGTTTTTGCTTTGCTAGCAAGGTGTTCCCCTTATGTTTTGACCTTGTATTCAGGTGTTTTTTTTTTTTTAAATCGCCTTTGCGATCAATTGGACGGAGTGGTCAGCGCAAGGGACATGTCCTTAGATCATGTTCGCAAAGGCATTCATATGTGTACTTAATTTTCTTTTCCTTTTTTTTTTTTTTTTTTCATGCTGAAGTATTGTCTATATTTTGGAACAGTTATAGCCCTGACATGGCTCTACGCAGTCGGCTGGGCTTTAAACAAAAATTAGATTTTCGGAAGCAATGTTAGGTAATTTAGACCCGCTTTTGTATATGTTTTAGTGTCCTTAGTTATGTTTAAGTTTGTATTCAGATTTTTTTTTTTTAAATCCTCTGTGTCATTAATTGGATGGAGTGATCAACGCCAGGGGCGATCTCCTCAGATTATGTGCACGAATGCATTGATATGTGTGATTTATTTTCTTTTCCTATTTTTCACACGTTGAAGTATTGTATAGGTCTGGACACGGTCATAGCACTGATATGGTTCTATGCAGTCATCTGGGCTTTAAGCAAAAATAACAATAACAGTAACCTATGTGTGTTCTGTGAAGCCTTACATACTTTCTGATAGAATGAATCATTGGGTACACGTACTGACTGCCTGTTTTGGCTTTAAGAAACAGGAGCAGTTTTAGGTAACTTAACCCTTTGACTCCCTCACACCATCCACCATTATTCCGTATTGACAGGAATTACACCAAAGCAAAAACTGGACGCTTTCACTCTCTCACCTGTCTACCAGCTTCCTGCTTGTGGACAGATTGAGGTTTGAAAGGGTTAAGTGTTTGTAAGTTGGCGGATAGGGTGCGGGACTGAAAGGGTTAAGCCATTTTTTACGTATGAGTTAATGTTCTTAGTTGTGTCCACATTTGCATTCACTAAATTTCACCTGATCGAAATTTGACGTCTGTTTTCCTTTAATGGCATTTTAGATTTGCAAGGTTGACGGTGAGCATGGTTTTTATCTGTTGTCTTTTATCTTAAAGGGTTGTCTTTTTTTGTTTTGTTTTATTTTGTTTTACGTGGTGTTAGCCCTGATATGACTCTAGTAGTCGGCTGGGCTATTAGCAATATGAACTGAACAGTTTTGTTTTTTTGAAATCTTCTGGTGATAAATTGGACGGAATGGTCAACACCAGATGCATGTTCGTCGATTATGTGAGCACATGCACTGACATATGAACTTAATTTTCTTTTCCAGTTTATTTTTCCTAACCAGATGTTGTGTACGTTTCGGAATGGTTATAGCCCTGATATGGCTCTGTGCAGTCGGCTGGGTTATAAACAGTAAGAATAATCAAATAAAAAGGAACACACTTGGAAGAAAAATTCTGGAGAAACCAAACATAACCTCTTTGAAAAGATATCTTGCCACAAAATATAAGAATAGAAAAAACAATCCAAAACTGACGTGGAACTTGTATACCTGTAACGTGAAGTGGCTGCCATATTTGCAATTAATAACAACCGAAACTTATTGTCCCCCCCCCCCCCCCCCCGTGGGGATGCCGGGGGCTCTTTTAGTATAAATAATATCCCCACCTTCTGGAAATTCCGTGCTAGAAATTTCCTCTTTTCTATCACTCTCTTTGTTTCTGCCTTATTCCTTTGCTGTCTGTCGTTTCTTCCTATCATTTTCTGCCTTGCTGGTCCATTCACCTGTATATATGTTCGATAAAGTCTTACGTACTTTTGTGTTAAGGTTGAAAACTGGGTATATAATTATATTAAGTGTATTTTTGGCTGAAGGGAAATGAGATAAGCAGAAGCAATATTAGGTAATTTGGGCCGGTTCTTATATATGTTTTAGTGTCCTTAGCTATGTTTCAGTTTGTGTTCAGGTGCGTTTTTTAAATCCCCTGTGCGATAAATTGGACAGGGTGGTCAGTGCTAAGGGCATGTCCTTAGATTTTGTGGGCGAATGCATTGATATGTGTACTTGAATTTCTTTTCCTTTTTATTTCCGTGTTGAAGTATGGTACATGTTTTGAAACGGCTATAGCCCTGAAATGGCTTTAAGCAGTCGGCTGGGCTTTAAACAACAATAACAATAACATTGCCGGGGGCGTACCTTTGGACTGTGCGTGAATGTGTTATGTGTACTTTAAATTTCTTTTCCATTTTTTTCTCCAGTGTATTTTGAAATGGTTGTAGCCTTGATATTGCTCTGCGCAGTTGGCTGGGCTTTAAACAATGAACATAACAGTGCACGCACACACACGTGAATATGTTCACGCAGTCGTATTATTGAGAAATGATTTACTGTTGTTGTTATTTTCGTTATGCGCGCGCGCGCGCGCGTGTGTGTGTGTATGTTTGTGTGTATTTTTTTGAGGATACAGTTTATTTTTAAAATTTTATTACGGACACAAACCCACAACCCCCACACCTCTCGCACGCATACACACATACACACACTCCATCTCGCACGCATACACACCCCTCATACATACACACACGCACACATAATAAAAAATAATCTTGCATGTGTTCTGTAAAGCCTTACATACTTTCTCACACACTTGATAATTGGATACATGTTGGGCCTATTGACTGTTTGGTTATAAGGAAACGTGCTGTGCAGGAGCAGTTTTAGGTAACTTAACCCTTTGACTCCCTCATCCTATCCGCCAGCATCCCGTACTGACAGTCATGACAGCAAAGCAAAAACCGAACCCTTTCACTCCCTCACCCTGTCCACCAGCTTCCTGCAGGAAGCTGGTGGACAGAGTGAGGGAGTGAAAGGGTTAAGTGTTTAAAAATTGACGGAGAGGGTGCAGGAGAGAAAGAGTTAAGCTATTTTTTTTACGTATGATTTAGTGTTCTTAGTTAAGTTCACATTTGTATTCAGTTTTTTTTTATAGTTTTTTGTTGTTGAAATCCTCTGGTGACAAATTGGACAAAATGGTCAACACCAGATACATGTCCGTCGATTATGTGCGAGCATGCACTGATATTTGAACTTAATTTTCTTTTCCAGTTTGTTTTTCTAACCGGATGTTACGTACGTTTCGGAATGGTTATAGCCCTGATATGGCTCTGTGCAGTCGGCTGGGTTATAAACAATAAGAATGATCACATAAAAAGGAACACAAGGAAGAAAAGTACCAAGGAAACCAAACATAACCTCTTTCAAAAGATATCTTGCCACAAAATAGAAGTTTAGAAGAAACAATCCAAAATTGACGTGGCACTTGTTCCCGTGTAACACGAAATGGGTGCCACATTTTACAATTAATAACAACCGACCCTGATTGTCCCCCCCCTCCCCCCCCCCCATCCCGTAGGGATGCCGGGGGTCTTTCAGTATAAACAGAATCCCCACCTTCTGGAAATTCTGTGTTAAAAATTTTCCTCTTTTCTGTCACTCTCTTTGTTTCTGCCGTGTTCCTTTGCTTTCTGTCATTTCTTTCTATCATTTTCTGCCATGCTGGTCCATTCACCTGTATGTGTTCGATAAAGTGTTCTGTACTTTCTCTTAGGATTAATAATTGGGTACATGTATTAAGTGCATTTTTCGCTCTGGTGAGGTGAGATATGCTGAAGCAATTTTATGTAATTTATGCACATTTTTGTACATGTTTTAGTGTCTTTAGGTATGGTATGCTTAAATTTGTATTCAGGTTCGTTTTTTAAATCCCCTGAGCGATAAATTGAACGGAGAGGTCAGTGTCGGGAGTGTGTCCTTAGATTATGTGCGCGGATGCATTGTATGTGTACTTAATTTTCTTTTTTTTTTTTCTTTTTTTTTTCCTGTTGAAGTTTTGTATGTTTTGAAGCGGTTATAACACTGATATGGCTGTACACAATAGGCTGGGCTTTAAATAACAATAACAATAACGTATTGTTTACTCAGTCTGTAATACGCACACACACTGTCAACGTACACAATGAAATATAATAATAGCGTGTCTGACATGTTAACAATTGACACGTGTATGCTGACGAGTTTTTCTTTTTCTTTTTCCTTTTCGTTTTTTTCTTCTTCTTTATGTCGATTATTTTTATTGTAACTTGGCTTCACGTAGATACGTATATAGTTATACACTACGCACAAAAAGTTAAGGATCACTTGCACAAAAATTCATAACTTTCAAAATAAGAAAGCCAATGCGTTGAAGTTTGGCAAACATTTAATTCCATGATTTAGTGATAACGATACACAATTGCCTTCAATTTCGAGCAATCGTTTGGTGTGTACATTTGATCAAAGTGGGTACGTATCGAAATTTGATTTCCCAAAGTCATTGAAATCACAAGACAGGGCATTCTGATGCTCCCAAAAGTTCAGTAATGCGTGTAACCGCCATGGCTGTTCTGGCACTCGACGCAGCGAGTCCTCATCGAGTTGACCAGGTTGGTGAAGATCCTCTGTGGAAGCGCCTGCCACTCAGCCTGCAGCATCTGGTAGAGGTGTTGGGCATCCCTGGGAGGGGGGTGATTGCTCCTCACTTTGCGATCCAGCTCATCCCAGAGGTTCTCAATCGGGTTGAGATCGGGACTGCATGCTGGCCACTCCATTCTGTTGACTCCAGACTGCTGCAGGAAGTCGTTGACCACCCTTGCCCTGTGGGGGCGAGCGTTGTCATCCTGGTAGACAGCCGTCGGTCCCATCTGCTGCAGTGTAGGCACAGCCAGCGGTCGAAGGATCTCATCCCGGTATCGGAGGCCAGTCAGGTTACCCTGTACATGATACAAGGGTGTTCTGTGGTGAAGGCTGAAGGCCCCCCAGACCATTACAGAACCTCCACCAAAGGCCACCTTTTCTTGGACAGTGGTGTCAATAAAGCGTTGCCCTGGGCGCCTCCAGACCCTCAGTCGGCCGTCGTTGTGGTTCATGGTGAAGCGTGATTCATCATTGAACAGGACCTGGGACCATTGCTGACGTGTCCACCTCACGTGACGTCTGCAGAAGGCGCGGCATGCTGCCCTATGGGCTGGAGTTAAGCGTGGCCGTACAGCTGGGCGACGAGAACGGAGGTTAAACCCATGAAGGCGGTTCCGTATGGTCTGCTGGCTGATGTTGATGTTAGTAGCTACCCTCAGCTGCCTTCGAATGATGCTGGAAGAGGCTGTTCTTGTCTGCAGGGCTTGTCTTTCAATGAGACGATCTTCACGTGGGTTTGTCTTCTTCGGTCGACCAGATCTGCGTCTTTCATGGACCCTCCCAGTGGCTGTGAAGCGTTGAATCAGTCTGACAATGACCGAGATGGACACCTGAAGTCGCCTGGCCACTTCTCGCTTGGGAACACCATCTTGGAACCATGGAACAGCTCGTCCCCTCTCAAACTCGCTCAATTTTCGTCGTGGAGGCATTGTCAGATCAGGCCTACTACTGGTGGAATGTCTTCTTATAAAGCCAAGCAAGAGACAGCATCTCAAACATAAACAGCAGTGCTTGCACGTGCATAATGGTTTTTCCATCTGGCTTGTGCAATGTGTTCAGGCAGAACGGTCCAAAACAAGGTCCTTTTTCGCAAGTTTCCGCTTTTCCGTTTGCGGCCAAGCTCAGTAGTAGAGAATCCCGTGCAATTTTCGCACTAACACAACATCGCCCACTTACAGCTGAACAAGAATTCATAACAATTTGGCTGGACTGAGAAATAAATAACAGTAGCGAACTGAGTTTATTACGCACCTGTTTTCTCATAGTGATCCTTAACTTTTTGTGCGTAGCTTATTTTAAGTATATGGAAGTTTTGTATAAATTGGAGTTTGTTTTTTTCTTAGGATGTGATTGCATTTACGCTTTGCAGTTTTTGTTTGGTGTTTGCCTATAGCAGTTGTTTAAAAAGAGTTAATTAACCTTTGATTACACATCCTTTACCTCGTGTCACTAATGCACAATCTGCCCCCCCCCCCCCCCGGGGGAGGGGGGGGGCTGTTTCAGTATAAATAGTATCCCCACCTTCTGCTGATTCTGTGCTAGAATTTTCCTCTTTCTGTCACTCTCTTTGTTTCTGTCTTGTTCCTTTGCTTTCTGTCATTTCTTCCTATCATTTTCTGCCTTGCTGGTCCATTCACCTGTATGTGTTGGATAAAGTCGTTGGTACTTTTTCTTAGGATTGATAATTGGGTAGGCTACATGTATTAAGTGCATTTTTTGGCTCTGGGGAGATGAGATATGCGGATGCAACTTAAGGTAACTTAAGCCTGTTTTTATATATGTTTTGGTGTCCTTAGGTATGCTGAAATTCGTATTCAGGTGTGTTTTTTAAGTCCCCTGTGCGATAAATTGAGCGGAGCGGTCAGCGCCAGAGTCATGTTCTTAGATTATATGCGCGAATGCATTGATATGTGTACTTAATTTTCTTTCTTTCTTTTTTTTTCTGTTGAAGTGTTGTATGTTTTGAAGTGTTTATAGCCCTGATATGGCTCTACGCAGTTAGCTGGGCTTTTATTGTTTACTCCGTCTGTAATACGCACACACACTGCCAACGTACACAATGAAGTATATATATGTATATATATATTACATATTTAATGGTTATTTTGAGCACTATGTACAGTTGTCATTTTTTGTGGGATTTTTGTTTTTGAAATAAAATTATATAAAATTATCTACGTGTAAATTTTGTAGACTTTTATTAACAAGTATTTTGACCATATTATGTGAGTGACAATTGCATTAATTTTTTTATGACTGTTGATGTACTGTGTTTGAAGTGTGTCCATTAAGAATAAAGTAAGAAAAAAATGAAAAGAAAAGGAAAAAATGGGTGGTTGGGCCACCCCCCCCCCCCCCCAAAAAAAAAGACAAAAAAGACGGAGGCCATAAAAATGCAAAGACGTTAAATCAAAGAACGAACGAACATATATATATATATATATATATATATATATATATATATATATATATATATATATATATATATATATATATATATATACACACACACACACACAGAATATAAACATTTAATGGTTATTTTGAGCACGTGTGTTTTAACTAATGGTTTGTAGACAAACTATTCGGCATGAAATGAACTAGATGATATTTCATTAATGCCATGTACTTATATTTTTTGTGTCCAACATGTTTATCAGAGTATCTCTTTGAAAAAGTGAATTTGCAGAATATTGACTTTAAATTTTGCATTTGTAAACATAAAATTTAGCGTGAAATATGATCAAATGTAATGTTATGTTTAACTTTGTTGTTGTTTTTCTTGATTCGTTTTTTGTGTGCTTTCGACGGATCTTTTGCATGCAATATTATCATTCTGTTTTGTCTTAACTTGAAAATGCCAGTTTTATAATATTGTCTTTAGAATTTACATTTGTAAATATAAAAGTTAGCGTGAAGTATGATCAAATGTAATGTTAGGTTTAACTTTTTTTTTCTTTTCTTTTTCTTTCGATGGATCATTTTGCATGCAATATGATCAGACCTGTTTTGTCTGATGTAAAAATGCCAGTTTCTGTGTTTGTTTTTGTATTTATATTTTTAAACCTTTGTTTTCTGCGAGTCTTGGATCATTGCGGTTTGTCCTTTAGTTAACCCTTTGACTCCTGCACTCTATCCACCAACTGCAAAAACTTAAATCTTCGGCTCCTTTACTCTATCCACCAGCTTCCCGCAGGAAGTTGGTGGATAGGGTGAAGGAGTCAAAGGGTTAAGTTTGTGCTTTGCTAGCATGGTTGACTGGATGAAGCAGTAGGGAAGTTTCAGTCTTTTTCTCCTAATTTTTGTATTTGGTGGGTGTTTGTTTGTGATCTTACATTCACGCTTGACAAAGACCAGTTGGCCGAAAATTTGTGCCTGTCTTGTCTGGTTGTATAAATACGCGTTCTGATTCTAATTTCGTGTTTTTCTGGTTCCTGTTTGCTTGAACGCGGGCAGTCACACTTGTTTTGACTTTTATGTCATTTATTTCCATCATTTTCTGTTTTGTTGGTCTGTTCACCTGTATGAGTTCTATAAAACATTAGATGCCTTCTTTTAGGATTGATTTAGGCCCCATGTAGAGGACATTTTTATCTGTAAAGAAATGTGATCCTATATGCATTCTATAAAACCTTAGATGCCTTCTTTTAGGATTGATGTGTAGGCCGTATGTCATCATCATCATCAGGTGCCCTGCCGCATGGCGTTGGCGACCATGGACTTCCATCCATCTATATCTCTCGTTGCCCCTAGCATCTCCCCCACCCTCCTCATCCCCCAGTCACTCTGCAAGTCCGTCCAGCATTCTCTCCCTGGGTCTACCTGGTGCTCTCTTTCCTTCCAGCTTTCCCATTGTGACCAGATGCTCCAAATCCCCCTTCCTCATAAAATGGCCTATAAATGTTGCTTGTCTTTTCCTAATCTTCCTTATGAGTGATCTACTTGTGTCTGCCTCCATCAAGACTGTCTCGTTTGTTTTCTTTGCTGTCCATGGAACTCTCAACATTCTTCTGAGAAACATCTCGGCTGCTCAATCTTGCTCTGGCTTTGCTTGCTGACTGTCCACGCCTCGCAACCGTACAACAGTATTGGTTCTATATAACATTCAAGGACTCTCCTTCTGATGTTAATTGATAGGCATTTGTTGGTAAGAATGTTTGTCATCTTCTTGAATGCTGTTTTGGCTTGGCAGATTCTGCCGGCTATTTTCGATGTGCATCTGCCGTCTATGTAGGGGACCTGTTAACCACATTTTTAGCCGTGAGGAAATGTGATGTGCAGAAGGAATTTTAGGTAATTTAGGCCAGTTTTTATGTTTTAGTGTCCTCGGTTATGTTTCTATATTTGTATTATGGTTTGTCGTTTTAAACCTCCTGGTGATAAATGTGGCTGTACGGTCAACGCTAGGGTCATGTCCTTAGATTCCCCCCCGTGGAGATGGCGGGGGTTCCTTCAGTATGAATAGTATCCTCACCTTCTGGACATTCCGTGCTAGAAATTTCGTCTTTCTGTCGTTCTCTTTGTTTTCTGCTTTGCTTTCTGTCATTTCTTCCTGTCACTTTCTGCCTTGCTGGTTCGTTTCGTTCGTTCTTTTATGTAACGTCTGTTCACTATGAGTGATATTAGACCGGGGGGGGGGGGGGGGGGGGGGGAGATGGAGGATGAGAGGTGGGCGAGTTGGATTGGGGGCAGAGGGGAGACAGAGTAAGAGACATAAGTAAGTGGGTAAATAGAAACATGGAACAAGATCTGAACACTAACAATTAACATAAACAATGTGAAGGGAAAATTTAATGCTAAAGTACAAACGTCATAAACTTAAAGCAATACATTAACAGGACTGTGAACCAATGATTCTGAAATTTTAACTGACAAAGATTGATCTGAAGTTACTTCTTTAAAATGAGTTTCAGAATAGTTTTCTTGTGTAAACATTTTTGGTAAAAAAGAACGTAGCATTTTGCAGTAAAATAAACAGTGAAACAGTGTGAATTGTTCTGAGCAAATACACTTGATATCTTTACAATATTTTGTTTTCAACGCGTTTAGCTGAATACGAAAATGAACAGCAACAATCGATCTCGAATGATATATGGAAGAATATAGCAATTTTTTACATAGATTTTGAAAAAGCTTTTTCATTTGTTGTGTCACAAACTTTTCATTAAAATGTTAATGAAAACGAATCCATGAGGCTGATTCTAGCAAGCTGCAAGCTTCTTTTACGGAAGTTTTAATACGTAATTCTAATTCTTGCTGGTCCATTCACCTGTATGTATGTGTTCCATAAAGTCTTACGTACTTTCTCTTAGGATTGATAATTGGGTAAATGTATTAAGTGCGTTCTGGGCTCCAGGGAAATGAGATATGCAGAAACAATTTTAGATAATTTAGGCGTGTTTTTATAAATGTTTTAGTGTTTTAGTTATGTTTAAATTTGTATTCAGGTGTGTTTTTTAAATCCCCTGTTTGATAAATTGGAAAAGATGGTCATTGCCAGGGGCATCTCCTCAGATTATCTGCGCGAATGCATTGATATGTGCACTTAATTTTCTTTTCCTTTTTTCTCCAAGTTTGACTATTGCGTATGTTTTGAAACGGTTATAGCCCTGATATAAGTTCCTTGGCATGTAGCACTGAATGTTCAACTTCTTTTTTTCTTAATTCTGAAGGCTTTTGTGATAATTGTTGGACCGTGGGACTCCAAGCTTTTCGGGGCTTTCTGTGATGACCTTGATAACATGGATGCTATGTCTTCTATATAATGGGCATTGTCTTTTTCTTCATGCCCTGAATACAGCAGCATCTCTCTACTTGTCATTGTTGTCTGTACAGACTGCATCTGTCTGGTCTCACTGATTCCTGACGAGATGATGTTTATTGTGCATTTCTGCGGCTGTTCAACTTCTTCCGAGACGTCCCTCCTGATGCAGTTTTCCAGGTTTTACGAGAGATCAATAGGTCTTACCTGATATGATTTTACATTTGTTTTGCTTTAATTGCATTTTACACTTGCGAAGTTAACGGTGAGCATTGTTTTTAACTGTTATCTTGTCTTTTGTCTTAAGGGGTTGTCGTTTTTTTTTGTTTTTTTTTTTTTTTTGACGTGGTGTTAGCCATGATATGGCTCTAGTAGTCGACTGGGCTATTAGCAATATGAATTGAACTGAACTGCGGCTGTTTGTTCGGCCTTCCCGTTTAGGTACATAGTTCTTTGATGTCCCAATAACGGTGTTCCTGGTCAGAGAAAGGGTGCTCAGTCCTGTGGCTTCTGAGGAACATGATGGCCTAGCCAACTCCCCATGCTCATCCTCCACCCCGCCTTTTTTTTCCCTTTGTGTGTATGTGTGTGTGTGCATGCGTGTGTGTTTAAATCACTATTGTGAACAGACATTAAATAAAAGATTCATTCATTCATTCATTCCAGGATAGAGGTTCTATGTTTTCCCCTGTTGACATTTCTGTAGCAAGTGTTTCCTTTTTATTCTACCTGTTGAAGTATTGTGTATGTTTTGAAAAGTTATAGCCCTGATATGGCTGTACGCGGTCGGCTGAGCTTTGAACAGAAATAACAATAACGAGATAATTTTGTACGAGACAGGGGTGCCGATCCTATACCCAGCCCCCAACCTGTTGAGAGTTCCAGGGATCACTTCGCCAGGTATCTACCCTTGAACTGCCCAGCATGGGTGACCCTACTGGCATAGGTCTAGGGGTCACTGAGACGCACGAGCTGATCTCGACAAGATGGCAACCCAACAGGAAGGACATACACACGTGCGTACAATACATATTGAAAAATATCGACTTGATTCAGATGCTCAGTCCTTTTGTAGATCTTTTTGGTCTGATAGTAGTTTGATGTTTGTTTAAGAGGGATTTTTTCACACTCCACCTGCTCCATTCGAAGATTTGTCTGCAGTTATGTGACGATGCTTTGATCCTGAGCAGTGGGTTGGTAAGGTCTTGAAGGTAGTGGGTGGGACTGGATGTGCATGGTGTTTTCACAGCGATAAAACGTTGACGTGGTTTTCAGGATCTTTGATGTACGGATTTCATGTGCGTGACTATTCACACGAAAGGGGGGTGAGTGGGGTTCATGAATTAAGCATGTCTATGCATGATATGCTGATTTGACAGACAGCAAAAATCGCCAGCATTTAGTCGGCTGGGCTATGAAGCAATATGAACATGAACTCGCCACTATTTTTTCATCGTGTACTTTCCAAGGTTAACGAGTGAGCATGGTTTTCAACTGGAACCAGAAAAACACGATAAAAAACAAAAACAAAAATAATTTAATGCAAGACAAGACAGGCGCAAATTTTCGGCCAACTGGCCTTTGTCAAGCGTAAGATCACAAACAAAACAACACTAGAAAAGAATTAGGAGAAAAAGACTGAAACTTCCCTGCTGCTCCTTTTCTCACACTGGAAGGAGCAGCAGGGAAGTTTCAGTCTTTTCCTCCTGATTCTTTTACCTGGTGTGTGTTTGTGATCTTACGCTTGACAAAGGCCAGTTGGCCGAAACCGAAAATTTGCGCCTCTTTTGTCTTGTATTAAATACGCGTTCGTTTATCTTTTTTCGTGTTTTTTTCTGGTTCCTGTTTGCTTGAACGCGGGCAGTCACACTTGTTTTGGATATGGTTTTTAATTGGACTTTTATCTTAACCTGGTTGTCGTTTTTGACGTAGCCTGATATGGTTCAATAGAAATAGTCTGATGTCCAAACAACTTTAACATCTCGCCAGTTGAGGAAACTGTAGAACCAGCAAGTGTGCAAATTGGAATGCACGTTTCTCTGGCAGCTCTGATGTCGATCAGATGGCTGTGGGAGGTAGAGGAAATTTGGGCTGCGTGATACTATTCATGGAATTTATCCATATTGGTGTTGCTCGTATTTTTCTCAATGAATAGTTGGTAATAGTATTCATATGTTCGTTATTCAAATGATTTCGTGTTGAATGCTTGATAATGGTATCAGTGTTGATTGAAATATTGTTAGTTGAATGTTTCGTTAGTGGTATAATATCTGTATTGATATTGCCAAACATTTATTGGTTGAATGTTTTGTAGTAGTATAATATCTGTATTGATATTGCCAGAAATGTCCTTTGGTTTGATTGGTTGCAGAAAATGAAAAGTGAAATCGGCCTCAGACTGGCTTGAAGCCAGAGTACCGTCAGTCTACAGAACTTCACATAGGTCTACTGTCCTGGGCACGCTGACGTGAAGGTACTTACGTGCTAGCAAACTTGCAAGTAAAACTACTACCGTCAGTAGTACTCCTTAAAGAACCTCTTCCGAGACGTCCCTCTTGATGCAATCTTCCAGGTTTTACAAAGAGATCAGTAGATTTCACTGACATGATTTCATGTCTGTTTTTTCTAATTGCATTTTAGACTTGCAAGGTTAACGGTGAGCATGGTTTTCAACTGTTGTCGTTTACCTTAACCTGGTTGTCGTTTTTGACGTGGTATTAGCCCTGATATAGCTCTGGTAGTCGGCTGGGCTGTAAGCAATATGAACTTGAACCGTCCGTAGTTTCCGTCTCGGGAAGGTCGCATTAGTAAAAAGTAGCCGGAAACACTACAAAGGGAAAAAACACAAGCCGTCTTAAATCCGACAAATATTGGTGCTGTGTTGACCTAAAAAGATAACAGTGCACGGGTTGCTATAGCACAGTATTGACGTTTTGGGGCTTTTCCCTAGTCAAAGATCATAGAGATATTAAGAGGAAATATTTTACTTCGTTTAATTGAGTATTACCTTGGTGTGTTGTTGCAGATATCTGAGAGTTAGTCTTTCAGAGGGACGGAGATCTGTGTGTGTGGACGTTTTGCAGCCTTGAATGGGTGTGGATGTTCTGACTATGGTGGGGATACTGTGTGGTCAGGTTGGTGGTGTTTTAGTTATTCTATTTCAGACTTTCTCTTCATTTATTCATTATTTTTCTGATACTTATTTATGGATTTAATTTGGGTTCCTGCCCTCTAACCCCAAAATATCTCCTGTGGGGAGGCCGGGGGCTCTTTCAGTATAAATGTATCCCCAACTTCTGGAAATTGTGTGCTAGAAATTTCTTCTTTTCTGTCACTCTCTTTTTTTATCTTGTTCCTTTGCTTTCTGTCATTTCTTCCTATCATTTTCTGCCTTGCTGGTCCATTCACCTCACCTGTATGTGTTCAATGAAGTCTTACGTACCTTCTCTTAGGATTGACAATTGGGAACATGTATTAAGTGCACTTTTGGCTCTAGGAAAATGAGATATGCGAAAGCAGTTTTAGGTAATTTAGGCCCGTTTTTTCGTATGTTTTAGAGGCCTTATTTATGCTTTAATTTGTATTCAAGTTTGTTTTTTAAATCCCCTGTGCAATAAATTGGACGGAGTGGTCAACGGCAGGGGCGTGTCCTTAGATTATGTGCACGAATGCATTGATATGTGTACTTAATTTTCTTTTCTTTTTTTCCTTTTGATGTATTGTGTATGCTTTGAAACGGTTATAACCTTGATATGGCTGTACGCAGTCGGCTGGGCTTTAAACAACAATAACAGTAATAACAGTAATAATAACCCCAAAAATAAATGAGATTCGTCATGAGCCAGGCACTGTCGTCGTTAGATCCTTGTCTAGTATGTGTGATGGAGATGTAAGCCTCTTTCTCTCTCGTCATCCGTCCCTCTGTTTCCCTCCTTCAGTTTAGTTTTTTTTTTTTTTTTTTTTTTTTTAGGTCCATAGCATTTTGCTGATTATTTGTGCAAGCCTTTTCCGTTTTAAAAAAAAAAAAACTGGAGAGAAGAGAATTTCGTTTTTCAGATTTCAGTTGTGTCCATCGTGAGACCTGTGACGTGTGAAAAGCGTAGGGCTTTTTTGTTTGTTTGTTTGTTTGTTTGGTTTGTTGTTTGTTTGTTTTTGTGATCTTTTTCAGACTTGGCTGAATCTGACTTGAGTACAGTATTTCCGTCTGTGTTCTCAAATCTGAAACATAGTCATGGTAATGGTATCTGAGATGCGTATATGAAGGTTGTCTAGCCCACACTACAGGCAGTAGTTGCTTGTGCAGTCTGTACATTCCCATCTTGAGAAATAAAAGGAACGAACAGTGGCCAAATAAGACAACTCTGGAAGAACTCTTCTGGGACAGCAGTGGGACCTGATGAGAACCGCATCCTTTAAGACCAGCGGACTGACGTTTTAGGCGTTTTACCATACTAGAATCGACCTTCATTCCTGAAACGCTGGAACTGTTGTGTGACCTCCCACCACGAAATCAGTCTTAACTCGCAGTCAGTCGAACAACACTAGGATCTGAAAAGGTGACTGATGGTCTGTCAAGGGTGTTTTTGACTTTTTCTCAAAATTGATTTCTGTAGATTATAATCTATCCCCCACAGAAATTTTTTTTCTTGAAAAAATATATTAATCAATTTAAATCGGTATTTTGATGCACTGATCGCAGCAGAAAGAACGCAAATTCCTACCAAAAGTACTTATTTTTGTTTCTTATTATGAACTGTAACCTGTACAGTATCTGCACATGTTATTACTGATGGAAAGCTCTTTGGTGCACCTTTTAGATACTGACAGCGAAAATTAGAAACAAACTGGGTCAAAGCCACCAAATAAGGAAATTTAAGGAAAGTGTGTAGGAGAGCACACAAAAACTTTAGAGGCCGTTTTCTCAAAATGGCCGTCATACAACTTAATGACTTTAAACATACATACCGTCTACATTGTTTTGAGTACAAGCTTTATTCAAGTAGCAAAATAATCAGCAGAATGTACACTTTCCAGTCATACGTATATCTCAAAATGCCCAAAATGCTAGTTAAGACTGATTTCGTGGTGGGAGGTCACTTGTTTCCAAAGTAGACTGACAGGTAGCAGAGTGTTCTCTCAACATACGGTCATTTTGAAGGGACTGTAACTTGGCTACATGTAGAGGGTGCGCTGTGTTGTCTGGTTATCCAAACCACATGGACACAAGGAGGGCCGTCCTGCGTCTTGTTGTCGTGTCGTTGTCTGGTCTGTTGTGTCTACAGCAAAGTCTCAAGAAAATGACTTTTCCTGTTATGTGAATAGTTGTCAGCTTTTCGACCTAATTTTGCAATACTGTACTAAATGATATAGTCTGTCTTGATCAGTTTTCTATCAGAGTACATATTTGTACGTCAGTGATAGAGATGCTGCTGTTCATTAACATTATCATTATGTTTATTCGTCGAATTGATAATGACCGTAGTGGCGTCGAAACTGTGTGAGTTGCACACTGGGGTCCACATTGAGAGCAGGCGGCAGCAGTGTCTAAAATTGCAGTTTCTCTCCTTCTGAGTATGACGGGTGATACACAGTTCTTGGAGTGGCTTTTACTCAAAGTGCTCAGGATAATTCCTGTCGTGACTGCTGCTCTCCACGCCACAATGTCATTTATCAGGTTTTCCTAGTCAGTTAACGAGATACTGCATTGTACGCCTTCAGGGATGTCAGGGATGTCTAGTGCAGAGACTGACGAGTTTTAACTGGGCAGAGGAACTCTTGTTTCGCTCACTGTTCAACATGATTTGCCTTTGGAAAGCAAACATTTTTCATGTTCAGAACATGGCCTGTCCAGCGCATTAAGGAGAGAATAGTTTTTACAAGAGATCAGTAGATTTCACCAAATATGATTTTACGCTGATTTTCCTTAATTGCGTTTTAGACTTGCAAGGTTAACAGTGAGCATGGTTTTTAACTGGTGTCTTTCATCTTAACGTTTTTGTTTTTATTTGTTTGGCTGTAGTAGTCGGTTGGACTATAAGCAATATGAACTGAACTCACTCCAGTTTCTGCGCCTACCCGCCTTCCTCGGGAAGGGTGGACTGTACACAGTGGGGGAAAGCTGGCTGCCTGCCCATTTCGTGTCGTGCAAGTCAGTAAGTTACTGCGTAACATGACACTCATGACACTGTTGGCCCAAGAGCAATAATCCTATCTGGCCCACCGGTGCAAGAGTTGCTTCTCTTGCATAATCAGTCACTTCTCCGTGCCGTTGGCACTGTACCCATACCGACTCCCATTCTTTTTACGGCTTCTGGTATTGTTTCGTGCTGACCCCAGTGCCCCCACCCCACCCCGGGATCCCACCCAGCAATTTTCTGGGCATAGGGGAAATCTCTTAATGTGAGACAAAAGCACTACACGGCGGACTCTTTTAAGAACCTCTTCCGAGACACCCCTCCTGACGCAATTTTCCAAGTTTTACAAGAGATCAGTAGATTTCACCTGATATGATTTTACGGCTGTTTTTCTTTAATTGCATTTTAACGGGTTGCCGTTTTTACGTGGTGTTAGCCCTAATATGGCTGTAGTAGTCGGCTGGGCTATGAGCAATATGAACTTGAACCTGTGGACATGTTCTTGCAAACAGTTGGCTGGCTGGTATGGGTCCCCAAGCCATGATCCAGGGTCCTTTTCACCTATGGACAAGAAAACTTGCAACGGGGAACATTTCGGGTCTAGTCGTATTCATGAAGGGACGTTCAGGGTATGTTTTCCTCATAGGATGATGGTCCAGGTAGATTATCTATTCATGGGGCACATTACTGTGTTCATGGGTGGATGTTCTGGGCATATGTTTCCATGCTCTTGGAGCAGTCAGCTGGCTGGGGATCCTCATGCCTCTCAAGTATGAGTCCCCATGCCATGACCCACGGTCCTCCTGTCCCTGTGGACAGGAACGCCCATACCGTTCCTCTGCCCCTCTTCTTAAGGCCGACAATCCGTGCCTAAGCCCACAAAGCCAGCTGCCTTCCTGTTCTCTGACGCTTTCCCTGCAGGATTTAAAACTACCAAAGGGTCACCCTTGGTCCTCAAGGACGTCCCTATGCTCATGAGGATGGCTAGACTCTTGAGGAGGCGTGTGACTAGGACCACGTTACTGACTCTCCAGTGGTGTCATTTAATGACTCCCATAGTCTCCTGGAGATCTGGGTCCCAACCGTAATGGTAGTATCCCCTGCAGCAGGCTCCCCGTGTCTCTCCGTGGCTGAGGCTGCTCTAGGCAGTTCTGCCCAGGCTTCATCACTTCGGCCCATCTTAACAGAGCCAGCAGTGGTATTAGGAGCAGGTCTGGGCTCTTCTCAGCCAGCTGAATTAAAGCACCTGGTTACAACAGGAAAGCTGGAGGGAAAGAGAATACCACGTACATTCAGGGAGAAAATATTGGACGGACTTGCAGGGTGGCTGAAGACAGAGAGGGTGGGAGATGTATTTTGCAGCGACAAGGGATAGATAAGTATGGCGGGCCACGATCGCCAACGCCATGCAGCAGGTTACTTGATGATGATGACTGTTCAGGATTTTCTCGCTGCCATTCCATGCAGGAAGTTCCAGAGGGCTGAAAAACTTCCCTTCTAAAGATCCCTCCTCTTCTCTCACGGGGAGATGTTCGAGTCCTCCTCCTCCTCCTCTTCCAAGAGGATCTCCTCCTTCTCCCAGACCACTTGCAATCTGCATCACAGCCCACGCCCATATCCGAGTGGATCCCAGCTGAATGAAAGAAACGACCCTCAAAGGACCAAGGCATCGTCCGTTGTGGATTCCTTCCTTAGGGCCTCAGAAGAGGTCCTTCGAAACCTTTCTCAATTTCTCCAACAGCAGAAGTTTTCCAACTCCGCCAGGAACTGTACATGTATATTCGGGCCATCCTTCTCTTCGAAGACTGTCGCTCAGGGCCTCCATTCTGTTGCCACTTACACCATTCCCCTCCACATGAACATGGTCTTGGCACAAAGGGATTCCATCCTCAGAACCTTTTTCATGGCCCAGTTCGAGACCTCTCGCTCCCCCCTCAGGCTCTGCTCATCAACGACGGCTTTTTTTTGGACATCATGTTCATGCTACGATAAAGAGCCATGCTGATTTTTTTTCTGAGATTGGTTTTGTGGGTGGGCCCCTCCCGTTGAGTGCACAAGTGGCTGTCTTCTTGGGGATTCTGCATAAGGCCCCCGTCTCCCTAAATCGTGGCATGATAGTGGGGTTGTATCAAGCCCAGAGTGCAAAGACGCATTGTACTGATCAGTGACCTACAGCTACCATGCCAGCAGCGTCCGCGCCAGCCAACCTCCAGTGACACACCAGATCATCATTCCCCAGCCATTCTTCCCCACTTGGCAGGCAGCCACTTCCTTCGTCTCCGTGCATGGGGAGTGCTACCAGCCAGTTGGTGGGCTCTAGGGTGATTCGGTCAGTTTTTCCTAAAGTGGTCACCTTTTGGATGGAAAGGTCCACATCCCTCACAGATGCCCTGAATCCTGAGGATGAAGAGCGTCCATACATTTCCAGGACGCTTAATAATAAGAGGACTAAGCCGACCGCTACGGCTGTTGTATCAGTGAGACACAGTAACTGAGTAAGCCTGTCTTCTAAACGTACTTTTGAGAAGAAGAAAAATCCTCTTACCGTTATACCATTTTCGGTGGTTGTATTCTGAATTAGAACTAGATGAACTTGTTCAAAACCATCCAGTAATTTTTCTTGAGAGGTTGCCATTTTCAGTATTTTGCCAATGGATGTATGGACATCTCCAACCGCTGATGATGTCGCGGACATCAGAAAGCAAGCGACTTTGTATCAACTTCGAGGGCATAGGTGTAGTAGATAGCTGCACGGTATAACCCGTATTATAGAAAGATTGGTTTGGATTTCCCAGTCCGCACGATCCGATGAACAGCTTGGTTATGAAAGAAACGAACCTACTTTCTTACCGTCTTTCCTGAGGGAGGGGGGGAGGGGAGAGGAGGAGAGAGAGAGAGAGAGAGAGAGAGAGAGAGAGAGAGAGAGGAGATGGGAGGCTGGATGGTGTTGTGTGAAACAGAGAGAAGAAGGGGTAGCGGAGGGATCACTTTCTTACTCTTTTCTTTTTTTCTTTTCTCGGTAAACTTTCATTGTCTACAATGAAACTACAGTATCATAATGCTTTTCCAGCTTGTTTTCGCCACGAAAACGTGCAACATGATCATTGTGCGCCCTGCTACCCCCCTCCCCCCACCCTTTTACATATCAGTTTACCGTAAATTTTTGCTTCGTTTCTCCACTGGCGTGGTTGCGGTTGTAAGAAGCTGCTTTGTTAGAGGAAAAGCACACTTACAGGTGTGTTTTATTTGTTGTCTGAAGAAAATCTCGAACAAATGTACTACCATCTATATTTTGCCTGTGGATTGTTCTTTTGGTCTGGCAGACTCCTTAAGCCCGCGTGCGCATACTCCTGTGCACTAGCCCGGTCTTGAAATTGTGGAGGGAAGGGGGAGCCTTGCTACAGTGTGTGACATACAACCTGTTGCTACACGTATCATAGATAAGGCAACTAGAGTGCTCCAAAATGTGAACATCTTGAATCCATCTTGGCTGTTTGATGGCAGATTTTAATCAAATTGAGCGAAAGTGTATGCCTTGTCTTTAATGCATGGGGCACAAATAAAGATGGTCCAGTGTTTTGAGTTCATGAACTTTGATGCATAACGCCAAACATGGTACAGCATTTGTGCACATAATCCTTGATGCATATGGCCCGAATAGTGCATAATACTTGATGCATATGGCCCGAATAGTGCATAATCCTTGATACATAAGGCCCGAATAGTGCATAATCCTTGATCTCATACTATTTAGGCCCTAGTAATGCATAATATTTGATACATTAGGCCTGAATAGTGCATAATCCTGGGTGCACAAGGCCCGAATAGTGCACAATCCTTGATGCATAAGGCCCAAATAAGGCATAATTCTTGATGCACAAGGCCCAAACATGCACAATCCTGGATGCACAAGGCCCAAATAGTGCACAATCCTTGATGCATAAGGCCCAAACAGTGCAAATCCTTGATGCATCAAGGCCCAAATAGTGCACAATCCTTGATGCATAAGGCCCAAATAGTGCATTAATCCTTGATGTATAAGGCTCGAATAGTGCATATTCCTTGATGCATAAGCCCAAATAAGGCATAATTCTTGATGCATAAGGCCCAAACAGTGCATAATCATTGATGCATAAGGACGAAACATGAATAATTCCTGATGCATAAGGCCCGAATAGTGCATAATCCTTGATGTATAAGGCCCGAATAGTGCATAATCCTTGATGCATAAAACACAAATAATGCATAACCCTTGATGAATAAGGCCCGAATATTGCATAATCTTTGATGCGTAAGGCCCTAATATTGCACAATCTTTGATTCATATGGCCCGAATAGTGCACAATATTTGAGACATAAGGCCGGAATAGTGCATAATCCTAGATGCATAAGGACCGAATAGTGCATAATCCTTGATGCATAAGGCTCAAATAGTGCATAATCCTTGATGAATAAGGCCCAAACAGTGAATAATTTTCGATGTATAAAACCCAGATAGTGAATAATTATTGATGCATAGGGCCCAAATAGTGGTTGATTATTGATGCATAAGCCAAAATAGTGAATAATACTTCATGCATAAGACCCAAAATAAGTGCATAATTTTCAGTGCATAAGGCTCAAGTAGTAAATAATTCTTAATGCATAAGGCCCAAGTAGTGAATGTTTCTTAATGCGTAAGGCCCAAATAGTACACGATTTTTGATGCGTAAGGCCCAAACAATGTTTCTTGGTGCATAAAGCCCAAATAAACATGGTTCAGTATTTAAGTCTCTTTGATGAAAGGTTTAAGAAGCTAAGTGCAGTACTTAGATTTTGAAGATACTGGAAGTAAGTCGTCAGAAAAGGCAACTTAATGTTCACAGGAAAAGGTCAAGACTGCTCATAAGCCTGAGGTCTGCAAGGGAGTGAGGTGGTAGTGACCTCAACCTTTCTGAGGACCAGCATTATGAAGGGGTGACCGTCTCTTCTCCTTTGCTACTTTACCTTCTTCAACCCTTTAGAGGTTCCAGCATACATTCACGGCTTGGTGGACTGGAGACCACGTAAAAAAGCTTCCTGCCCCCTACCTCCCTTCGAGTCAAAATTCGAACTTGCGCAATCAAAGTAGAAGGCGGGAGCGCAACAATTACGCCAATCTGTATGTAGTTGTGGCTATGAAAAGGGTGAAAAGTGTAGTCATGTAGAACAATGAACGATACTCCGCGTTGTGGTTGTGAAAAGGGCTAAAAGCGCAGTCATGTTGAACAATGAACAATACTCCTCATTGTGGTTGTGAAAAGGGTGGAAAGTACAGTCGTGTTGAACAATGAACAATACTCAGAATCATGGTTGTGAAAAGGGCGAAAAGTGTAGTCTAGTCATAATGAACAATGAACGATACTCCTCATTGTGGTTGTGGAAAGGGTGAAAAGTGCAGTCATGTTGAACAATGTACGATACGCCTCGCATAGCCTTAAACATGACACAAGGGTAAAGGATTATGAAAAAACAAAAAGACAAAACAAAAAAACAAAACCAACCCCCCCCCCCCCCCCCCCCCAACAAACGCAAAGCTGTAAAACCGTGGGCGGAAACATGCAACAGGAAACACACAAGCCTGCATCGCATCCTTCCTGCTGTTCATTTCATTTGTCCCTCGAGGCCTAGTTTCGGCATAGAAGTAGAGCCTCTTGTCTTACAGTTTTGATTGTGCGGGTTCCAGTCTTCTTCATCAGATGTGTGCAGCCTTCAGTCCAATGTGCATGGGTATTTGAGCTTATTCAAGGTCGGTGATGGTGAAGTAGCGAGGGAGAGAAGTAACCTCTTCCGAGACGTCCCTCCTGATGCAATTTTCCAGTTTTTACAGATGAATAGATTTCACCTGATATGATTTTACGGCTGTTTTCCTTTATTTGCATTTTAGATTTGCAAGGTTAACGGTGAGCATAGTTTTTAACTGTTGTCTTTTATCTTAACCGGCTTGTTTTTGACGTGATGTTAGCCCTGATATGGCTCTGGTAATCAGCTGGGTCATAAACCGTATGAACTTGGAACTCGAGGGAGAGTAGGTGCTCCACCCTCTTGATGCACTGTCTACCACCTCACTCTCTCACGAACGCGAGCACGAAGGGGAAAACCTTTCACCTCTATCGATGTTGAATACAAAAGCAGTAAAGTATACTCCTTTAATAACAAATGGAATAATGGTGGATGGTAATGACGATGATGATAATGAAAATGATGATAGTAATATTAAAGAATATCATTAGTCGCGTAGTTTTGCGCCTTTGCCAGCATGTTAACCCATTGACTCCCAGGCTCTATCCACCGATTGTAAAAACTTAACATTTTGACTCCCTCACCCTGTCCACAGCTTTCTGCAGGAGTGGGTAGGGTGAGGGAGTCAGAGGGTTAAGTTTTTGTTTTGCTAGCGTGGTTGACAGTGCAGGATGCTGGTGGACAGGCTTCGGGGGTTAAAGGGTTAAAATATCCAGCACGCTAGTGCAGAGGGTGGATAAATACATAAACGGTTTAACCATTCATCCGTTAAGACTCGTTTGTATAGTCGAGGTGTGTGTGCCTCTGTTGTGTGTGTGTGTGTGTGTGTGTGTGTGTGTGTGTGTGTGTGTGTGTGTGTGTGTGTGTGTGTGTGTGTGCGCCTCTCTCTCTCTCTCTCTCTCTCTCTCTCTCTCTCTTGTGTGTGTGTGTGTGTGTGTGTGTGTGTGTGTGTGTGTGCGCTTGCTTGCTTGCTTGTGCATGTGTCTGTGTGCAAATGCGTGCGTGTATGTATGTGTGGTCTGTGTGTGTGTGTGTGTATGTGTGCGAGTGTGTGTGTGCGCATGCCCGTGTATGCGTGCGGTATGATGTATGTAGTGTGTATGTGCATGTTCGTCGTTATGTGTGTGTGTGTGTGTATGTGTGGTGTCGTGTGTTGTGTGTGTGGTGTGTGTGGTGTCGTGTTGTGTGTGGTGTTGTGTGTGGTGTGTGGTGGTGTGTGTGTGTGTGTGTGTGTGTGTGTGTGTGTGTGTGTGTGTGGTGTGGGTGTGTGTGTGTGTGTGGGGTGTGTGTGTGTGTGTGTGTGTGTGTGTGTGGTGTGTGTGTGTGTGTGGGTGTGTGTGTGTGTGTGTGTTTTCAAACGGAAGAAGGACATGAATGTGATTGTGTCTCAAACACAAGGAAATACCCACACATCACAAAGGAAATAACTTGGCCACAACAATAACACCTTCTCGTAAATGCAAAAAGCCGGTAGAAAAACCAAAACAAAACAAAACGGGGTTGTCAAGCCAGTCTGTAAATTCCCATTCATTTTACAGAAACGTGATAAAAAAAAAAATCGTTTCAAATACACGCATTGATTGAGTCCTTTTCTCCCACTGGACAAAGCAACAGGGAAGTTTTAGTTTTTTTCTCTCCAAATTTTTGTATTTGGTATTTGTTTGCTTGTAGTTTCACATTTATGTTTGACAAATGCCAGTTGGCTGAAAATTTGCGCCTATCTTGTCTTACTGTATTGAATACGTGTTCTGATTCTGTTTCGTGTTTTATATTTTTCGGTTGTTTTTTTTTCTCTATCTTCTCTGATTCCTGTTTGCTTGAACGCGGGCAGTCACACATGTTTTGGATTTAGCCTACACCTTTGAGCCTACACCTTTGACAAAATTTGGTAATGATCCAGCACACACGAGCACACAGACACAGACAGAGACAGAGACAGACAGACAGACACAGAGACAGACAGACACACAGACAGACACACACACACACACACACACACACACACACACACACACACACACACACACACACACACACACACACACACACCTCCAGTCTGTATGAGATTTAAAAGAGAATGGTGCAACAGATCATAGAGCAATCTTCAAAAATATAGTAGCTTACACATAAATTCAACCTGAAGCTTCAAGATCTGTTGGAGCAGTATGCTTACGAGTCAGAAAGGTGTATACATGTATTGAAAAAAAAAAAAAGCCACAAAGCAAATTTGCCGCCAGCAGTTGGCTGGTGCTAGACGGGTTCGGACTGAACGGCCACACCAGCACAAATGACGACAGTAATGTTCCATTTACTGGCACCAGCTTGAACGCAGTTTAACCCTTTGACTCCTGCCGCCTGTGCACCAGCATTCTGCGTTGTCAACCATGCAAATAATGCAAAAACTAGGAAGCTGGTGGATAGGGTGAGGAAGTCGAAGGCTGGTGGGTAGGGTGAGGGAGTCAAAGGGTTAAGTTTTGGCAGTTGGAGGATAGGGTGCGGGAGTCAAAGGATTGATTAATACTAGGCCTATGTTGTTACTTAGACAACTATACCGACGTCCAAAACACTCAGCTTATCATTACATGACGTTTCATATTTTCTCTGACGTCATGCATCCAATTACGTCATAATGTGACGTCATTGACAAAACACGTGTACACTATATATATGACCGCAAGACGTTTGTATATAATTCTTACTATTTTTGATTTAGCAGCACGTTTACTGACAAAACTAAGCGGGAGCACTTTCGAACCATTATGACTGTACAAATTAATCTGCGTAATTCGGGCGAATACTGTCAGGCTCAGAACCACGTCACATCCAGATGATTCAGAGGGGTTTTAGTGCATAGTACTAGTAGGCGCGCGTGGATTACTGCGTGGGCCTTCTGCATGTCATTGGGCCTATATTTGGTGTCCGTACTTCACCTATATCGGGCCCTCAAGGCATCCTGAGCAAAGAGCATATTAGGCCTTTGTCTTGGGCAAGGACACTGAGCAAAGAGCATATTAGGCCTTTGTCTTGGGCAAGGAGAGACTGGGACGTGTATCGTCACTGTCACATGCGTAATACGGTTAGAGTTAGTGCAGCAAGAAACAATTACGAAACGAAAACAATACTAACAACAACAATGGCAGAAACAACCGCAATTCTGCTGCTAATTATAGGTCTTTGTATCTTGTTGAAGCGAAGAAAAAGAAAGTTGGAAATAATAATAAAAATGATAATAATGAGGAGGAGGAGGACAATGATGATGATGATAACGACGACGATGATGAAAATAATAATATGGATGATGATGTTGATGATTATAACATAATAATAATAATAATACGATGGTGGTTATGGGGAAATGACGTTAATGAAAGCATTGACAACAAGAACAACAACGACGACAACAAACAAAATGATGATGATAATATCTACGACAACACTAACGAGTAGCACGAGCAAAGAAGATGAACCGAGCTGAGAACACGTCAAGACTAACAATATGTTTGTCTAAAAAGAAAATTTATAGCTTGAACCCACCTCAAGAGAAGTTCACTATAATCATTTTAGCCTATAGAGAACAGCATTAAGAAACATACTATCCTTCAACATAATCATTTTAGCCTATAAGGAACAGCATTAGGAAACATACTATCCTTCAACATAATCATTTTAGCCTATAGAGAACAGCATTAGGAAACAGACTGTCCTTCAACATAATCATTGTTGCCTATGGAGAACAGAATTAGGAAACAGACTATCCTTCAGCATAATCATTTTAGCCTATAGAGAACAGCATTAGGAAACAACTATACTTCAACATAATCATTGTAGCCTATAGAGAACAGCAATAGGAAACAGACTATCCTTCAACATAATCATTTCAGCCTATGGAGAACAGCATTAGGAAACAGACAATCCATCAACATAATCATTTTAGCCTATGGAGAACAGCATTAGGAAACAAATTATCCTTCAACATAATCATTTTAGCCTATAGAGAACAGCGTTAAGAACAACAATTCAACATAATCATTTTAGCCTATAGAGAACAGCGTTAGGAAACAGACTATCCTTCAATATAATCATTTTAGCCTATAGAGAACAGCGTTAAGAAACAGACTCTAACAAATCATTTAGCTAAAAACAGCGTAGAAAGAATCTTCACTAATCATTGTACCTATAGAGAACAGCGTTAGGAAACAGACTATCATTTAACAATCATTTTAGCCTGTGGAGAACAGCATTAGGAAACAATCCTTCAACATAATCATTGTAGCCTGTGGAGAACAGCATTAGGAAACATACTATCCTTCAACATAGTCATTGTAGCCTATGGAGAACAGCATTAGGAAACAGACTATCCTTCAACATAGTCATTTTAGCCTATGGAGAACAGCATTAGGAAACAGACTATCCTTAACAATCATTTTAGCCTGTGGAGAACAGCATTAGGAAACAGACTATCCTTCAACGTAATCATTTAGCCTATGGAGAACAGCATTAGGAAACATACTATCCTTCAACATAGTCATTGTACCTATGAGAGTCTATGGAGAACAGCGTTAAGAAACAGACTATACTTCAACATAGTCATTGTACCTATGGAGAACAGCATTAGGAAACAGACTATCCTTCAACATAGTCATTGTACCTATGGAGAACAGCATTGGAACAGCATTAGGAAACAACTATCTTCAACATAGATCATTCTATAGAGTAGTATGGAGAACAGCGTTAAGAAACACTATACTTCAACATAATCATTTTAGCCTATGGAGAACAGCGTTAGAAACAGACTATCCTTCAACATAATCATTTTAGCCTATAGGAGAACAACTTAGGAAACAGACTATACTTCAACATAATCATTTTAGCCTATGGAGAACAGCGTTAAGAAACAGACTATCCTTCAACATAATCATTTTAGCCTGTGGAGAACAACCTTAGGAAACATACTATCCATCAACATAATAATTTCATTTTAGCCTATAGAGAACATCATTAGGAAAGACTAACCTTTAACATAATCATTTTAACCTATGGAGAACAGCGTTAGGAAACAGACTATCCTTCAACATAATCATTTTTGCCTATAGAGAACAGCGTTAGGAAACAGACTATCCTTCAACATAATCATTTAGCCTATAGAGAACAGCATTAGGAAACAAACTATCCTTCAATATAATCATTGTAGCCTGTGGAGAACAGCATTAGGAAACAGACTATCCTTCAGCATAATCATTTAGCCTATAGAAAACAGCATTAGGAAACAAACTATCCTTCAATATAATCATTGTAGCCTGTGGAGAACAGCATTAGGAAACAGACTATCCTTCAACATAATCATTTAGCCTATAGAGAACAGCATTAGGAAACAAAACTACCTTCAATATAATCATTGTAGCCTGTGGAGAACAGCATTAGGAAACAGACTATCCTTCAACATAATCATTTTAGCCTGTGGAGAACAGCGTTAGGAAACATACTATCCTTCAACATAATCAGTGTAGCCTGTGGAGAACAGCATTAGAAAACATACTATCCTTCAACATAATCATTTCGCCTATGGAGAACAGCATTAGGAAACAGACTATCCTTTAACAATCATTTCAGCCTATGGAGAACAGCGTTAGGAAACATACTATCCTTCAACATAATCATTTCAGCCTATGGAGAACAGCGTTAGGAAACATACTATCCTTCAACATAATCATTTTAGCCTATGGAGAACAGCATTAGGAAACGGACAATCCTTCAACATAATCATTTAGCCTAAGGAGAACAGCATTAGGAAATCAGACTATCCTTAACATAATCATTTGCCTATGAGAACAGCATTAGGAAACATACTATCCTTCAACATAATCATTTAGCCTATGAGAACAGCGTTAGGAAACATACTATCCTTCAACATAATCATTTTAGCCTATAGAGAACAGCTTAGGAAACAACAATCCTTCAAATAATCATTTTAGCCTGTGGAGAACAGCAGTAGGAAACAGACTATCCTTCAACATAATCATTTTGCCTGTGGAGAACAGCGTTAGGAAACATACTATCCTTCAACATAATCATTTAGCCTTGGAGAACAGCATTAGGAAACATACTATCCTTCA
>JAPXFY010000015.1:14613812-14669416 GCA_030674185.1 Monoplex corrugatus
CACATTACCGTTCTCTGTGTAGCGACCACAAATGGTGTCCTTGTTCAGCCCCTCAGGGATGTAGATCTGCCTCATGAACTGCCGTGTCACATAGCCCTCGTCGACACGGGTACCATGGCGTCCAGAAATGACAACCCAGTCTCCTGCCAGATAGACAAACAGCTCACTGGGTTCATACTGAGACACGTTGAATTCCATCTCCATCTTCAGGTTAGCTTTGTCCATCTCAGTACGGATAACTTCCGAGTTTTGACCGTATTCGGTCACTTTAGGTTCTGGTCTGGAGACTTCTTTCCCTGTGTTCAGTTCCAGTCTGCGCCATGGTGATATTCCAGCTGCGAGTAGGTCTTCCATTTTCTGCCCACGCTCTTGCTGGTACTCACAGGCACTCCACGTGTTTGGCCATGCATGCATACCAGGCCAGCCAGAACCCCAGTAAGGTCCAGGGCCATAGTAAGAACCGGGACCTATGCCACAACACGGACCTTGGCCCGTGCCCCAGAAGGGAGCCCGACACATGTCCCAGAAAGGAGCCTTTTGAACAGGTATGTCTGACATTCCCCTGGAAAGTATTGTCCAGCATGGTCTCGTAGATCTTGCAACAGGGAGCAAACGACGCAGGAATAAACTCATTTCGCACTCAGTTCTTGTCACTTTTCGATGATTTAGATCTAGGCTACCAAGCCGCAATGCAGATCTGGTACTCTAGATCTAGCTGGATGGCGTCTGCCGGGTCTTCTTCAAGTCAAAAAGAACTTCGCAGGCTTCTCAAGGCTGTTAAACGTTGTATGCTACATCCAAGTTTTTGACGGAGGTGTAGGCTGGACTAATCTTGGTGGTTTATCACTCAGCGAGCTTTGTCTTCTGGAAACAGGAACTTCGCTGACCGTTTAAAGTCACGATCAAACTGCGCTGTCCGTTTCTCCCACAATCCCTTGCGGAGGTCAGTTTCCTTAGTTAAACAAAGCACTACTGAAAACCGAAATTTCTACACTGTAGCTTTTACGTTGTCCTTGACGATAACGTTTCCTTATGGACTTGTACGTGTTGTGTCATGAAAACATCTCGTCAAAAATTCTTTATTATGCAGATATTAATGTCAAAATAATTGGTACTACAGTCCACGGCGTAATATCAAATTCATGATCGGAGAATCGGCCTACTAGAAAACTGATATGAAAGTAGAGCTCGAGTCCGGTGCCATCGGAATTGTACACACTGTTCAAAACTTTTGTTTCATGAAAGATCTAAAACACGCTTCAAATAGCCTAGCAATAACTGACTGAATCTTGATTCTTTTAAAAAGCATAGGCTAACTGTAGATCTCTAGACACATGCCTTCACTGAGTAACTCTTAGTCAGTGTTGATCTAATTAGCTCTTTATCAAGGAAGCAGATCTCAATACATTATTAATGATGATCAGTTTACAGATAGATCTGAGGACAGGTTCGGCTGTTTTCTTTCAAGCTACGATATGACTAAAGACTACATGCTAGGTCTAGAAAGGTAACGCTAGTCCTATAACCGGTAGCCTAACTCTAGCATTGCGGTGGAGTGAGGTGGTTGAGATTTCCCCGCAGTGTCTGTTGGATGCTGAGCTAGGTTACACTCGTACTGTTAAGCGTGTGACCTTTTACCCAGGCGTGTGACCTTTCACCCACTTGAAGTTGTAACCTTGTCTTTCTCACCTATACAAACGAACAACACACGCACATATACTACACGTCATTATTGAAGGGCCAGGAACGTTTTTGAGTCAATTTTTGAAAGGAGAAATAACCTATTTTCTCTTACTCTGTTCTCCAATTCGTTGCCGTAACTGAATGGATAAGAGCTCAGACAACATTGCAGTTTCCTTTTGGCACGTGTTTGGGGATTTGCCGATTTGCAATGGGCGGCCCAAGGAAGACAATTTCCACACGAAATTGTCGAATCTTCAGCAGGGTCTCTCTGACGACGCAGGCAAGGTAGCGACAAAATTCGCTTTGCACGTGCAAGGCAAGCCCTTTTTGAACACTACTCCAGCCAAAGTTGCCCGCAGACGAGGATAAAAAGGACCCGTTCTTGGTTCGTTTTAACCATGCTTGCAAGACGACGGATGACGGATGAGCAGCGGGGGAGAGCCCTCGCTCTGCTTGATGAAGGCCTAGCACAGCGGGAAGTTGCTAGACGACTTGAAGTGTCGCATTCCACAATCCAGAGACTGCTGGAGCGCTTCAATGAGACTGGAGCGGTCCAGGAAAGGCGTCACACAGGTCGACCCAGAGTAACGACAAGACAGCAAGACCGCTACCTTGCCCTCTCCGTCCTGAGGGAAAGGGCATCCACTGCGGTGACCTTGAGGGGTCAGCTGAGGGACGCAACAGGTGCTAACATCAGCTGCAGCACGGTGAGAAGACGGCTACATGAGGCAAACTTGAGGTCACGGAGACCGGCCGTCCGACCCGTGCTGTCACCGGTCAACAGAGTGCGCCGCATGACCTGGGCCAGGGAGCACGTGACCTGGACAAGGCAACAGTGGGCCCGGGTCTTGTTTTCGGATGAGTCCAGGTTCACCCTGACCTTTAACGATGGCCGGGCTCGGGTGTGGCGACGTCAAGGGGAGAGGTTCGCTGACGCCACTGTCCAAGAGCATAACCGGTACGGCGGCGGGTCGGTGATGGTGTGGGGTGGCATGAGCCGTGGTAACCGGACCCCCCTGCTCCCCATTGACGGCATCCTGAACGGGGTCCGGTACCGGGACGAGGTTCTGGCGGCCGTGGCACTGCCTGCGCTTGTGGACCTTGGTCAAGGCGCCATCTTCCAGGACGACAATGCACCTGCGCATCGAGCACGCCTTGTGACCGACTTCCTGGAGCAGCATGAAGTCGTCCGTATGGCCTGGCCAGCGTGCTCACCTGACCTGAACCCAATTGAACACCTCTGGGATGTGCTCGGGAGGCGCATCAGGGACAACCACCCCCCACCAAGCACCCTGGCCAGGCTGGTCGACATCCTGCAGATCGAGTGGGCGGCCATCCCTCAGGACACACTCCGTACCCTTGTGGGGTCGATGCATCGGCGCTGTGAAGCATGCATCCAGGCTCGGGGCGGACACACGCGATATTGAAAACAGATTGGCCAAATCTGACACTTTCTGTTTTTTGAAAAGGGGGGGATGTTCCTTTAAATGCATGTGCTGTTCACTAATGGGTCATTGTGCTAATTTCTTTTTCCAAAACAGGTGTGGAAATGATGAAATAAAACATAGAATCAATTCTAAACATTGTCAATTATTTCAACTTAAAATTAGAGAGGAAGGAAGAAGTGGCCCTTAAATTATGATTAGGAGTATATATACACACACTGAGGATTGTGAGTGTGTGTGTGTGGGGGGGGGGGGGGGGGCTGTGTTCGATTCTCTGTGCGGGATATCAAGCAATACTTTAGTAGAAGAAGAAAGAAAACTTGCCGTAAATAGGCTTTGTGGCATTTTCACGACTCATCAGTTCAGTAAACTACTAAGTAGTTAATACTTATAAGAAGTATTGCTTTTGTCCAAAAGATATTTCAGGGTGCTAAGATTTGGGTCATATTCTGTTAAGTAAAGACACCCACAGTTGAATAACACGCATATTGATGAAGTTGTTAGGGTAATCATTCTTATAGAGTTTACCTCTCTCTCTCCCTCTCTATCCTCTCTCTCGCTCTAACATCTCTCTCTTATACCTCCCCGTTTTCCAGCCTACACCCCCCTCCCCTTTTTTTGTTGTTTTTCTTTCATTTTTATTCTGAAAGGGAGAGTGTCACTTTGATGGGATATAGGTGAGTGTCAAAGTGAACAAAAAACACCCACAGGTGTTGGAAGGGATCCACAGCACCAATGCCTCACCACTCTCTGGACAATTGCTCCCATCTCCCAGTGTCACATGGTAGATATTTCACCAAGCAAAGTAGGGCTGTCTGTGTGCTGCGTGACCCATTGAGATCCAGTCGTCAGTTACCTTGTTTACAAACTAAATGGCAAGGTGGGGGAGATGACAAACCCCGGGACATAGCCACAAATGCACACCAACCAGGCCCAGCCCAGCTGCCGGACCGAGAGAGAATGGGAGTACCCTCTCTCGCCTTAGTCTGGGCCTTCATAGCTCTGTTGGGCAGCCCACCCAGACGCCAGCTGGCATAGCTGCAAGCTGTTCTCCCTTTACTATGTGTGTCTGTGTTTGTAGAAAAAGAAAATTTTGGCAAGATTTTTTCACCTATTTCTGGGTGGATCTTTACCTCACGGAGTCCAAGTTTGGGTCATATTGTTGACGAGTCGTAAAAACGTGTGGAAGGCAAAAACATTTTGTAAATTCTATTTATAACGTCTTTGATGGAAGGTAAAAGTGCCAAGGTCAAAATGACATGGGCTAAAATCAGCAATGTTTTAAATTATTTTTTTATGAAGTAGTGTGAACAGCACTTTCTCTGGAATGCTGAAATACGTTTTCACTGTTGTGACAAGCTGTCATTTCCTCACTTCACATCAGGTCATAATCTATTTCAACGTGATGTTTAAAAATTTTTTTTTTAAAGGTCACAGTGACCTTGAAGTACAAAATCCGGATTTTCTGTAATAATTTCGTATAAAAATAGAGCTTGTTAGATTGAATGCTCGACCATCTTGGTTTACAAGTAAATCTGCGTGCACAGGCGGCGAACGCGTGGGTGTGCTTTAGTAGTCTACGTGTAAATCTTTCTCCCTCTCTCCAAAACTTGCTTCGTTATGGTTTATGTACTAATTCAGACGGTTTTAGAACTTATTAATTTTTTATTAATTGTAGTAGTTGGGCGATCACGTAAAAAAATACTAGGCCTAGATCTTAATTAAGCATAAAAGAAATGGAATTATCTGCATGTAAACTGTGACGTAACAAGCTTGATCATGATCATGGCTTTGGCATCATGAAACCGAAACTGATCGTTTGATTTCCGCATTTTACTTGACCAACAGGTGCGGTGAGTCCTCACCCCCACTCCCCATCCCGTAGTGTCCGCGTTTGCTGGGCCTAGCCGCGCATTTCAGCCACCTGTGCGGTCACTGTTCGGTCTTCGCCTTCACCCGCTATAGGCTAGTCTTCGCAGACCGCGAGCCCGTCTGCTCATCTAAATATATCTTAGACACTCTCTCAGTCCGCTGGTAGGGGAGGTTATTCAACTGACCAGAATATGGCGCAGACGATTCCCAACAGGTAACAGGAAGCTACTTGAAGATGTAAACAATAACCAGGTAAGGTTTGCGATTTGAATGTAGTCTAAACTCCACTTGGTAGCTTGGGCAATAATTCGACAGCAGACTTCTCAATACAGATGATGATTATATCTATGTCGCCTTGTCTGTAGAATCTGTAAAATGGCTTGTCACAGTGGAAGTAGACTGGATCTATTTTCGTCTACAGCAAACCGATGTTTCTTCGTCACGTGCCTCCAGTCATTGTCTTCTTTATAAGAGAACAAAATCTTGTTCCATTAATTTCCGTACTGTGCAACAGACCGAATTAATTGTGAAAGTCGTGCGCATAAATTTGGCCACTTTTCCCCATAACGATCATCCCTTGAAATAGTGGTTAGGCTTGTTTACTTTTTTTTTCGTAGCGTAAGCGTTAGTTGACATGCCACCCCCTCCATTCCTTTGCTTTCTTCTTTTCTTTTGATTCTGTGTTTATAATTTACCTTTCTTTTCCAAAATGCATATCACGGTACTACTAGTACTACTGTTATATTTAGGTTGTTATTTTCGTTGTTGTATTTACTTAATTAAAGGATTGACATGTGTTTGCTGTAGACTGTGTCAGTCCTTGTTTTCAACGTTTTCATTTTTTATGATGCTTGTAAAACATTTGACTTAAAAAGTAAAATTTTTACTTGACAAACATTTGACACATAAAGTCAGTATTTCATTACAGTAACAGTTCATTCTCAAAACTTCATTGATATTGTATGTGTTATGGTTCATCTGATTTTTCAGTATGCTTGTATCTGTTGCGTGGCAAAAACTAACTGTAAGACAGATCTGTTTTGACCTAATGCTGCTGTCCTTGAGTAATAAAGTGTTTTGAAGTCAAGTTTGATTCTTAAATTTTACACTGTGTAATATTAAAATGTACAGGCATGGTATAATAATAGTATGGGAAGATTAAGGTATGTGGTAAGGAAGTATTAATATTGGACTGGTAAAACAACTGTTACAGAGGAAAGAAATCCACAGATTCTTTGAACTACTTGACAGAAAATTGACTGGTGTTCATAAAGGACATGAGGTTTTGATCTTGGCAGAGTTGAATTAACACTGTCTTAGAGTTCAGCATTATTAGACAAAGATAAAGAAAAATGACACCAGAATGGTTTCTGTCTGTCTGTCTCACTGTGTGTGTGTGTGTGTGTGTGTGAAACATTTTTCTCCTGAAACTTCATGGGACCATATAGGCTTATTTGATTGGTTGATTTATTTTTGTTCAAAGAAGTTAATCTCTGAAACATAAACTGTTCTTAATAAGGAGAGTGCACCTACACAGTACAGTGCTATCCTTTTTTCTTCTTCTATGCGTGCACGAACGTGTGTGCAGTGTGGTTGTGTGTGTGTGTGTGTGTGTGTGTGTGTGTGTGTGTGTGTGTGTGTGTGTGTGTGTGTGTGTATGTGTGTGTGTGTGTATTTTCAGCAGAATTTTTCCAGAGATAATTGTTTTGTTGCTGTGGGGTCTTTCATGTGCCAAGTGCATGCTGTCCCCCCCCCCCCCCCCCATAAGGATGCTGGGGGCTTTTTCAGTATAAATAGTGCCCCCACCTTTTGGAAATTCTATGCTAGAAATTTCGTCTTTTCTGTCACTCTCTTTGTTTCCGCCCTGCTTGCTTTGTTTTCCATCATTTCTTCCTATCATTTTCTGTCTTCCTGGTCCATTCACCTGTAGGTGTTCAGTAAAGTCTTCAGTATTTTTTCTTTGGATTTATTATTGGGTACATATGTTAAGTGCAGTTTTGGCTCTAGGCAAGTGAGATATGTGGAAGGAATTTTAGGTAATTTACTATTTAGGCCTGTTTTTATGTATATGTTTTAGTGTCCTTAAATATGTTTGAATTTGTATCCAGATGTGTTTTTTAAATCCCCTGTTTGATAAACTGGTCGGAATGGTCAATACCAGGGGCATCTCCTTAGATTATGTGCACAAATGCATTGATATACATGTGAACTTAATTTTTTGTTCCTTTTTTTTTTCCTGTTGAAGTATTGTGCGTGAATTGAAACGGGTATAGCCCAGATATGGCTCTATGTAGTCGGCTGGGCTTTAAGCAACAATAAGAATAAGTGCATGCTGCACATAGGACTTCAGTTTCAGGTCATACTGAAAGACTAGCAATAAGTAGCATCCAGTGGAAGAACATGTGCAAAGTGCCTGCTGCATTCGGAACCTTATTTTATCATGTCATCTGAAAGACTGGCATGTAGACCACCACTAAAGTTCTAGTAGAATGGGGGGTAGAGGGTGAGGGAAAGAAAAATCCCTGTCTGACCAGGAATCAAAGCTGGATTTTTCATGTCACAGACAGATGTTTTATCCACTAAGCTACACTCTCCACAAATGGCCTGCTGTGTAGCTGGCTTTGTTCCCACTGGCTGCACTTCAGTGGTAGCCACATAGACTGAACAGTTTTCAGGAGACTTAAAATTGATCAAGGAAAAAGAAACAGGCATCCTGATGGCACCTTTTCCTTATCAAATATGGCAGTCATTCAGATACCGGTCTTCATTCACAAGTTGCTGGATTGATTTGAATTCAATTTGTCAATATTTGGTGATTTATTTTCAATAAGGTGGTGTATATATAATATGTTGTGTATATGTGTGCAGAGATATTTATCATCTGTCAATAACTCTCTCTGTGTGTGTGTGTGTGTGTGTGTGTGTGTGTGTGTGTGTGTTGTGTGTGTGTGGTCACATTGACTAAACAGAATAGCGTCTGAACAAGATGTCCTTATGCTTTCAGTGTTAGTGTGTCCCTAAAATCTAGTGATACAACTTGACAGATTTTTTTTAATTATAAGAAATAATAGAAACTATGATTATATCAGCAGTATGACATGAAATTTAATTGTCTCTACTTACCTGTGATATGGATGATTAATTTACCAAAAACCAGTTCTCCCTCATTCTGACAGTCCCCTGGCTCTAGTGGTCGACAGGACTATAACTAACAATATGAACCTGAACCTGGTTACTGTTGAATAAAAGTTGAATGTACTTGATTGAAATTAATGACAGATGAATTGTTGAATCCTCATTGAATGTATCTCAAACTAAAAGAACATGATTGATAAAACAAGAGCATAGAAGGTTACTGCTGTCGGAAAAGGCTGTAGAAATATATAGTACAATGTCTAGTTTTGTTAGTACACAACTTAGTCTGTTAAAAACCTGCATGTTGAACTTGCACACATTGGTCTCTCTCTACTGATAATACTAATAGTATTATTTGATTTTTCTCATTTTCATATATGCCTAATGTCAGGGTTGTTGTTGAGTATGTGCACATCTTTTAAGCCACAAAGAAAGTTACACCTTAATCAGTGATAAATAAAGCCCTAGTTGTGAGTAGTGACTGTTGTTTTGGAGCTTGATTTGTGGCATATACATATATAAAATGATATATGCCATCCCCTCTCTTGTATTGTGGCTTGTTAGTGTGAATCATCAAATTACTAGGTATGGGGCTTTGGTAAACGTAGCTTGAAGCGGCAAGCACACATTGTCACTGGGTCATCCTTGAAAAGGTCAGCTGTGCTGTCGAGTTCACATCACTGCACTCTGCTGAACATTGCAGTATTTTTAGGAAGGACAGCATTTCCCCCCCTCACCCACCATCCCCCATGCTGTCATTATTTTGTGGATATTAGGGATGTAAGTGCTGTCAGTTGTGCACAGTATTTATTGCCCAAGACTGATTTTTGTTTGTTATTTCTTTTCCAGTTGACAAACTGTAATGCTGAGGTAGTAAGAAGACAGTGTGGAAAGGAAGATTTTGTAGCATGTAAAACATTGCTATAAAATGGCTATCTCTATTAGGAAAAAATCATGTCCTTAAAATCATGAGATAACTGTTTATTTTCATTGTACTTCTTTGTGCAGTGAGTGATTCAGCAGCCTACCAGCAAGCAGGCAATGGCTTCCAACTCGCCAGAAGAAAGTCAGCTCTCAGATAAGAAGGAGCCAGGTTACACTGATGCTTCCTCCCTGCCTATCTCCTCAGAGGGATTGGAAACAGACTCTAGTGACAGACAGGATTTTTCTGTGAGTGTGGCTGCTAATGGTGGTGAAGAAGATAATGCCAGCACATCTTCCAGTTCGTGTTATGTGGATGCTGCCTGTAGCCCCATTCCAGAACACCAGGCTCCTCTAGATCCACCCTATGTTGATGCAGTGTCCCGCGTTAACACTTTGACTGATGAACAACAAGTAGAAGGTACAGTTTGCTCATATGATCTGTTTATATATTTGTTTGTTCGTTTTCGTCTTTGTTTTGAGCTATGTGTCCTGAATTGTGTGTTTAAATAGTGCAAATTTTTGTTCATTTTTGTCTTTTTTTTTTAAAGGGGGGGGGGGGGGGGGGGTCTGTTTCAAGCACTGTGTCCTCAGATGCATGTTTGAATATTTCTGGAAATAAATACTGTAGGCACATTTTGGTGTATAGTCTGCATAGATAGTGGGATATTTAACATATGCACCTGATATTCTGCATGTGTATGTATACAAATGAGGTTAAGGCATATGCTTTAACTCCCCTACATTCTCCAATAGCGACATCGTTCCATTTGGATCTATAAAATCTATCAATGAAAAGGCTGTATGTTATACATCAGTTGAAACTGCAAACATTTCTGAGTGTTACAGTGTTTAGTTTGATAATAGAAGTTATAATATAAGTTAATATTTGACGAAATGGCATGCTTTCTGGTAAATGTACTGTCAGTTTCGTGAAAAATCATAACAAATCCCATAACGGAAAAGAGTTAAGCACATAATTTTACAAAAGAATTTCCATAGTGAGGTATGACTACAGTACAGTTTTATCTGAAATAAGTTCATATAACTTAACCCTTTGACTCCCATACCCTGTTCACCAGCAGCCTGTATGTATTATCAACCATGCAAGCAAAACAAAATCTTAACCTTTTGACTTCCATCACCCTAGGGTGAGGGAGTCAAAGGGTTAAGTTCTTGCAGTTGGATAGGGTACGGGATTCAAAGGGTTAAATATATCTGAATAGATGCATTTAACTTGTAGCTTTATATATTTGAAATAAGTGCACATGACTAACAGCTATATATCTTTAAAAAATGCAAAGCATGGCTTGCAGTTTAGATAAGAGAAATGCTGTGTAGCATAAGGGATTACTGATTGATTTTCGTGGCAGTTTCCTAGTCCTACACGTGCAACTGACTTGAAAGAGGGAATAGTGAGTTTTGCATTTGCATTTACTGCCATTACCCCCTCCTATGCTGGTCATAAAAATTTTGACTGATTCTCAGTAGATATTTTGCAAGTTTTCCCCCTCCTCCCTGATGAACTCCTGTTGAGATGCCAGGGCTCTTTCAGTATAAACAGTATCAACACCACCTGAACATTCTCATCTAGGAATTTCCTCTTTTCTGTCACTCTCTCTGGTTTTGCCGTGCTCTTTTGCTTTCTGTTGTTTCTTGCTATCATTTTCTGCCTTACTGGTGCATTTACCTGTATGTATTTTTTAAAGCCCTACACGCTGTGTGTTGGTGCATATATTTACTGCATTTTTGGTTGTAGAGAAGTGTGATACGCAGAATTATGAGCTTTTTAAGATTGCCAGTTTTTTTTAATACGTTTTAATGTTCTTAAGTTAAATTTGTATTTAAAATTTTTTTTTTTTATATGAATTTTGTGTTGAAAAGTTGGACAGAACAGTGAATGTTAGGGGCTTTGATTAGGATGAGCGTGAGTGCATTGATATGTTTACTTCATTTTCTTTTCCAGGCGGCTTTTTTGTTTAGGGTCAATGAGATACTGTTGATGTTTTCAAATGGTTATAGCCCTTTTATGGCTCTACACAGTCAGCTGAGCTTCAAAAATAGTGATAAAGGTCATGATTATCCCTCATAGTTTGGCCATTGACAGTCCTGAGACCATTTCAGGTGGAAAAGATAGTCGGTCATATAGATTTTGCTCCATTGGATTGTGAATTTGTTTTTTGAATGAATAGGTTGGCAGTTCTGAAATGTCTTTTCTGCATGCACCCACCTACCCACCTGTTCACCTGTATCAACCTACATACGAATTTACCTTTGGAAGAAAAACATTCAGTGGTGTGACTTGTTTCAGTTTCTGGTGTTCCATTCTAAAATCAAAACGTTGCTAGTTGTGACACTTTCAGCATTAAAAGTTCAACACCAGTACCAGGGAAACTGGTCTGAAGAAGACTCTTTGAAGATGTGTTAAGCACACTGATGAGCATGATAGCCAAGTGGTTTAGATGTTACACTTTCATTTAGAAGGTCAGTGTTTGACTTGGACTGAAGTAGCACTCTGTAGCTAAAGCGTGGAGAGTTTTTCAGTCTCCCAGATTGACACATGCGCAGACCCGCTTGTGCCTAAACCTACTTTGTGTGTACATACCCACAAAATATGAAATATGCTACATACCCACATAACTTAAAACACACAGGTTAAAGTTCCTATAAGCCACATTGGTGTTGAGATTTCCCACTGACATGAGGTAGGTAGCCAGTCTGTAAGCTAAGGAGTTCAAGTAGCTGGACAAATTTTCAAGACACCTGACATTTTAAAGTAATTTTATTGAAAATACTTCCCAAAATCACAAAAATAAAAAAAATAAAAAAACCCCCCATACAAACAAACAGAAACTCCCCAAACCAAACCGAAATCACCCCCAAAACAGAGCACATGACGGCAGATGCACATCAGAAGGTTTTGATTTGACTGAAAATGACCATGTTCTGGTCTCAGTTTTTGAGCTTGCCGGCCAGATTGCTGAGACTTTAGGTGGCATTGATATGTGTACTTAATTTTCATCTTTTTTTTTCTCTGTTGAAGTTTTGTATGTTTTGCAGCGATTATAGCCCTGATATGGCTCTACGCAGTTGGCTGGGCTTTAAACAATAACAATAATCTCCTGACATGATTATTATATCATTTGCAGGTTCAGCAGAGCAGGATGAGGTGAACAGTGCCATTGGTCAGCATGTGGGAAGTGGAGACCACAAGCCTGGTGAACACCATGTCTACTTTGAACTGGAGAAGACAAAGGACACAGAAATGGATGCAGAAGACAATGGACACATAGAAACAGGACACACTGGATTCAAAAGACAATCTCTGGCCACAGCCAATGTAAACGTGTCTGAAAGAGCCAAAATGTTAAACACAGGAGTGAATGTGGCAGGAGACGAGGGCCAAGTGGAAACAGACCACGCCGAATTCAAACGACAGTCTCTGTCCACAGCCAATGTAAATGTGTCTGAAAGAGCCAAACTGTTTGGAGCTGGACTCCCTGTTGGGGACAATAATGCTATAGCCAAAGGTGGTCCAATAGATCATCAGGATGTGATCTATGATCTACCCCCTGCTTTACAGACAGAGTCACAAACTAACACACTTTTACACGAACAAAGTTTAGCTGAGGGAGGAAATCCATCAATTGCAGAAGAAGATATCTATGAGATCACATTCCGCGAAAACCAAAGCAACCAAGCTAAAACTTTCCAAAGTTCAGGAGAATTCAGTGGTGGCAGTGGTGTGTATGAGACAGTTGGTAATTCTGTCACAGCCAGGACTCTTGCCTCCAAACCAGCCATGTATGAACTGGCTGGACCTATAGCTACCTCCCCACACCAGAGCCGCTCTTCCCTCAGTCTTCCAGGTGCAGACTTGAGCGGTAGTGGAAAGTTCATCAGCTGCAAGCAGGGTTCATTCCGACAGGAACATGTGCAGAGTTTGGTGCCATCTCAGAAGGAAATTGAAACAGAGTACAATCGTCTACACTTCGGCCGCAATGCAAAATCATCTCCAGCAGAGGCAGGCTACAACACCTTGAACCAGTTATCAAAATCATCAGGGGGTAAGTCAAAGAGAGAGGATAAGAGAAAGGACTTAAATATGATTCGTATTTATAAATGTAGTCAATTTTTTTCCAAGATAACTATGTTTGGAAGTATCTAGTGCACACTCTGTATGTTTGGAAGTATCTAGTGCACATTGGTGAAGGTGTGACTGAAAGCAGATATGGTGTTTCCCTCTTGGTATTAATTTATGGCTTCATATTCTTCATACAAAAGAATTAAAATCATAAAACAGTTAATGTGTTGCTGCACAATGTGTTGCCCTGTGCAGTAGGCCTATATTCTTTTTGAGGACAGTTATGTGAAAGGGGCCCCACAACTGACCTGGGTACAGTGTGTTACTGGAGCTGTTTTTGCCATCACACGCACTCACGCATGCACGCTCGCATGCACACACACACACACATACACATGCACACACACTATCCTTGAAGTCACAGAAGTAGCTTCACCCACCACTTTTCAGTTTGGAATTCATTTGGCATTTACCATTTTTGAAGAGGAATTCATCACACTTGGGCAATTTCATGCACACTCTACCCAGTCTGTTATCTTGTTATCTGGCAGATTCCTTGAGCCCACAGAAAACATTATGTACTTGAAAATCTACGAATGAAAAGGGGATGGGTGAAAAGGGAAGAGTGGGATCTGTGAAATATTGAGCTGGCACCACCAGAATGATGAGGGCATTAAGGTGGTCAATGAACAGGACAAGTTTTATATTGTGGGCTGGGATTGACCTCAAAACATCAAATTCTGTAGCCCACGGCTCTTACAAGAACCAACCAGCTCATTGAAAAATTGAGGAGGCCTGCATGGGAGTCACATCCATGACCTCCATATTATCAGCACAAAGCTTTTGCCAGCTGATTTATGTTTACTTTAGCTTGAAATGTTGTTGATTTATCAGGGCATGTTGTATAAATGCAATTTTACATTTGGAGATGGGTTAGAACATAAAGATTACTTTCTATCAAATCTGAGGCTGTGTTATGTCTTCTGCTTTATGTCAGTTGAGAAAACAGCACAGAGATGCAATGTGCGCACTCAAAATGGTTGCGAATGAGTTGAACGCTCGCTCACATGTGTTGTCTGTACATTTTTTCTGGGGCTTTAAGCATTGATACTTTTTTTTATCCATTCTAATTCTAGTGAGATCTTAATGGCCTATTGAGCAGCGGGGCACATGATGATGATGATGATGATGATGATGATTGAGTTGACACCAGCTCAGTTTACTTAAATTACTGTGTGAGGTTTAGTTTGGTCATCACGGCATGTAACAGATTGGAATTGTTGTCTGTGAATGATTAGCTGGTTGTCTAACAATGTGACATTTTCTGGGTAGGCGCTTGGTTGAAAAAGCAATGACAGAGTAACACATCATTCAAGAATTTAAATTTTAAATTTAGGTCCTTGCAATCATGTTTGTCAGGGAGAAGGGTGAAGGATGGCAGAATGGTTCAGATGTTCACCTGCCAATAACTAAACTCGAGGATCCAGGGTTCGCTTGCTGTAGAGGCGTTGACTTTTCTCCTCAGTTTGACTGGAAAATCAAACTGAATGTCTAGTCCTTTGGAAGGGGATGAAAAACAAATCAGACCCATGTGCCTTCTGGTTGTGCACACTGAAGATCCCAAAGCAGTTGAAAATTGTGAAGAGCAAGGCATTGCCTAGCTGCCTTGGTATAAAACATTGGGGAGAGAGGTTGATTTCCGAGGTCCCTTTCCTTGAAGACCAGTTAGCCTTCTTGCCTTAATGAAGTCTTGGTCAAAAAAGAAAAAAGAAAAAAAGAAAAAGTGAATATGAAGTGAGGGAGAGGAGATGGTACCACTCTCGTAATGCTGGCCCCAAGAAAAGTTAAGGTCTCTACCACCTCACTCCCCTACGACTCCAGGGTTATGGGAGTATCTATCTCTCTAATCATGTTTGTTGTTGTTTTTACAGTAATTACATGCCAGTGTTCAAATATTTTTTTGCATGTTTGTTTTCCCCAGGCCCTAGGGATCCAACAACTCAAGAGCCCCTGTATGACTGTCCAGAGAAATTGCAGAATCTACGACCTTGGGAGTCTGATGAGTGGTCAGATGGAAGTTGGGGATCCTCAGAATTTGAGGATGATGAAGAAGGCTACTTTGCAGACACACAGGCACCCACAAAACCACTGCCAAGAAAACCTCGTGGCCATGAGACTGGGGACAGTCTGCAGGTGAGCAGCGTATATCACATATGTATTGAAATACATGATCAAAGAGTAAAACTAAGAGGAGGTACGATACAGGTAGGATGGTTTGTGCTAAAATATTTCCTAATCAAGTGTAGTGTCCTGGTGTTACAATATTGGTAAATATTTTTTTTTGGTGTGTATTGCTATGTTCGATTTGTTAAGAGACTGACAACAGTATGTGCGATATCTTACATCTGCCATATCCAACTTAAGCAATATGAGTCACGTTTGCCCTTTTTTTGCCATATTTACCCACTGTCACAGAGATTTTGGTGCTAAGATGCTTCCGGTGTGGCACCACGAACTCCCACCCATAATGACCATAATTGTGCCTTAACAGTACTAATTCTTTCTCTTTTTCTTAGCCATGTCTTTTCAGCTGGTCACACTTTCAAAGCTCTTGCTTCATTGTCTTGTTTTTTTGTGGGCTTTTGCAAAATGTTTTTATCTGCATCCTCTTACATCTGGGTTCTTGGCGTGTTCTTGCTCCAGGGTTGTGCACTTACCCTTGCCTATGTGCTCAACGCTGAACTCAGATGTATTTCTTCCGCTTCTTGCCCAGCTTTGTTTTTGAGGCCAATGTGGGATGTAACTTTAGGTCTTGACCAGGATTTCAGCACTACACAGCCGATCTTTTTGGGCATTGTTTGAACTCTGGTTCTCCCAGTTGCCATGCTCCCTGATCCATGTAAGCCCAGCTTCTAAATGGGAGTTAATCCCATGCTTTCCCTTCAGAGCTCTGGAGACCCTGACCTCTGGTTTGGCCGTCTCCATGCAAGCCCCCACAAGGGCTCTGTCACCGTCTAATTTCACATTTCACCCCTATTTGATTCCATTCTTCTTCTCAGGATGCCAGTGGGGGCAAGTTCACACACTCCCCTCTCAAGCTGACCAGTTCCCTTGCACAGATGTGCCAGGAGCTGATCAGATAGCCCCCCCCCCCCCCCCCCTGCTCTGCTTTTCTTCTCCAGCAGCCATGCCTTACCTAGATCAGCAGTAATGTAATCCAGAATGCATGGGGGAGTATAGTACCCAACCTCTAACAGCCTTCAGTGGTGGAGGCTCTTCCTCCACACCACACCCCAATCCCATTGTTGGAATTGGCTTCAACTTTTGACCACACCAGTGGTCTGGCAGATGGCTCGCTTATCACTCTGTCAAACCCCTCTTTGACTCCCCTACCCGAATCTGAGCCATTTCAGATCTTTCCCCTGCACTGTCCACCCTCTCTGAGCACAAGCACAGAGGAGTTCAAGAAAGAGCTGTAACCAGCCCAAGCGGCGCAGACACTTCAGTTCCTTCTCTTCCTCTGCCTCGGAGGAGTTTTAAAGCACTGAATAATCTTCAAGTCATAGCTCATGCAGACTGGGGGTGCCAATAAGAAAACACTACTTCACCTGTACAGAGCTTTAATTTGCTCTAAATTGGACTATGGCTGCACAGTATATGGCTCTGTAAGACCCTCCTACCTAAAACTATTAGATCCCATTCACCATCAAGGGCTGTGCCTCTGTCTTAGTGCATTCAGAACAACTCGTGTCTACAGTTTATATGTGGGGACAGGGGCACCCTCCCTGATCAACTGTAGACTGAAATCTCTGGCAGGAGGATTGGAATAAGCAGACAGAGGTTATACTTTTCCAGATCCGCCCCAACCTGAAAGAAATTCTGCCATCTGCTGCAGGGAATCGTAAGAAAGAGAGAGTTTTATGTTGGTTACGCTTGGGTCACACATCTTACGCTCATTCGTACCTTTTAAAAAATGAAGAAGCACCATGGTGTATATCATGTGACGAACTGTTGAGCATCAGGCAGCTTCTTCTTGAATGCTGGGATTTATATGATGTGAGACATATGGGCTACACTGTGGACTCCTTAAAAAATCTTCTTCCGAGACGTTCTTCCTGATGCAATTTTCCAGTTTTTACAAGAGATCAGTAGATTTCACCTGATATGATTTTATGTCTTAGTATGTTTTTTTCAAATTGTATTTTAGACGTGCAAGGTTAATGGTGAGCATGGTTTTATCTTAATCTGGGTGTTGTTTTGGAAGTGGTGTTAGCCCTGATATGGCTCTAGCAGTCAGATTGGCTATAAGCAATATGAACCTGAACCTGAGCCCTTCTGAGAAACTTAGGGCACATGAACTTGGAACTCTCATCACGTCCAATGCCTTTCACCATTCCCTTCTCATCAGGGATGTATTGGAAGCGGCTTGCTGAAGTAGGGAACTCACATTCACAAGCCACTGTCTTCTGCATTTCTGGGTCTGCAGTTCGGATGGCATATCTTACATCTGTGTGGTGGCTAATGCCATCTTAGTCGCCTCCAGTGCATGGACAGACCAATGGAGTTTCTTTCCTTCTGCCTGTCTTTGAATTCTGCATCAAGTGAATTATTAAAGTGCATGCTTAAAGAGGGATTGTACTTAAGTGAATTCATGTTTAACTAGTACACTTATCACTTACCATATCCAGCTCTTCCTGCCTATCCGTCCCCTCTTCGGGACTTCCTGGTGGTCTTAATGGCAAGCTGCAGAAAAGGGGAAGAAGAAGTAGTGTTTTGATGCATTATGGCATTGTATGTGGGGCATTTGTGGTGCCTTGGCACTGATTCTTGGCGACATTGAAGAGATTGGCCAAAAATAGAGCAAATGTGAGCCACTTTGCCTGAGTTAGATGTAGTAACTAACCAAGTGTACTGGTGAAACAGGAATTTACTTGTCAGATCCCTTTTTTACGTTACTGGCTCACAGATTCATGATCATATAGAAAGAAAATGAAAGATGCGGTTGAGATATTAAAAACATTGTACATTGTAAAGTGATAACTGTCACCCTCCCTCCATCCCTAGGCAATGCGTCTTATATACATGAACATAATCATACTTGTGATCTTGTCTGGTTGTTGGGTTACACTTTCAGTTTGCAGACGTGGTTCAGAGCTTGATTTGTTCAAATAGAATGTTTCGTAGGAGACAAGTGGCAGAATAGTTCAGACATTTGCTTGCGAGAAACTAAGCTCAGTGTTCCAGGTTCATTTCATGTTGAGGCCTTGACTTTTCTCCTCAGTTTGACCTGCAAATTGACCTGAAGTCTAGTCCTTAGGAAGGGGATGAAAAACGGGTGGACCTGTGTGCCTTCTGGTCTGCACACACAAAAGATTCTATGGCAGTTGTTGATCATGAAGAGCAGGGCACTTGCCTGATTGCCCTGGTACAAAATATTGGAGAGAGAGGTTCATTTTCCATGTCCCTCCCCTTGAAGGCCAATTAGCCCTCTTGTCTTTCTGAAGTCTTGGTAAAAAAAAAAAAGAGGGTGGTGCTGCACTGCGGCAATGCGCTCGTAACAGAGAGAGCAGCCCGAGTTTCACATGTTGAATCCATTGTGACAAAAAGAAATGAATCTTAATGTTTTATCTATGTTTTATTGGTGTTAGTCATCTTGAGAAATTGAAACGGAAACTGGTGTTAGAAAAGTTCTTATCCAGTACTTTGATGCGGTTTGTTTGTACGGTTGTCTCATTGTTATTATTATTGGGTTGTTTTTTTTCCCCTCATATTTGAGGTCAGCCAGTCATTAAAGTTTGTTGGCAGTATGAGTTTCTTTAATATGTGTGTACATGTAGATAAAATCAGATTATACATAATAAGCATCAGTAGTATGCCTAGTAGTTGGTTGGTATACTTTTTATAATCCAAAACTTTACAAAAGTTGTTTGTGCTCTTAGAACAATACCAGTCAGTGTGATATTTTAAATCTGTTGATGTATTGGTGTATCTATTGATGTATTGGTGTATGCTGCCAATTTATGAAATTTGTTGTTGTTTTTGTGACCAGAAGTTTCCAGGGATATTTAACAAGATAAGACTAGTCAATGCCAGGTCCCCTGTGCCTGAAGACCCTGACGCCATCTGTCTGCCTGTCACCATCAACACCTTAAAACATCCCCCACCTGAACTACCTCACCTCCACGTGACCTAACTGAAATTCAGGTAAAAAGGATCATACTGGACATTTTTGGTCACTTTTTTTTAACAGACAAATGTTTTAGAAGAGATTTGAATTGTGGACCTTCTCATCCTCTTACATTCTCTCATTTTTATATTTCTCACATTATGTATAGTATACATATGAAAGATCCTGTAAGTCGTGTCAGTGATTCACCTGCGGAAACATGAAAACGCTTGGCAAGCAAAAAGGCTCTCAGCCAGTAACTTTATCGTTGGAAAATAAAGTATCATTGTATCATTGTCATTATCATTGTCACGGTTATCAAATAAATATGGAAATATGTTTCAGCTTTGAAGAAATAACACCATATATTTGTCAGATTTTGATTTACTCAAAAATTATTGTTTGGCTCTTCATGTGTTTTATATTGTTTGATAATTGTTGTTTTCGCACTTAAAGGACTGTGAAATGTATTTGTTGAGCATGAGCATACTTTCTTTATGTGCGTATACACAAAAGCATTTCACAGGTGTCAACATTGATGATGTGAATTACCCCATGCTGGGGGCTCTTTCAATATAAATAATAGCTCCACCTTCTGGAAATTTTGTGTTAGAAATGTCTTCTTTTCTGTCACTCTCATTGTTTCTGCCTTTATCCTTTGCTTTCTGTCATTTCTTCACATCATTTTCTGCTTTGATATAGTCCAGTGACTTGTATGTGCTCTGTAAAGCATTACATACTTTCTTTGAGGATTTATAATTGAGTACATGTATTAAGTGCGTTTTTGGCTTTAAGGAAATGTGATGTGCAGAACCAATTTTAGGTAATATAAGCCTGTTTTTATATGTTTTAGTGTTCTTAGTTATATTTACATTTGTAATCAGGTATGTTTTTAAAACCACGTTTTGTGTATGTACATTTCTCATATGGTTCTGCACATTGTGCTGGGCCTCAAGCAACATTATCAGTAACTGATGATGTGAATATTACTTTGCAGAAAAAACGCCGGTGTGTAGTGGAGTTGACCATCAGCAGTGAGAGATCCTACATAGAGAGTCTGGAGAGAATTGTGCAGGTATGATACAGTACACATTTCCTGCAAGCTGTACATTTATATTTAACACGCACACACACACACAAAAGGCAAATTGAAAGTGACCTGCTGGAATGGTGAATCGCAAGAGGAATATAGAAGACAGATTGCACATTTTGGCAGGTAACCATTGTTATGTTACAAAACTAAATGTGTACATTGCAAATGCAATCAGATGCTTCTCTCAGTGGTTTACTTTGGTCCAGGAAAAGATTTACACATTGGTAACTTCTAGAATATTGGTCAGTTCTAGAACAGCCGTCTAACGTGGTGTGTTCTGTGGCAGTTGTGCTGGGAACTGGAATCTGTTGAGCTTGGTCTGGTGTTTGTGTTGACTGGGAAAAAGTTCTGAGTGCCCATATTTCAGTCCATCCCATACCTTGGTATACTCTGCTAATACGTTGATGTGATGTTTTGTGTGTTTTAGAAACGAATACGTTTTTCATGCATGTAAAGACTTAACTGTTACAAAGACATTAAATATTGCTCGTGTTATTCTGTTGTCTCACTTGCAACAGCCTTCTTGTTAATGGCAAATTCTGACCTAGGGATACAGTTGAAAATTTGAGAGTGAGAACAAGGCCATTGTTGGTGAGAATGACACTACTATAGATGGCAGTCTGAAAAAAAAACACCCTTCAACTCAAGTTTTGATTTGATCACTCATTGATATAGGTGACTGAATAAAACTTAATTTGCACGAAGTATCCCCCTTCCTGTAATTTACTAATCATGTGTGATAAGGTTGAAAGGAGGGAGGCTCTTTGAAGTCAACAGACAGCGCTGTATAGTGATGTAGTGAGACTTGCATCACATTACTGTGTAATCCAACAAGATTATGGACGTGAATTTAAATGCTTATTTTGTTTATTGGCTAGCGCTGCATGTCGGTACAATTTGATAGTGAACGGTTTATGATGATGATAATGGTGAGACATCCAGAGCCATCTCAGCAAGGTCAGAAACTTCTTCAAAATGCTGAACAATATGTGGAGGTCCCCTCAGGACAGCTTCTACACCAAACTGAGACTGTACCAGAGCTGTGTCCTTTCCACTCCCCTTTTACTGCTCAGACTGCTAGAAGATGATAGAGAGCAACCTTACTGCAATATGTCTTCCACACAAAGAATTATTGAAGAATCATATGAATCTTCTACAAAACATTACAACTAACAAACAACTACACACCCAGTGCAGTTAAGAGAGTATTAAATCTTTTGACCCTAGGCTATCTCTAGCAACCGTCTAAAGAGACTATTAAATCTTTTGATCCTATACCGTCTCTAGCAAACATCTAAAGAGAGTATTAAATCTTTTGACCCTGTGCCATCTGTAGCAAACATCTGAAGAGACTGTTAAATTTTTTGACCCTATACCATCTGTAGCAAACATCTAAAGAGTTTTACATCTTTTGACCCTATACCATCTATAGCAAGGTTCTAAAGAGAGTAGTAAATATTTTGACCCCACACCATCTCTTGCAAACAACTAAAGAGAGTATCAAATCTTTTGACCCATACCATCTGTAGCAAACAACTAAAGAGAGTATCAAATCTTTTGACCCATACCATCTCTAGCAAACATCTACTCACCCAGTGCAGAGTAAGGACACCATCGTCATGAATAGGTGATGGAGATAGAGTGGGCACATTATCTGAGGAAAGCAAGATAACATCACCTGGACTGACTTTCACTGGACACAAAGGAGAAGAGTGGCAGACGTTCACCTGCCAATAACTAAACTCGAGGTTCCAAGGTTCACTCCCCGTAGAGGCCTTGACTTTTCTCCTCAGTCTGACTTAAAAATCCAACTGAATGTCTAGTCCTTTGGAAGGGGAAGAAAAATGAGTCGGCAGTTGAAAATCGTGAAGAGCAGGGCATAGCTGGCTGCCATGGTGAAAAACGTTGGAGAGATGGGTTGATTTCCCAGGTCCCACCTTTGAAGACCAGTTAGCCTTCTTGCGTTTCTGAAGTCTTGGTTGAAAAAAAAAAAAAGTGAACATGAATTTGAATTAGGGAGAGGTGATGGGTGCTGCCCTCGTGGTGCTGGCCCCCAGGAAAAGTTGAGGTCTTTGCCGCCTCACTCCCCTATGACCTCAAGGCTATGGAACTATCTAGATAGGACTTCAGGACCTGGCCAGCTCTTGGGTTTATGTGCAGGCTTAAGGCTTGAACCATGATCATTCTGGATTTTCTCCATCACATGGCACCTGTGACATTAGTGCATATGGAAATCATTCGGAGTGCGGAGACGTCATCTTGAGAAATTGAAACTAAAACTGAAATTGGACACAAAAAGGAAGACGCAAGAGAAGACGACCCAGGAACACCTGGCAATGATCAGTAGAAGGAGAAATTGAAGCCCTGAAACACACCTGGCATTCCATATAAAGCTGTCCCAGAAAGACAGGGGTGGAGAATCTTCATTGCTGCCCTACATTCCAGCTGCATAATGTGCACCGAGTAAGTTACTTTGTCAGGTTCAGTTGTGATTGATAAAGTCTTAGAACTTTGATCAAAACAATATTATGGGCGGATGAAAACAACTTCAACAATACTGATTCTACTTTTATTTTTCAATGATACTTTTTGCTTAAAAAGAAAGACTGTAGTCAACAAACATCTCAACGGTGTGGATGGGGACCCAGAGCACCATTGTCTTGCTATTCTCCAGACAGTCACCTCCCAAACTCCTGATGCCACTCGATAGCTATATCATGTAGCAAAAGGGGGCTGTCCATGCATTGCATAACCCATTTGGACCCAGTCATCAGTTATCTTGTTTACAAACCGAATGGCAAGATAATATGGGGAGATGACAAACTTCATGACATCGCCACACAACGCGTACCAACCAGGTCCAGCTCAGCTGCCGGACCAAGAGAGAATAGAAGAGCCCTCCACTAAACATCAAGAGTTCACCAACACTATTTCAAGCAATAAGGCAGACCGAGACTGATCGTTGTCACTGACATGACTCATTTTACTGAAAGAAACCACTGACATATGTTTCAGGAATATGAAAAGACGATCCTGGAATTGATCCCTAACCCCAAGTCACCTGTGAAGACGGTGTTCAAGGAGGCCAAGGAGATTCTCAACCACCACAAGATGTTTCAGATTGAACTGTCTGAGACGGTCAGGCATTGGGACACCCATGAAAAGATTGGAGACATTTTCACTGCCTCGGTCAGTATCACGGGTACTTTTTGACTGTTTGGTCTTTTTAGTCTGTATCGTTGGTTGTTTTCTGCATATTCAGTTGTAAATTGTGTGATTATTTTGTGAAAATACTTGCAGTATTTAATCACTTAAAAAATCCTTACTTCACACGCGGTAATGATCCACTGATCATACTGTGTTTTTATGGGGAAAAAAAGTGTGGGAATGAGTCTTGGGATATGTTATTTTCTTTACCATAAAATGGTGAACATTGAAAGTGTTATAAGACCGGTCAGGAGAACTTGGTATCCAAGTACATTTCAGTTTGTGACACAAGTTCTTTCTACATATGAGTAGAGTGGTAGGTTTGCTTGTTCTCTTTGGATCAGCATCTTGAAGGTGATGAGACCACATTGTGATGTTGTGGAAGGAAATTCATTTTGAACAGAACGATGAAGGTGAGGGCAACAAAAGGTGGAGTGATCCATATAGTGAAATGAGTAAAGCAATAACAGTTACTCTATGATAATATCACTGCTGGGTTTAGGTTTTCTTATGGCCTAAATTCAGTTATTTTGGTAATTGACAACTTTTGACAGGCATGTCATCTGATTTTCCCGTCTGGTTTTAGCTGTCATGTGAAAATTATTTTGAAAAATACAAGTCAGTTTCATATTCTGTACACTGCTGAGCTGCCCCTTCACACTAAGTGGGTGTGTAATGTATTTGTTCTCTTCATACATGTATGTGTGATGACCTATGGGCTTGAGTGTAGAACGCCTTTGTCTTGCCTTGGGCTTGATCTTCCTAACAAATAGTGATCTTCCTAATAAATAGATGAATGCCAAGAAAATCCATAATAATGATGATGATGATTATGGTGATTAGCAGGCAGATTAGTAGGAGGTTGTGTGTGTGCGTGCATGTGTGTGTGCATGTGTGCGTGCGTGCGTGCATGTGTGTGTGAGAAGTGTATCATTTTATGATAGTGTTTTTTTTAAACTCTTTCTCACCCTCACCTATCCATTAAATCCATTGCTGATGGATAGGATGAGGAAGTGAAAGGATTAAGTATCCAGGTGAAAATTGATGCTTTGATTATTGAGGAATGGGTATGTTGTGCTTTGATTATTGAGGAATGGGTATGTTGTGCTTTGATTATTGAGGAATGGGTATGTTTTGCTTTGATTATTGAAGAATGAGTATGTTTTGCTTTGATTATTGAGGAATGGGTATGTTGTGCTTTGATTATTGAGGAATGGGTATGTTTTGCTTTGATTATTGAGGAATGGGTATGTTTTGCTTTTTTTTTTTCAGTTTTCAAAGTCCATGTTGGTGGATGCGTACAGCATCTATGTCAACAACTTTGCAGCTGGGATGGACGAGATTCGTACGGTGCAGCAGAACAGGCCTGGATTTGAGGAATTTCTTAAAGTACAGTTGGCTGTTTGTGATTATTCTCCTTTTCCATAAGTAGTAACATGAAACAGGTTAATGTCTCTCTATTTGTGTATATGTGGGTTTTACAGAAGTATACACAAACACACACACATACACAAACACACATATGTACGCATGCACGCACACACGCATGCACACACACACACACACGCACGCACATGCACACATGTACTCACACACACACACATAAGTACACACACACACACACAGACACACACACACACACACACACACACACACACACATCACACACACATGCACACACACATGCACACACACATGCACACACACACACATGCACACACACATATCTGTGTATGTGTGTCTGTGCATGCGCATGCATATAAAATGTATGTGCCATATTCAGTTTTAAAGTTTCGTCACAGTGCAGGCTTATGGAATGTGCTGTATGGTGGTAGTTTTGGGTATACGTCACATGCAATGCTAACATCATGATGCATTCTTGAATAAGTGGTAAATAAAGAGAGAAAAAGGATATGTTTAGTTACAGCTGAATTATTTTCATTTATTTTTTATTGTTATTTTTAATAGTTTATTGTTTCATGCTTGACATAAACCTTTTAACAGGTTATGACTTTGTACTGTTAATTCAGATTGAATTGAACAACTGAAAATCTTGTAATAGATGAATAGCTTTTTATTTTAACATTAATTTTTTTGCGACATGCTAAAGTGTGATCTGATCTGAGTTTTCCCTGTTTACGTTTTACTATTAAGTTTGACGAACTTCAACAGATGAAGGAGAAGAGCAGCTACGACCGCTTGTCCATCTTTGGTCTGATGGTGAAACCAATCCAACGTTTCCCACAGTTCATTATGCTCATCCAGGTCAGTACATTACCATTCAGGACTGCTGTGATGTTAACCTGTAAGCTGTCTGGTGCTTGCTTAAGTATTTGATCTGTTCCGAAAGACTTCTGTTAACCCTTTGACTCCCGCACCCTATCCACCAAATGCAAAAAGTTAACCTTTTGATTCCCTCACCCTATCCACCAGCTTCCTGCAGGAAGCTGGTGGATAGGGTGAGGAAATCAAAGGGTTGAAGTTTTTGCTTTTCTTGCAATGGTTGGCAATGCAGGATGCTGGTGAACGGTGTGCAGGAGTCGAAGAGTTAAAATAATTCTGGAACAGCTCGGGTATTTGGATCACATTCATCATCATTGTGTGCCATGCTGCATGGCGTTGGCGATCATGGCCTCCACACAAATCTGTCAGCTGTCGCTGCAAGTCTTCAGCCACCTTGCAAGTCCGTTCAATATTTTCTCCCAGGGTCTACCTAGTGTTCTCTTTCCCTCCAGCTTTCCTGTTGTGACCAGGTGTTCTAATTCCCCTTTCCTTATAAAATGTCCTACAAATGTGGCGTGTCTGTTCCTAATCTTATTTATTAATTATCGTCTTGTGTCTGCCTCCTTCAAGACTGTCTCGTTTGTTTTCTTCACTGTCCATGGAACTCTCAACATTCTTCTTAGAAACTACATTTCAGTTGCCTCCATTTTGTTCTGACTTTGCATGTTGACTGTCCACACCTCACAGCTGTACAAAGGTATTGCTTCCATATAACATTCAAGAACTCTGTTCCTGATATTAATTGATAGGCATTTGTTAATAAGAATGCTTTTCTTGGATCACATTAAGCGTTTGAATTACAGTTTTATAATTGCTGAACTATTCAGGGGCTGCTGGTTTCTGATAAACTAGCACGCTTGCACACACAAGTGCTATTACTTAGCACATCTCGCAAAAACCTCACCTACTTAGCACGTGAGGAACGGGTCTCATGAGTTTTCAGAATCTCTGATTATACATATGAATTTTTTAAAGGTCATGTGACAAAGGGAACGCTTGTTTGTTGGAGTATATGAAGTGGTTGCAAATGTCCTGTGTTATACTGTTCAGATTCCGAGGCTCTGTCTCTCTGTGCTTTTCTGTACATCTTTGTGATATGTGTCTGTCACTCAAGACTTGTTCACAAAATGTAAAAGTGTACAGTGTTTTTGTTTGTTTAGCATTGCCATGATAATGATTAACCGTCTGACTCCCGCACCCTGCAGGATGCTGGTGGATAGAATGAGGGAATCAAAGGGTTAAGGTTTTGCTTTGGTAACATGGTTGGCAATGCAGGATGCTGGTGGACATGGTACTGGAGTCAAAGGGTTAAGAACTTTTTCTTTACTTTTGTCTCATCAGTGTCTTTAAGTAAAGATCATTTTGTAGAAGTGGTAGGAGTGGATATTCATTTTAGCTTTTTGTTTTTCCCACAGGGCATAGTTACATTATCACTGGACTATTACCTAGTATTCACATCACATTTGTAAGAATCATATGGATTAAAGAAATGATTGAAAATGCAGTAAATTTGAGAATGAAATTTTGCCTTTTGATATGTCCCTGACACATCATATGGATTAAAGAAATGATTGAAAATGCAGTAAATTTGAGAATGAAATTTTGCCTTTTGATATGTTCCTGACACATATCATATGGATTAAAGAAATGATTGAAAATGCAGTAAATTTGAGAATGAAATTTTGCCTTTTGATATGTCCCTGACACATCATATGGATTAAAGAAATGGTTGAAAATGCAGTAAATTTGAGAATAAAATTTTGCCTTTTGATATGTCCCTGACACATCATATGGATTAAAGAAATGGTTGAAAATGCAGTAAATTTGAGAATGAAATTTTGCCTTTTGATATGTCCCTGACACATATCATATGGATTAAAGAAATGGTTGAAAATGCAGTAAATTTGAGAATAAAATTTTGCTTTTTGATGTCCATGACACGTATATGAAAGGATGACTCTTGCCTTTGTAGTCCAGTCTTCTCATTGAGACCAAAGCATGCTGAACTTTAATCAAAGAGATGTGGGGCTGAAAACATCATGTAATGAATTGGATACGTGGGATTTGAACCCACAACATCCCTATTTACTACACTAATCACTTCACCACTGCGACTCTTCTGATTGAGCTTCTGTGTTGTTTTACAGGACTTGATTAAGTACACACCTCCATCTCACCATGATCGCCAGGCGATGCAGTTAGCTCTCACCGAACTGGAGAACGTCACGCACAAGCTGAATGAACGCAAACGTCTCAGCGAACAGTACTTCCAGGTTGGCTGTCTTTTTGTCTGGATTTTATTTGCCAGGTCTTCTTTTGCTCATTGTGTGTGTGTATGTGTGTGTTATGTGTCAGTGTGTTTGTTTATGACTGTGTGAATGTTTGTGTGATGTGTGTGTGTGTGGTGTGTGGTGTGCATTTGTGTGTGGTGTGTGTGTATGAGCATGTGTGTGTGTGGTTGTGTGTGTGGTTGTGTGTGTGTGTGTGTGTGTGTGTGTGTGTGTTGGTGTGCATGTGTATGTGGTGTGTGTGTGTGTGTGTGTATGAGAGAGTGAGAGAGTGTGTGTGTGTGTGTGTGTGTGTGTGTGAGAGAGAGAGAGAGAGAGAGAGAGAGTCTACTTCTCAAAACAAAGAGTAAATTTGAAAAAGTGCACAACCCTATTCAAAACTTATGATGATGATGATAATAATAATGATAATAATAATAATAATAGTTACCTTTCGTTTGTACAGGCCAAGCAGACGATGCAGCTGTTACCCCGACAGTTACCAACCCATGTGTTGTCCAGTCGGAACATGGAGAAACCGCGTCGCCTCATCCGCTTGGACAACTTTGATCAGATTGTAAGTTACTTCAGTTTTACCGACTGAAAAAAGTAACAATCATTTACAATGAATCTTTTTATGACTATAAAGTACGGACAGAAAGCCTGAATAGTGAGAAATCTTAAGTCATGGTCATCAGTAAAAAAAAAAAAAACCCAAGAAATCCCTTCATGTAAAATAAGAGCAAATGGCACATACGGCAGCTGCACATTGAAAATATTCAATGACCAAGCTAAAACAGCTTTCAAGAAAGTGAAAACGATCTTCCAACAAATGCCCATCATTTAGTATCAGGAGAAAGTTATTCAGTGTTATACAGGACCAGTACTGTTGTACGGATGTGGGGCCTGGACAGTCAACAAAGTAAGTCAGAAACAAGATTGAGGCAGCTGAAATGTGGTTTCTAAGTATGTTAAAAATTTTTAGTTCAGTGAATAGCAAAAAAGAAAAAAAATGTCAGTCTTAACTCTTAGAGCCCGAACGTACCGATATCGGTACCCTGCTCGCACAACGTTTCAGCCCGAACGTACCGAGTTCGGTACTTTTGCTTTCTGCATTTTTCATTCGCCGGAGCTGGACTGTGTATGAAACTAAGCACTACAGGCCTCTAGTTCATTCATTTATGAGTGCATCTGCACCATTCCCGCGAGCAACAAGGCTTCATTGTCTGTGCTGTATGCGAATGTGTAAGGGTAGTAGCTCCGTGTAGCCTGCTGTGTGTTATCAAAATGGCGGCGCTTCGACGTCAACAAAGCGAAGCAGACAAACTCGTGGCTACACGGCACCAGAAGTGCTTGAACGAATCGAACAGCTTCAGACTGAAGGCTCAGACGTTGAAGAAGAAGATGACTCGATGTGTAGTGAGTTTGTTGTGATAGACTCGGATGTCGGCCCTCAACTCAGTGACACTTCCAGTGACCAAGACTCGGTCTTTCGACTCAGTACCGAGTATGACACAGAGTCGGACGAAGCGATGTCTGCTGACGACGACAGTGCTGAGGAGATGGAAGTGGGTGGTGAAGAGAACACTGAAGCGTTTCTGGACATTTTTCTAAAACCATGGAACGAGAACTTCACATTCTTCCCTGTGATCAGCAATTTCACTGAGGACAAAGAGTGGTCTGCATGTCGAGCATGTGCAGAACCACGCTCCCTACCCCCCCCCCCTTGTTGGATTCAGGACTGATGTTGGATTCAGGAACAGGAGTAAATCTGTGTTACAAAACATGTGCAGAGAATACTGCATGGACCAGAATATATAATGACTGTCTGATAACTTGATTTAAGCTCAAACTACCCCCCAAAACGTTTGTTTTCTTATTTTCAATTCAGAATGAATCACTGAAACATGATTTCAAGCTTGCTTATTTGCTCTGGTACACTTTTATTGTGTACATGATTGCAAACTTTCTAGTCTCAATATTTCTTGTGATTATGTATGATTTTTTTTCTTTACCTAATGCAAATGACCATTGTAATTTGTTGTCAGTGTGTGTGTGTTTGTAAAGTATAACATATACTACACATTGCCTCTTGACAAAGAAAGAGTTACTGCTAGGTTCTTATACTTGGTACATATAATGCCCAGTTATATATCAACTGTGTAGAAGTGTTTTTGATTTCAAAAAGCTAACTTTTTTTTATTATTATTATTCTTTGGATATATTGGTACACCCTGCGCTAACTTTTGAAACAAAATAATTTGCTTCAAAATTAAAAAAAATAGTAGAAGGCATATGAACACTTTCATACTTGCTCAAAAGTTTATAACTATGTTAGTATCACCAGAAACTTTCAAGTCTATCTGTCTTTCCTATGATTTTTTTTTTATGATGTAGTCTGAATTGCTGTTGTTGTCTTTGGGCATGTGTGTACATTACAACATTGACCTAATAATCATTGCTTGTTTTCATTGAAAGACTTACAGCTGGTTTCTGAAACTTGGTACACATTATGCCCAATCATATTGCAACTGTCTAGAAGTGTTTTGATATCATAGAGCTAAAATTGTGTTTTTTTTATTCTTTGCATATATTGGTATCCCCCAGCACAAATTTTGACAAAATAATTTACAGTAAAATTTCTAAAATCTGTATCAAACATGTCAACTGTTTCATTCTTGCACAAAATTCAGTTTGTAATCATGTAAGTATCACTAGAAACTTTCAAGTCTGTCTGTCTTTCCTATGATTTTTTATGATTTTTTTTTTGTTCATGAAGTGTGAATGGCCATAGCTGTGTCTGTGCGTGTGTGTATATAACATTGACATAAGGAACATTGCTTGTTTACATAGAAAGACTTGCAGCTGGATTCTGAAACTTTGTTCACATAATACTGAATCATATTACAACTGTCTTGAAGTGTTTTTGATATCAAAAAGCTAAATGTAGGTTTTTTTTATTCTTTGCATGTATTGATACCCCCCTGCGCAAACTTTTAAAACAAAATAATTTATTTCAAAATTAAAAAAAAATAGTACCAAACAAGTGAACAATTTCATTCTTGCTCAGAAGTCAGTTTATAACCATGTTAGTATCATCAGGAACTTTCAAGTCTGTCTGTTTTTCCTATGATTTTTTATGATTTTTTTTGTTTATGTGTCTGAATTGCCATTGTCGTCCGTGGGTGTGTGTGTACATTATATATTGATATAATGAACATTGCTTGTTTACATAGAAAGACTTACAGCTGGTTTCTGAAACTTGGTGCCCATAATATCCAATCATATTACAACTGTCTAGATGTGTTTTTGATTTCAGTAATCTTAAATTGTGGGTTTTATATTCTTTTCATATATGGTATCCCCCACCCCCCTGCCGCGCAATTAAAAAAAAAATCAATAAATAAAAAAAAAATGGCAGGAGACAACTCGACACCTTATACTTGCACAAACATTGGTTTGTAATTATGTTAGTATCTCCAGAAACTTTCAACTTTATATATCTTTCCTATGATTTTTTATGATTTTTTTTGTTTATGTAATGTGAATGGCTATTATTGTCTCTGTGCGTGTGTGCACATTATGATATTGACATAATAAACATTGCTTGATCACAAAGAAAGAGTTGGTGTTTGTTTCTGATACTTAGTACACATAATACCTGATCATATTGCAACTGCCTAAAAGTGTTTTTGATATCAGAAAGCTGAATTTGTGAGTTTTTTTATTCTTTGCATATTGGTACCCCCTCCCGCGGAAACTTTTAAAACAAAATAATTCATCTCAAAATTAAAAAAAATAGTACCAAACAAGTCAACTCTTTCATACTTACACAAAAGCTGGTTTGTAACCATGTTAGTATCATCAGAAACTTTCAAATCTGTCTATCTTTCTTTTGATTTTTTATGATTTTTTTTGTATATTTAGTATGAATGGCCATTGTTGTCTGTGTGTGTGTGTGTACAATTTAAAATTTGCATACTTCAAATTGTTTGTTGACAAAGAAAGACTTGCAGCTAGTTCATGATACTTGGTAAACATAATGCCCAGTCATATTGCAACTGTCTAGAAGTGTTTTTGATATCAAAAGTCTAAATTTGTGGGTTTTTTATTCTTAGCATGTATTGGTACCCCCCCGTGCAAACTTTTGAAAAAGTGTCATTTTTTTCAAAATTCAATTAAAATAAAAATCAACAAAAGATCACCTTTATACTTGCACAAAAGTTAGTTTGTTCTTATGTTAGCAATACCAGAAAGTTTAAAAAAGTCTTTAACTCCAAAACTTTTTTTTTTACAATTTTATTATTAACCCTTCCAAACAGCCAGGGCAGAAAGGTTGTTGACTGACACAATTGCCCAGGGCAGAATGAGTTAAGAGAAGCAAACAAAAAGAGAGCATCAATGAAGAAGATTAGAAAAAGACAAGTAAAATTTTTAGGATATTTTATGAGGCCAGAGAAATTAATGAGTCAGCCTTAACTCTTTGACTCCTGCAGCCTGTCCACCAGCATCCTGCATTGTCAACCATGCTAGCAAAACAAGAACTTAACCCTTTTGACTCCCTTACCCTATCCACCCTGATGGATGGGGTGAGGGCGTCAAAGGATTAACTTTTTGCTGCTGGTAGTTAGGGTGCTGGAGTCAAAGGGTTAAGAGAAGCGAAAAACAACAACAACCAAGAAAAAAAAAAGAAAAAAAAAAAGGAACATCAATGAAGAAAATTAGAAAAAGACAGACAAGCAACATTTATAGGACATTTTATGAGGCAAGAGAAATTGGAACATCTAGTCACAATAGGAAAGCTAGAGGGAAAAGTAGCATCTGGTAGACCTCAGGAGAAAATGTTTCTAGTTGATCCAGCTGCTTTTGGATGCATGGCCCCATTCTGGGTTGATGAAGATAAAACAGCAGTGTGGGCTAGGTGTGGATATTGCTGTCATAGAACTGGAAATACATTTCTTTTTCCCTTTGCAAAGTAGGTTCTCTTCTTTCAGATCAGTCATGTTGTACATTGATAATTCAATGCAAATATATATAAATTGCCCAAAGGATATATACATTGGTAGAAAAGAGTACAAAAGTATGCATAGTATGCCACAGAAATTACCAGAAGGGTTTTCTTTTTAATGTGTTTGTTTGGTCTGGACTCCTGAATACATTTCAGGTAGGAAACAAAAGCCACACATTTGCCCTAATACAGACATACTCTTAAATGCATGCATGTGCGTAGGCATGACCTTTCTCTGTCTCTCCCCCTCCTCTCTCTCTTTCTCTGTCTCCTCTCTCTCTCTATCTGTCCTCACACACACACACACACACACACACACACACACACACACACACACACACACACACACACATACACACACTCACTCACACACACACACACTCTCACACACTCACACACACACACACACACACACACACACACACACACACACACACACACACACACACACACTCACTCACTCACTCACACACACACACACACACACACATACACACTCACTCACATCACTCACATCACTCACTCACACTCACTCACACTCACTCACTCACTCACACTCACTCACTCACTCACATCACTCACTCACACACTCACTCACACACACACACACACACATCACACACACACACACACACACACACACACACACACAACACACACTCCGTCACTCACTCACACACTCACACACACACACACACACAACACAACACACACACACACACACAACACATCACACACACACACACACACACACACCAATCAACACACACAATCTGCTATTAACACTTGTAACAACAAAATACATTTACATCTGAATTTCATATGAATGTTTAACATAACATAATGATGGAATTTTAACAGTATTACATCCTGCCTGTACAGTCATAAAGTGAAAAATGGATCATTAAAATGTCTGCATCAGGATGGTGAGATGGAGAACATGAAGTCAAGCAGTCGTCGTCTGATCCTGATGGATGACATGGTGGTCTGTGTCAAGGTGGGATTCAAGTAAGTGGCACATTGGTGTGGCTGGGGTTGATAGTTCTTGTGTGTGTGTGTGTGTGTGTGTGTGTGTGTGTGTGTGTGTGTGTGTGTGTGTGTGTGTGTGTGGTGTGTGTGTGTGCACTGTGCCTGACAAATGGTGAACGCAGTATGTGTGTGTGTGTGTGTGTGTGTTTCAGTAGTGTGTGTGTTTCAGTATGTGTGTGTTTCAGTGTGTATGTATATATGTATGCGTTTAATGTGTGTGTGAGTGCGTGCGTGCGTGTGGTTTCTCTGTGCATGTCTGCATGTGCGTTTGCGCTCGCTCGCACGCGTTTGCGCTCGCTCGCACGCGTGTGCGTGTGTGTTTGTGTGTGTGTACGTGTGCGCGCACACACATATGTGTGTGTCAAACCTGGCAAATGATGAATGCAGCGTTGTTTGTGTCAATACCATACCTGAAACGGTAAACATGATGTTGGACGATTTCAGGGAACAGGATGGCTTCATGATGGAGCGATACCGACTGAAGTGGGCCGTCAGGTTGTGTGATGTCGAGCTGAAAGACACGGCCATGACCCCCGACATGCGCAACGTCGTCAAAATGGATGCCAACAGACTTCGCGCCATCACTGCCCAGTTAGGTCAGTATGGAGATCTGCGTCTCTGGATTTTCTACACTACCTGAATGGCCACAGAAGCTGGGGCAGTTTTTTTTTGTTTTTTTGTTTTTTTCAATGCGATGATAATGATGTTGATGAGGATGATAATCATGATGCTATGGAGTTCCATGTAGGATTGAGACTGTGTGACAGGGCTGTACTCTACGCTTACTATCATAATATATCCTGGCATCAACCAGGCCCGAGAGATGCAGACACTTGCAGTGCTGGTCAGAAGATTTGAGCAACACCCTCAATGATGCATCTGTGAAGTGGATGAGACTCGACTGTGTGGTCCCTGTCTTCCCAAAGAGCGCATAGCACACCCAAATCTGGGTAGGAGCTGTTTAGAGCCGAAAAATCCGCAATGATTTTTGAAGGGACTGATGGGGATTCGAACCCACAATCTTTCAGTCGGTAGTCTGTTGCATTAACTGTTGCGAACTGGATCCTCTTCCAGGTTCTCTCTACTCTGACTGTCTCCCTACTCTCCTCCCATTCATCACTGACATCATCAACACTTCTCTTCAAACTGGAACTGTCCCAGATTCTTTCAAGTCTGCTATTGTTCACCCTCTCCTCAAGAAATACAATTTAGACCCAAATTAACTGAAAAATGACCGGCCTATCTCTAATTTCTCTTTCTTGCCAAAACTCATAAAAAATGTTGTCCTCAACCAGCTGAACTCTCACCTGTCTGCCAACAATCTCCTCAATCCTTTCCAGTCAGCCTACCGCCAGTGCCATAGCACTGAAACTGCCCTGCTACACATTCTCAACAATCTCCTCCTTGCAACTGATACTGGCAAAGTCTCTCTCCTCACACTTCTTGATCTGTCTGCAGCCTTCAATACCATTGATCATGGTATTCTCCTTTCTAGACTTCATCATACTTTTGGCATCTCTGACATTGCTCTCTCCTGGTTCACTTCATATCTATCGAACAGAAAACAAACTGTTCTCATTAATGGCACTTACTCTCAACCTGCATACCTGACCTGTGGTGTTCCACAAGGATCTGTCCTTGGCCCTGTTCTTTTCACTCTTTACACCTCCCCTCTGTCCACCATCATCAACTACCACTCTATAAAACACCTTCTATGCTGATGACACCCAACTTCTAGACAGTGACACACCAGACAATATACAGCGCCTCTTGACTCGCACCACTGAGTGTTACTCGGACATTAAGAACTGGATGACGTTCAACAAACTTCAGCTTAATGACGACAAGACAGAAGCTATCCTCATTGGCATCCGTCAGAAACTTTCTCAGCTGCCTCCTCTTTCTCTCCCATTATGTAACACATCAGTCCCAATTTCTGATTCAGCTAAAAACCTTGGTGTCTGCATTGACTCTACCCTCTCCATGAACAACTTTGTTTCTCAAACTGCCAGATCTTGCTACTATCACCTCCATCGTATAAGCCTGATCAGGAAGTATCTCTCTGTTGAAACAACTGCAAAACTTGTTCTCTCCTTCATAATGTCTCGCATTGACTATTGCAATTCACTCCTGTCTGGTCTTCCTGCCTCCACCATTCACATCCTGCAGCGCATTCAAAACAATGCTGCACGCCTTGTACTAAAAAAGAAAAAAGCTGACCACATATCTCCTCTCCTGGCACAACTTCACTGGCTCCCTGTATCAAAGCGCATACAGTACAAACTAGACACCATGTGCTACAAAAGCCTCAATAACGCAGCCCCCGATTACCTGTCAAGCCTACTTGAGATCTATGTTCCCTCACGTACCCTCCGCTCTGCCTCCGATCCTCTGACTTTTCGCTTTCCACGCACTAAGCTCAATACCTATGGTCCACGAGCCTTCTCTGTTTCTGGTCCACTTTCCTGGAACAAACTTCCTCTCTCAGTCCGTCAGCAACCTACTTTTGTCTCCTTCAAGTCCGCTCTCAAAACTCACCTTTTCTCCTCTGCATAAAATCCTGATCTCACTCAATCCCCTCTGCAGCCTGTCTCCACTCGGAGGGGAATCACATTGTAATATATAATTGTATATAATATGCTCTCTATAATTTTCCATTGCTTTTATTCTTTCTCCCCATTTATAGCCGTGTGCGTGTGCGTGCGCGTGCGTGCGAGTGTGTGTGTGTGTGTGTGTGCGTGCGTGCGTGCGTGCGTGCGTGCGTGCTTGTGTGCGTGCGCGCGTGCACGCGCGCGCGTGTGTGTGTGCGTACGTGCGTGTGTGTCTGTTTTAGCGTTTAGATTTTATTTTATCAAGATTTTGCGCTATATAAAATATTGTATTGTATTGTATTATTGTATTGTATTGTATTAACCACTACACCACGGCAACTGGCCCCAGCTATCAAATCATGACTTTTGTAGTGATTGGGTATGGGTGTCTTCAGGCAATCCCAATGTCCGCAAATTCGCGGATATCCATGAAAGGGAGGGAAAAAAAACCCAAAACATTCCTTGAAAGTATGGAGAACCGGGACTGGGATCACCGAAACTATTCAAAACAAGTCGTAAGCGCATACGCGGTTTTACTTTTGCAACTGTCCGCGAGATTTGCGCATCCTCTTTCACAAGCGTCACTCTCTGTGTTCCATCGACGCATTGAAATATGAGTATACGTAGGAACTTTGTTCCACTAAATGCTTCCATCGTTGACATCGATGAAGGCCTAAAAAAATGCTGGAAATGGGACTGGCTGCAGAAGTGTATGATGGCAATAAGTTCACTCGTTTCTTCGAGAAACTGAAGATCGCCGGTAAAGCATACTGCAAACTTTGCCGCTTGGAAATCAGTTACAAGTCCGGCGGTAAGTGAGCACTGGTTGATCACCTCAGGACATCAAACAAAAATTTTCGTTTGTCAGGTGAGGCAAAAGAGAGTGAGGAAAAGTTGCATGTTTTGTTCGTTGTTAACAGTGTTTGTGCCCTTTTTTTCTTTTATTAAAATACTTGATTCATCTTTCACCAGAGGGGGTTAAATGTCCATTTACTAGACTAAAATGCTTCAACTTCTGGGGGTTGCCCCCCAGACCCCCAACAGGGGCTCTGCCCCTGCCACCCCCGAAAGGGGGCCTATGCGGACCCCTCAACCCCCCGCATTTTTTTCCTTGAAACACATTGTTGCTTGAATATATTGCCCAGTCTTTAAAGAACAGTGGAGGACTGGAAAAGGAGTATGGTAGAAGAGGACATACTATCTTAATTAACCCCTTGAATGCTGCGGCTGTCAGAGCTTTGGTCAGTGGCCAAGAAAAAGAATAAGGGGAGAACACAAACTTAATTCAGTTAGCCAGTCATCATCGAAATCATCGTCTGCAACAGCTTCATCAAATGTAAGCCAACTCTTCATCGTCATGAGAAAATACCATGAACTTCGTGCCTCACAGATTGACAGAACATTTACACTGGCTGCCGAACTTCTTCAGACACAAAGAAACATTGACAGCTGTATACCAATGAGATGGGAAATAACTTTACTTTCAGTAGTGTGCTTATTGTCTGTGTGCATATCAGTGTAGGGCATTGCCTGGCTGCCTTGGTATAAAAACATTGGAGAGATAGGTTCATTGCCCAGGTGCCACCCCTTGAAGACAATTAGCCTTCTCATGTTTCTGAAGTCTTGGTAAATAAAAAGTGAACAGGAATATGAATTTGAATCAAGGGAGAGGGGATGGGCGCTGCCCTCATGGTGCTGGCCCTGGGAAAAGTTGAGGTCTCTGCCACCTTACTCCCCTAGGACCCCAGGGTCATGGAGTTATCTATGTAGGATCTCGGGACTTGGCCAGCTGTTGGGTTTATGTGCAGGCTTAAGGCTTGTGAAGTGATCATTCTGGATCTTCTCCATCACATGGCACCTGTAACATTAGTGCATATGGAATTCTTTCCAAGCGCGGAGATGTCATCTTGAGAAATTGAAACCGAATTGAAACTGAATTGTGAGCGGCACTACAGTACAGCCTCTTTGCTGTCGAGCAGGTACAGCAAATGCGGTCAGAAGGTGAATCCCTTCTAAATAGACATCATGTAAGGAATGTTGGAGTACATATTATGAAAGAGATGTGGGAATATGAATTTTTTTTTGAAAGAGATGTTGGAGTGCACAGAATGAAAGAGATATTGGAGTACCGTAGTAGGAGGCACTTAATCCTTTGTAACTAGTGATTATAAAAGGTATGTTTGCAGAGAAGCATGAAGAAGACCCTTTCCACCTGTATGCTGAACTGCGTGACATGCTGCACGACCTGGCAGTGTTCGGACAGATCACTAGCCACATGCAGTCTCTGCGGCGCTCCTACTCGGGTTATGTGAGTAATTGTTCTGCTTTTTAGGTCACTTTGTTGCCCTCATGCCGTCCTTTGTGTCATGTCTTCTAGGGTATGTGAGTAATGGATTGTTGTTCACTTTGTTGTTCTCATGCTGTCCTTTGTGTCATGTCTTCTAGGGTATGTGAGTAATGGATTGTTGTTCACTTTGTTGTTCTCATGCTGTCCTTTGTGTCATGTCTTCTAGGGTATGTGAGTAATGGATTGTTGTTCACTTTGTTGCCCTCATGCCGTCCTTTGTGTCATGTCTTCCAGGGTATGTGAGTAATGGATTGTAGTTCACTTTGTTGTCCTCATGCGTCCTTTGTGTCATGTCTTCCAGGGTATGTGAGTAATGGATTGTAGTTCACTTTGTTGTCCTCATGCTGTCCTTTGTGTCATGTCTTCCAGGGTATGTGAGTAATGGATTGTAGTTCACTTTGTTGTCTCATGCTGTCCTTTGTGTCATGTCTTCTAGGGTATGTGAGTAATGGATTGTTGTTCACTTTGTTGTCTCATGCCGTCCTTTGTGTCATGTCTTCCAGGGTATGTGAGTAATGGATTGTTGTTCACTTTGTTGTTCTCATGCCGTCTTTTGTGTCATGTCTTCTAGGGTATGTGAGTAATGGATTGTTGTTCACTTTGTTGTCCTCATTGCGTCCTTTGTGTCATGTCTTCTAGGATATGTGAGTAATGGATTGTTGTTCACTTTATTGTCCTCATGTGTCCTTTGTGTCATGTCTTCTAGGGTATGTGAGTAATGGATTGTTGTTCACTTTGTTGTCCTCATTGCGTCCTTTGTGTCATGTCTTCAGGGTATGTGAGTAATGGATTGTTGTTCACTTTGTTCTCATGCCGTCCTTTGTGTCATGTCTTCTAGGGTATGTGAGTAATGGATTGTTGTTCACTTTGTTGTCATCTGTCCTTTGTGTCATGTCTTCTAGGGTATGTGAATAATGGATTGTTGTTCACTTTGTTGTTCTCATGCCGTCCTTTGTGTCATGTCTTCCAGGGTATGTGAGTAATGGATTGTTGTTCACTTTGTTGTTCTCATGCCGTCCTTTGTGTCATGTCTTCTAGGGTATGTGAGTAATGGATTTTGTTCACTTTGTTGTCGTCATGCCGTCCTTTGTGTCATGTCTTCTAGGGTATGTGAGTAATGGATTGTTGTTCACTTTGTTGTTCTCATGCTGTCCTTTGTGTTATGTCTTCTAGGGTATGTGAATAATGGATTGTTGTTCACTTTGTTGTTCTCATGCCATCCTTTGTGTCATGTCTTCCAGGGTATATGAGTAATGGATTGTTGTTCACTTTGTTCTCATTGTGTCCTTTGTGTCATGTCTTCTAGGGTATGTGAGTAATGGATTGTTGTTCACTTTGTTGTTCTCATGCCGTCCTTTGTGTCATGTCTTCTAGGGTATGTGAGTAATGGATTGTTGTTCACTTTGTTGTTCTCATGCTGTCCTTTGTGTCATGTCTTCTAGGGTATGTGAGTAATGGATTGTTGTTCACTTTGTTGTCATGCCGTCCTTTGTGTCATGTCTTCTAGGGTATGTGAGTAATGGATTGTTGTTCACTTTGTTCTCATGCTGTCCTTTGTGTCATGTCTTCTAGGGTATGTGAGTAATGGATTGTTGTTCACTTTGTTGTCCTCATTGCGTCCTTTGTGTCATGTCTTCTAGGGTATGTGAGTAATGGATTGTTGTTCACTTTGTTGTCATGCTGTCCTTTGTGTCATGTCTTCTAGGGTATGTGAGTAATGGATTGTTGTTCACTTTGTTCTCATGCTGTCCTTTGTGTCATGTCTTCTAGGGTATGTGAGTAATGGATTGTTGTTCACTTTGTTGTTCTCATGCCGTCCTTTGTGTCATGTCTTCCAGGGTATGTGAGTAATGGATTGTTGTTCACTTTGTTCTCATGCTGTCCTTTGTGTCATGTCTTCTAGGGTATGTGAGTAATGGATTGTTGTTCACTTTGTTGTCCTCATTGCGTCCTTTGTGTCATGTCTTCTAGGGTATGTGAGTAATGGATTGTTGTTCACTTTGTTGTTCTCATGCCGTCCTTTGTGTCATGTCTTCTAGGGTATGTGAATAATGGATTGTTGTTCACTTTGTTGTTCTCATGCTGTCCTTTGTGTCATGTCTTCCAGGGTATGTGAATAATGGATTGTTGTTCACTTTGTTCTCATGCCGTCCTTTGTGTCATGTCTTCTAGGGTATGTGAGTAATGGATTGTTGTTCACTTTGTTGCCCTCATGCCGTCCTTTGTGTCATGTCTTCTAGGGTATGTGAGTAATGGATTGTTGTTCACTTTGTTGCCCTCATGCCGTCCTTTGTGTCATGTCTTCTAGGGTATGTGAGTAATGGATTGTTGTTCACTTTGTTGTCCTCATTGCGTCCTTTGTGTCATGTCTTCTAGGGTATGTGAGTAATGGATTGTTGTTCACTTTGTTGTCGTGATGCCGTCCTTTGTGTCATGTCTTCTAGGGTATGTGAGTAATGGATTGTTGTTCACTTTGTTGTTCTCATTGTGTCCTTTGTGTCATGTCTTCCAGGGTATGTGAATAATGGATTGTTGTTCACTTTGTTGTCCTCACGCCGTCCTTTGTGTCATGTCTTCTAGGGTATGTGAGTAATGGATTGTTGTTCACTTTGTTGTCCTCATGCTGTCCTTTGTGTCATGTCTTCCAGGGTATGTGAATAATGGATTGTTGTTCACTTTGTTGTCCTCATTGCGTCCTTTGTGTCATGTCTTCTAGGGTATGTGAGTAATGGATTGTTGTTCACTTTGTTGTTCTCATGCCGTCCTTTGTGTCATGTCTTCTAGGGTACGTGAGTAATGGATTGTTGTTCACTTTGTTGTCCTCATTGCGTCCTTTGTGTCATGTCTTCTAGGGTATGTGAATAATGGATTGTTGTTCACTTTGTCAACACCGTGTTGTCGGTTGTAGTCGGTAAATTGTTCTTACTTGGGCTATGTGAGTAATTGTTTTTTATTCACTTTGTCAACATTATGCAGTGCCTTTCCCCCATGGGAATGCTGGGGGTTCTTTCAGTATAAGTAGTATCCCCACCTTTTGCAGATTCTGTGCTAGAAAATTCCTCTTTTCTGTCATTCTCTTTGTGGGTTTTTTTAAATATTGCTCTGATCTTCCAGGTGCATTGATATGTGTACCTGATTTTGTTTTCTGTCCCCCCCTCCCCAGGTTCAGAGTATAGAAATGGTTAAAGCCCTGATGTGGCTCTGTGCAGTTGGCTGAGCTTTGAACAGTAATAGCATTGATAATAATCATTAGTTGCCGTGAAGTTTTATTTCATATTTTGTAAAGTGATATGGTATGTTTTTGTTGTGCAGAATATGTCAGAGGAACTGTTTCATGAGGTGATATCAGATCTGCAGAGACTGATTCAGATCAAGGATGAACAACTGAAATTGGTAAACAGTTGTTCCATCATTCTGGTTGACAGCTCCAAGTGAGTTCTTTTATTTCATCTTTTATTCTTTTTATTATTTTTTGAAATTCAATAAATGAAGTTTGTGATGAAATCCCTAACAACAGAACTGGATGACAAAAGAAATTTTAGGTTTGATGGAAGAATGGAGGAAGGCAAAGAGAAACAAGGAGATATACAGGAAGATAAACAAAGAAATCAGGAATAGATGCAATGAAGCTAAGGAAGCTTAACTGAAAAAAAATGCAAAAAATAGAAGATCGACACAGAACGGATCTTCAGATTATGTATAGACGAATTGAAGAAATTGTCCACAGGAAAAATACATGCACATCAACTGGTTGCTTAAAATCGAAAGATGGTATGCTTATCATGGAAAAAGACAAAATATTAGACAGATGGGGAGAGTACATTAAAGACCTTTTTGAAGATGACAGAAACAAAGAATACATTATAAGAAAGAACGTTGAAGGACCACCCATAATGAAAGATGAAGTTAGAGCAGCACTGAAAAAGATGAAACCAGGAAAAGCCCCAGGACCAGACAACATTACTACAGAGATGATTGAAGCCCTGGAGGAATTTGGTATTGAAAAAGTAAACATTCCTCCTAAATGAAATTTATGACACTGGAAAAATCCCCAAAGATATGTCAAAATCAATTTTCATTGCATTTCCAAAGAAGACAGGGGCTATAGAATGCGAACTCCATAGCACAATCAGCCTGATGAGTCATGTAACCAAGATCCTATTAAGAATAATCATGATGAGGACAAGGAATAGAATCAAAAGAGAATTAGCAGAAGAACAGTGTGGATTTGTGGAAGGGAAAGGAAGTATAAATGCCATATAGACCCTAAGAACTATCATAAACAGGTCAATCGAGATGACTAAAGATTTGTATTTATGCTGTGTTGATTATACCAAGGCTTTCGATCAGGTAAGACATGAAGAATTGATCAACCAACTAGAAAGACTTGATGGAAAAGATCTACGAATAATCAGAAATATGTATTGGGATTAAACAGCTGCAATGAGAACAGAAAACGATATAAACTCTTTCCAAAATATCATAAGAGGAGTCAGACAAGGTTGTGTTTTGTCACCAGATGTGTTTTCACTTTACAGTGAAAACATGAGAAACCTAGAGGAAGACCCTGGATTAAAGGTTGGAGGAAAAATGATAACATTCGATACGCAGATGACATGGTGCTAATTGCAGAAAATGAAAAGGACCTACAAAACCTTGTGAATATACTAGAAATAGAAAGCAAAAGTAAGGGCTTGGAACTAAACAGCAAGAAGACTGAAGTCGTGGTGATCAGTAAAAAACATGAAATCCCCTCATGCAAAATAACAGCAAAGGGCACAACCTTGAGACAGGTTGATAAGTTTAAATACCTGGGAATGATCATTTCACCAGAGGGCAGATGCACATCGGAAGTAGCCAGCAGAATCGGCCAAGCCAAAACAGCATTTAAGAAAATGAAAAGCATTCTTACCAACAAATGCTTATCAATTAACATGAGGAAGAGAGTTCTTGAATGTTGTATAGAACCGATAATGTTATACGGTTGTGAGGCGTGGATTGTCAAGCAAAGCCAGAACAAGATTGAGGCAGCCGGGATGTGGTTTCTAAGAAGAATGTTGAGAGTTCCATGGACAGCAAAGAAAACAACGGGACAGTCTTGATGGAGGCAGACACAAGAAGATCATTGATAAGGAAGATTAGGAAATGACAGGCAACATTTACAGGCCATTTTATGAAGAAAGGGGAATTGGAGCACCAGTCACAACAGGAAAGCTGGAGGGAAAGAGAGCACCAGGTAGACCCAGGGAGAAAACATTAGACGGACTTGCAGAATGACTGAAGACAGAGAGGGTGGAAGAGGCATTTGAGGCAACAAGAGATAGAAACAGATGGAAGGCCATGATCGCCAACGCCATGTGGCAAGGCACCTGATGACGATGATGATTATTTTTTGAAAATGATTTTGCTTATTGACAAAACCAGATGAGCTCTTTTGTTATTATTTGTTTAGATGAATTGTCATAAACAAAAAGAAGTAAACTATTTTTGATTGTGTTAAATATGTGTATGTAGAACTGATCCTCAGTTTTATTTACAAAACGTATAATTTTATAGTAATAAGTTACTGTTGACCTTATTCTGGCTAATATTGTAGAATCTCTCCCCCACCCCTGTAAAACGCTTATATAAAAGCATGAAAAATGACAAGACAGTCTTGTCCATCAGTTCCTCCATTGAAAGTGTTCAAAGAGTTTAGGGTTAAGTTTTTCAGAAGGCCCTCCCGTTAGCTTAGCTGGAGCACCATGCCGGTAGCACAGGGGTTTTAAGTTTAGCCCCCATATGTTTGACCCACACGTTTGACCCACACTTTTCTTGCATGCCTGTTAGCTGGGTTGATAGAAGCATCATGCTGCCTTTTAAAAAATGAAGAAGCGCCATTATGTATACTGTCTGACGAGCCGTTGAACATCAGACACCTCCTCCTTGATTCAGTTCATATTGCTTATAGCCCAGCCGTCCTCCTTGATTGCTGGGACTTGTACGATGTGAGACAAAAGCACTACACGGCAGACTCCTTAAAGAACCTCTTCCGAGGTGTCCCTCCTGATGCAGTTTTCCAGTTTTTACAAGAGATCAATAGATTTCACCTGATATCATATTGCGGCTGTTTTTCTTTGTTTGCATTTTAGATTTGCAAGGTTAACGGTGAGCATGGTTTTTAACTGTTGTCTTTTATCTTAACAGGGTTGTCGTTTCTGAAGTGGTGGTAGCCCTGATATGGCTCTAGTAGTCGGCTGGGCCATAAGCACTATAAAATGAACTGAACTGAAGCATCGTGGTGATAATGGAGGCTTTGTGGTTTGATCTTAAGGCTGGCTATGAGATTTTTTTTAATGCAGGGTTTTTGGCTCTATTGACAGAGCCATGGACATAAAATTTTGATTCCCCCCCCCCCCCCCCCCCCCAACCTGCAGCATTGCAACATGAAAACTGGCTTGTTTGCAGTCCACTTTGAGTCTTTGACTCCAGCACCCTGTCCGCCAGCATCATGCATTGCAAAGCATGCATGCTGGCAAAGCAAAAACTTAACCCTCTGATTCCCTCTCCCTATCCACCAGCTTTCTGCAGGAAGCTGAAGCTGGTGGATAGGGTGAGTGAGTCAAAGGGTTCATTTTTTGCAGTTGGTAGATAGGGTGTGGGAGTCAAAGGGTTAATGTTCCAATTATTTTGGTGGTGTCAGCTAAGTGTTTCTTCAATCCTGTTCCCTCAACCCCCCCCCCCCCCCCCACCACACACATACCCCACCTGTTCCACCATCTGGCCGCTTCAAAACTTTACCAGTGCATAGACTTGTGCCAGAATCTGATGAATAATTACTGGCAGGTTTGGGTGGAGCATGTATGGCATTATCTGAGTGTGATGAATCTCAACAGAAGTTTATGCCAGTAAATTACATTTGTTACACGTTGTTGTTTGCAGGACGGACAAACCTCACTACGTGATGCAGACACCAACGGCTGCTGTGAAGAATGAGTGGTGTGTGGACTTCAGCATGGCCAAACTGGCTATTGGTATGTGTGCCAGTCTGTATAAGATGAAAATGGATTTTTTTGTCTTGTATTATATATACATGATGCAAGTGGAATCCATGATTTATAATACAAGTGACACATGCTGTTAACTCTTTGACTCCTGCACACTATTCACCAAATGCAAAAACCTCACCCTTTTGACTCCCTCACCCTGTTCACCAACTTCCTGCAGGAAGCTGATGGATAGGGTGAGGGAGTCAAAGGGTTTAAGATTTTGCTTTGCTAGCATGGATGGCAATGCAGGAAGCTGGTGGACATGATGCAGGAATCAAAGGGTTAAGTGGTCTCCCTGTTAGATGCCCTCTTTGTTCCGGAAGCCCTGGAGAATGACAGGCTTTTCCTCTTGACTAAGGCCTTTCAGCAGGTTAGAAAAAAAATAGAGAAGTAGTCCTTCAGTGGATTAATGATGGTTTTGTATCGATGGATGGATGTAAAAGTTAAACAGAATTTTAGCTTAAGATCTTTATACCAAGCAGAATCTCAAGATCTTGACAGCATATAGGAAGAGATTCGTTGCAGTTTGGACATTTCCATCTGCATTCCACCCAAATCTACGAGTAATTATCTGACAGATCCCGTGAGCCTTCGCAAAATCCCTATGCTCTGATAGGGCTTTGAAATGGGGAAGAGGGGAGCAGATCGGAGCATTAAAATAGTCAGAAAGCGGGCCAGCTTTCATGTTACAGGCTGGGATTGAACTCCAGACATCAGATCTTGAGTCCATGGGGTTTGCATACTGGACCATGCTCTCCATTCCAGAATGTTTGTCTTGAGCACAAATGGTTTCAAACATGTTCTGTAATGTCCTCTTGAGCATACTGATTGAGGATTGAGGATTTAAAACATTGGATTGACAATTTTTCAGAAAAGCAGAACAAACCTGGCTGGGAGAGATCCCCCTTAGCTGGTAACGATGAACTGGAACCTGTACCAGCTTTGTTCATGAAGTGTGTACCAGTGGATGTACCCAGAAACTTCACCAAGGTACCTATCTGTCTTACTTTCGTCACCAACTACTGAAATTACGCTAAATGGTTTTCTGTTATGCTTGCTTGTATGACTTGGTTGTTGTTGATTTATGTCTTTATACGTAATATTTTCTGTAAAGTGCAAAGCACTTTAAGAGTTTTCTTGCAGGGATGTTGTATTATATAAATCTTCACTGTTTTCAGTATCAATTTTTTTAGGGGCTTTCTCCCAGGAATATCCTGCTGTATGAATTGTACTATTGTTATGATTATGATGATGATTGTTTTTATTGTTCTTCTTATTATTTGTGTTACAAGTCTTCTTTCCTTAATGAAACCACAAACCAGAATGTGTAGGTGTTACAGATGGAAAAGATATATAACAGTTATTACTGCATTTGTTCACAGAAGTGTTATTTTTAGCTTTGTGGTAAATACTGAAAACATGCATTTGGGGGATGGGGTGGGGGGTTCAGTGTCATCAGTACCAATGGTGATTCTTTACAATATTTATTGAAAAATTGCTCAACTTCAAAATATCCCCTGTTGGGTAGCCGGGGGCTCTTTCAGTATAAATAGTATCCCCACCTTCTGGAAATTCTGTGCTAGAAATTTCCTCTTTTCTGTCACTCTCTTTGTTTCTGCCTTGTTGCCTTGCTTTCTGTCATTTCTACTTATTTTCTGCCTTACTGGTCCATTCACCTGTATTTTTTCGATAAAGTCTTACATACTTTTTCTTCGGATTGATAATTGGGTACATGTATTAAGTGCATTTTTGGCTCTAAGGAGGTGAGATATGCGGAAGCAATTTTAGGTAATTTATGCCTGTTTTTATATATGTTTTGGTATCCTTATGTATGCTTATATTTGTATTCAGGTGTTTTTTTTAGATCTCCCCTGTGCGATAAATCAGACGGAATTGTCCTATGCCAGGGACATGTCCTTAGATTATGTGTGTGAATGCATTGATATGTGTTCTTAATTTTCTTTTTTTTTTTTCCTGTTGAAGTTTTGTGTGTTTTGAAATGGTTATAGCCCTGATATGGCTCTGCGCAGTCGGCTGGGCTTTAAACAACAATAAAAAACAAAAAAAAACAACAAAACAACAAAACAAAAAAACCCCACCTCAAAATAAATGACTAGGATCAGCCAAACGGCTCCTCTGCTTAGTGTTGGTGCCATCAGTTTGTTCATAAAACTGTACCTGTTTTATTTGATTTCAGGCGAAATGTGCCATACCTGTGTTCATGCCTTCTGTGCCCCATGTAAACACCTTAGGAGTGCAGCATCTATGGGTGTGCGCATCCACCGCAAACCGTGGCCAGGTATCGATCGTGTCTCTTCACAACACCCGGCCGATTCTGACAGAATCGTTCAAGGCGTGCGAGTGCGAGGTGCTGTGTGCGGAGGTGGTGTCTGGCTGCAGCCAGGAGACCCATGCCTCCAAGTTTCTGTTCAGCGAGGACACCGTGTGGATGGCCAACACACACAATGAGTGAGTCACTTTGACACGGCTACTGTACTTTTTAACAACAATGATTTTAATGATTTTATTTGTATAACGCAAACAGTCGATGTCATAGCATGGCCGTTGTGCTTCACATGACAACATCGACAGGAACAACAAAAACCTTTTTCTTTTTCAAAATCCAAAACAAATGCGACTGCCTGTGTTCAAGCAAACAGGAGCAAGAAAAACAGGAAAATAGCATCAGAACGTGTATTTAATACAAGACAAGACAGGCGCAAATTTTCGGCCAGCTGAAAATTTGCGCCTGTCTTTTCTTGTTGTAGTAAATACACGTTCTAATTCTATTTTCACATTTGGTTTTTGTAAGTCTTTTTTCTTTCTTTTGTTTTGTCAGGCCGGAAAACGTTAAGTCTTCAATGAAATGTTTTTTCTCAATCTTTTTCCCCTGTCATTTGTCTGTTGTCTGCAACATGATCTACATACAAATATTCTTTTTTGCCGAAATGTGCAAAACTGTAGAAGAGTGGTTTGCCTTGTGTATTGTTTCATGAAACAGCTAAAGCCAGGAGGATACTGGTACAACAGTCAGAAATAGTTGAGTGTCGTTATCATACAAAAACTATCCAAAAATTTAGCATACAGCAAAAACAGTCTTCATTTTCTGTAGAGTGACCTCGGTGAGATTTCAGGAACAGCAGCAGCAACAACAATAGCAACAACAACAACAGAAAAAGAACATAACATCAGGTAATGCATAAGAAATTGTCATATCACTTGTTAGCATCTTGGCATATAGGTAAAAATGATCAGGGATATTTAAGATCACAAGTCCACATGCATACAGAACAAAAGCAACATTGACCCATGTCAGTTTTATTTTCACAGCCACTGACAGCAGTATCGACTGCATAATGAACATATTCCTTTCTTTGTACAAAGCACAGCTACTTAACTCTTTCACTGCCTCTGACAATAGTTATTGACTGCCTAGCTGATTCCTGTCTACATGCAAAGCAGTTGTCCGCTGTGGGGATGCTGAGTGTTCATTCAGGATAGATACTATCCCCACCTTCTGCGCTCTTTTCTGTCACTCTTTTTCTGCCATGTTCCTTTGCTTTCTGTCATTTCTTCCTATCCTTTTCTGCTTTGCTGGTCCGTTCACCTGTATGTATTTGATAAAAGTCTTGTATACTTTTTCTTAGGAGTGATGATTGGGTACATGTATTAAGTGCATTTTTGGCTCAAAGGAAATGTGGTATGGGGAAGCAATTTTAGACCATTTATGCCTGTTTTATGTACGTTTTGGTGTACTTAGTTATGTTTAAATTTGTATTCAGGTATGTTTTTTAAATCCCCTGTGTGATAAATTGGAGTGGTCAGTGCCAGGGACATCTTAGATTGTGTGCATGAATGCATTGATATATGTACTTAATTTTCTTTTTATTTGCTCTTCTTTTTTTAATCCTGTTAAAATATTGTGTATGTTTTGAAACAGTTATAGCCCTGACATGGCTCTACACAGTCGGCTGGGCTTCAAGCAAAAATAACAAATAACAAACAAATCTGCCTTTCTTAAGTATGTAGTTGTGCACACAGTGATACAGTGGATGTGCTTTAGCAAACAGATAGGAGAAATTGCTGTGTAAACCTCAGTCAGCAATATGCTTAAGAACCTGACAAGTTTGAGACAGGTGACAGAAAGGTGCTGTAGGCAGACACATACACATTTAATTTTCTTTTCAAATATAACTGGCTTTAATATACATATAGAACCAAGGGGTTAGGAGATAGGAGGATAGTTAAACTCATATAACATGTTTGCTGTCCTTCTGTACATGTGATGTGTATATCTGAAGGAAAAGTATCATGAGCACAATAACAGCACAGCAATCACAGTATGATCACCAGCACCTTTATTCTCCAGGATAGTGATTTTCCCCCTCAGCAGTGGAGGAGGTGGCGGCAGCACAGCCATAAGAGACCCACTGGCTGTGGTTCGAGTTCCTGGCCGAGTGACCAGCATTAAGTTTGTGGATGAACGTCTGTTTTGTGGCCTGGACAATGGAGTGGTGCTGGTCTACTCCAGAAACGATGGTTGGTTCCATGTTAACTCTTTTTTTTTTTTTTATTATACACACACGTCACCATGAACTGAAGATCTCGTAATGTTGGGTTCTGATTGTTTGGCAAAACTTAACGTATTTTATGGTAAAACTGACTGACCACATTTTATAGTAAAACTGACTGACCACATTTTATGGTAAAACTGACTGACCACGTTTTATAGTAAAACTGACGGCATTTTATGGTAAAACTGATGACATTCTATGGAAAAACTGACTACATTTTATGGTAAAACTGACCACGTTTTATGGTAAAACTGACCATATTTTATGGTAAAACTGCCATATCTTATGGTAAAACTACTACATTTTATGGTGAAACTACCATACTTTATGGTAAAACTACCACATTTTACAGTAAAACTACCATAGTTTATGGTAAAACTAACCATACATCTGTATTCAGGTCTGTTTTTTATATCCCGTGTGCAACAATTGGATGGAGTGGTCAATGTCAGGGGCATGTCCTTAGATATGTGCACGAATGCATTGATATGTGTACCTAATGTACTTTTCTATTTTTTTTCCTGTTGAAATTTTGTATGTTTTGAAGTGGTTATAGCCCTGATATGGCTATATGCAGTCGGCTGGGCTTAAACGACAATAACAGTAACAACAAAAAGTCAGGAAGAAGTTAATGCTATGTAATGTGTCGATGACAGTGGGTGAATGGTGCATCAAGTCAGGAAGAACACTGGAGTTGGGTCGTGGGCCCATCAAGTGTCAGCTGGTGATCGAAGATGATTTGTGGATTGCTTGTGGTCGCCGTCTTCACATCATACAGATTGACAGCCTCAAGATTGTGGTCAGTACTTTTGGTTTGTTGCAGTAAAGTATGGTAGTAATACTTTATGAACCTGTAAGAGGAAATTACATCTTTGCATATACCCATGACGTCATTATCATCATCATGTACCCTGTCGCATGACGTTGGCGATCATGGCCCTCCATATACATCTATCCCTTGTCACTGCAAGCCTATCTTCCACCCTCTCTGTCCTCAGCCACCCTGCAAGTCCGTCCAGTATTTTTTCCCTGGGCCTACTTGGTGTTCTCTTTCCCTCCAGCTTTCCTGTTGACATGGCATGTAAAAAATCAAAGTAAAAACACACAAGAGACTTCACTGTTTTACTCACCATATTCACCAGTTTCGTGCAGTAAGCTGGTGAATGGGGTGAGGAAATGCTTAATTACATTCATACCTGTGTGCACAATCAGAACGGTCTCTCTCATCCTTTCTTAGATATTGTAACCAGCAAGCATGCATGCTCTTATGAAGAGATATAAAAAGTCCATAATTTTTTTTATGATATCAGCGTGGGAGAGATCTGATTTTAGTTTAGACTTTTTACTAGTTTGGTGGTTCTGAATGCTTAAAGCTTGTTCAGAACATTGATATGGTTTTAAACATTGACTTTTAAACTTTGACTTTTATTGGTGGCGTGGAATATCCCTGAAACGGCATCGCAGTTGGCTGGGCTCTAAGCCGCAGGAATGTAATTGAATGAAAGCATACGTGCACAGTGGAGTTGCAGCTGAATCGCAAAAGTGCCAGGTCAGAAATTGGTACTTGAGATTGGACAAGATTTTCCATCCCTCTGTGATGGCTGGGGTATCAATCCTTTGGATGTAATTTGTTTTTCTATCCCTGTTTTTGTATTCAACATTTAGTGGTCACAGAGTTTGCAACCATTTTTTCACAATGACATGATGATGGGGATGGGGATGATAATCATGATGCTGTGGAATTCCATCTAGGATTGAGACTGCTTATCAGAGCTGTGCCTTCACGCTTTACTTTCATAATATAGCCTGGCATCAACCAGGCTCCAAATATACAGATACCTCATGTGTTTGATAAAGTCTTATATACTTTCTCTTAGGATTGAAAATTGGGTACATGTATCGAGCGCATTTTTGGCTCTAAGGAAATGTCATGTTTGCAAGCATGTTTAGGTAGTGAGTCCGTTGTTGTATATGTTTTAGTGTCCATAGTTATGTTTAAATTTGTATTTAGGTGTTGTTGTTTTTTAAACTCCTATGGTGATTCACTGGATGGAGTGGTCATTGCCTGGAGCATATCCTTAGATTACGTGTGTGAAAGTATTGATATATGCACTTTTTCTGTTGAAGTATTGTGTATGTTTTGAAATGGGTTATAGCCCTGATGTGGCTCTACACAGTTGGCTGGGCTTCAAACACAAATAACAGTAATAATAGCCCTGATATGGCTCTGTTCAGTTGGTTGGGCTTTAAGCAAAAATAATGATAAGAATGTCTTTAATCAGGCTTAAAGTTTGTTTTTGTTAGTGTGGCTATGTGGATGTTGTGTGCTCTGTGTAGACTTGTTGTGTAGAGTTTTTAAAGACTTTGTAACTTTTACTATGATGTTGAAGATGTGTACTGCTGAACCCAAGGCCGCTAGACTCCTTCCCATGCAGCTCCTGCTGGAGAAAATGTACCTCAAGGATAAGTCTTGTATCTCACCTGAAGACCACATCAGGTGGTAAAGGACCAGCATGCCTACTCATCCGTCAGATTAGTGGGAGAGTCTGTCATCGTCACATACCTTTAACTGTGATACTGATAATCAGATCATCTGGCAGACAAGTTGAAATGTCTTTTAAACTTTGATTGTTGATTATGACTATTTGTAATTATTCTAATGCTGGTATGTATGCCATGTATACTATTTATAATAATGTGTTGATTGCTGCGAATTCTCTGAATGACTATTATGATTCTGTTGACTGTGCGTGTATGCTGCGTCACACAGGCAACCCATCAGCTGTCTGGAGACCATGAGACGTCAATCCTGCAGATAGTGCGGAGCGGTGTGTGGGGTGTGGGTGGCCTTTATGCACAGCCCTGCCGTGCGTCTCTTCCACCTGGAGTCCATGGAGAACCTGCAGGAGATGAGCGTGGCCAACATCATCAATAGGGTGCTAGCAGGTCTGTGTGTTTATCATATTGATGGTCTGTGGTGTTTATCGTATTGATGGTGCAACATCATCAATAGGGTGCTAGCAGGTCTGTGTGTTTATCATATTGATGGCGCAACATCATCAGTAGGGTGCTAGCAGGTCTGTGTGTTTATCATATTGATGGTGCAACATTATCAGTAGGGTGCTAGCAGGTCTGTGTGTTTATCATATTGATGGTGCAACATCATCAATAGGGTGCTAGCAGGTCTGTGTGTTTATCATATTGATGGCGCAACATCATCAGTAGGGTGCTAGCAGGTCTGTGTGTTTATCATATTGATGGTGCAATATCATCAATAGGGTGCTAGCAGGCCTGTGTTTATCATATTGATGGTGCAATATCATCAATAGGGTGCTAGCAGGTCTGTGTGTTTATCGTATTGATGGTGCAACATCATCAGTAGGGTGCTAGCAGGTCTGTGTTTATGATATTGATGGTGCAACATTATCAGTAGGGTGCTACCAGGTCTGTGTTTATCATATTGATGGCGCAACATCATCAGTAGGGTGCTAGCAGGTCTGTGTGTTTATCATATTGATGGTGCTATATCATCAATAGGGTGCTAGCAGCTGTGTGTTTATCATATTGATGGTGCAACATTTTCAGTAGGGTGCTAGCAGGTCTGTGTGTTTATCATATTGATGGTGCAACATTATCAGTAGGGTGCTAGCAGGTCTGTGTGTTTATCATATTGATGGTGCAACATTATCAGTAGGGTGCTAGCAGGTCTGTGTTTATCATATTGATGGTGCAACATTATCAATAGGGTGCTAGCAGGTCTGTGTTTATCATATTGATGGTGCAACATCATCAATAGGGTGCTAGCAGGTCTGTGGTGTTTATCATATTGATGGTGCAACATTATCAGTAGGGTGCTAGCAGGTCTTTGGTGTTTATCATATTGATGGTGCAACATTATCAGTAGGGTGCTAGCAGGTCTTTGGTGTTTATCATATTGATGGTGCAACATTATCAGTAGGGTGCTAGCAGGCCTGTTTATTTATCATATTGACGGTGCTCAAGTCATTTGAGTTTTCTCTTTTGTATTTTATCATGTCTTGTCTTACCAGACCAATTTCCTTATAAGAGCACAATAAAAGTATGCTGTCTTTTATCTGATTTTGGTGGTTTTCTATTTCTTTATGTAATAGAATCTTCAGAATATCCGTTAAGTATGAAAAAACATTGGTTGCCTCTAAACACTTCTGTAGAGATCCGTAAGTACATTTTGATGTCTTTGTTGGTCATTTTATAGTGTTCCATGTGCAAACCACTGGTTTATGCCCAGCACTCAGAGCTACATCAGTTAATCACAAAACATAGGATGTTGTTTGTACATATAAAAAAGAAGTATACACTGATACAGACAAGAAAGGGGGAAAAATGAGATAGATGACAGATGACCTTTTTTGCTTCCATATAATTGGGCTTGTTTTTCATGTGTATTTGAAAAAGCTATTTGAAATACAATCATACCAATATCCATATATATCTTTTTTCAGAAAAATCGGGATCTTCAGAGGTGAGGGACTGTGTGGTGACATGCATTGCGGCCAGTACGGGCCTGCTGTGGATTGGAACCAGTGTGGGTTTGATTCTCACTCTGCCCCTCCCCCGCCTTAGTGATGGTGTACCTTTATACAGCGGTCGACCTTCGGTCGCTTACCATGCCCATCGTGGTCCCGTCAGGTGAGGGGAATATTTTTTTTTTTGGTCCCATTTTCTATGCCACTTTAATGGCCACAGAAGCTGAAACAGTTTTTATGATGCGATGATGATGATGTGGATGATAATCATGATGTTATGGAGTTCCATCTAGGATTGAGACTGCATGACAGGGCTGTACTCTACGCTTACTGCATGGATGCTACTCTTCCGTCTGGGTGACGGAA
>JAPXFY010000015.1:14672016-14679516 GCA_030674185.1 Monoplex corrugatus
TCCTGGAAATCAACGAAATCCATTCAAAACTCGGGTGGCTTCACAACAGTAAAGTGAAAAGCTGTGTACACCTGTCGCTGTGGCATAGCAGTCAGCCTAACAGACTGACAATCGGAAGATTGTGAGTTCAAACCGCAATCAATCCAAATCAGCGTGGGATTAGTTAGTATTTTGGCTTCGTTTTGAAGACTGGAAACACGCAAAAGAGCGTTTATCACTTTTCATATGTGTCAATGCGGGTGCTTTTGAAATGTGCTAATCAGATTTTTTTCTTTTTTCTTGACGTCAAGATATTGCTATGAAAGATAAAGTACAGTCTATCATGCAGTCTGTATAAGTACGATTATCGTCATCATATGTTTTAACATTGTGACTATTGTTCCAGATTCTTTGACAACTGGTGGTAAATTTGGTCTTGGTTTTATTCTGCTGCTTATGTATCTGGTTCTTCTTTTTTCTTATTTTTCTTTTCTTTTTTTTTTTCCTTTCTTTGTTTCTTTGTTTCTTTCTTTCCCTTTTCATTCTTTCATTCTTTCTTTCTTTCTTTCTTTCTTCCTTCTTTGTTTCTGTCTTTCTTACTTTCTTTCTTTCTTTCTTCCTCTTTCTACTTCTTTTTCATCTACCTTAAGCCTTGAATAATCAGTAGGGCGCTGCATCAAAGAACTGTTCACCAGGTCTTTTAAATCTGTCGGTTGTACGCCAAAGTCTTGATCTTTGTGAATGGTTTCTCTGTCCATTTCCCAGTGTTGTCAGTCTGTCGTTTGTTTCTTTCTTTCTTTCTTTTCTTTCTTTCTTTCTTTCTTTTCTTTCTTTTTCTTTCTTCTTTCTTTCTTTCTTTCTTTCTTTGTGTTTTTGTTCATATGGCATGTCTTGGGCAAACTGAATCTGGGGAAGCTCATCCCTCTCCAGAAGACTGGATTTTTTTGCTGGGTTCACTCCCCACATGCGGCAGGTAGTACTGGGTTGCGTGCCAGATTAGATATATATATATATATATATATATATATATAGACAGACAGATAGACAGACAGACAGATAGATCAGATAGATAAATATGCAGACAGACAGATACAGAGAGACAGACAGACAGATAGATAGATAGATAAACAGACACAGATAGATAGATAGATAGATAGATAGATAGATAGCTAACTAGCTAGCTAGATAGATAGATAAGATAAGGTTAGATTAAATTAGATGAAATTATGTGTCCCATATATATGTGTGTGTGTGTGTGTGTGTGTGTGTGTGTCTGTGTGTGTGTCTGTGTGTGTGTGTGTCTGTGTGTGTGTGTGTGGGGTGTCTGTGTGTGTGTCTGTGTGTGTGTGTGTGTGTGTGTGTTGTGTGTCTGTGTGTGTGTGTGTGTGTGTGTCTGTGTGTGTGTGTGTGTCTGTGTGTGTGTGTGTGTGTGTGTGTCTGTGTGTGTGTGTGTGTCTGTGTGTCTGTGTGTGTGTCTGTGTGTGTGTGGGGTGTGTGTGTGTGTGTGTGTGTGTGTGTGTGTGTGTGTGTGTGGGGTGTGTATGTCAATACAGTCTAAACAGAATTAAAAAAATAAGTGCAAGCACAACCAACTGCAACCTAACATCGTAAATGCCCTTCCTGATATTTTCCAAGAAGAAAAAAACCGCAATTGATTTTCAACCTGTGTTACATCAGCACAAACTTTTTGTACTCAATCAAAAAACGGCAGGAGTCTATTCTTTGCTAAGTAATATCAACAACGAATTACTACTCTATATCTTCGGATAACAACACCAGGAGAGAATTGTAGCCCTTTAAACAGAAGCTCATTAAAACTCTGAATGATTGTGTGGACCACTATGGTCAGTGGCATTGTAAGAGGTCTTGTCTCTGACCCCAGAACGTGCCGGTACCAACTCTCCGACGTCCTGCACTGATTCTGGGCACCCAGTGATGGTCAAGAGGCAAAAGCCAGATGCTCTGGCTGTGTCAGGGACAAAAGGAAATCTACACCTTGTTTGTTTTTCATTCCAGCCCTACCCAATCTTCTCTTCACGTAAATCCAAAAGGTGACACTGCCAAGAAGACGTAGGTCAAACCAACACACACACACACACACACACACACACACACACACACACACACACACACACACACACACACACACACACACACACACACACACACACACACACACACACACACACAACACAACACACACACACACACTCACACACACACACACACACACACACACACACACACACACACACACACACACACACACACACACACACACACACCCTTCTTCCTCTCTGCTCCAAACAAGTCCTCTTACCCAGAAGCAATTTTACACAAAAGCCATGAACTCCCACAACAGGACAGTCTTTCTCCCTATCATCACATACAACTTCTCTCCCTGCCAATTTTCGCCCTACAGGGAACCCGACAAGCCAAAATCGAAAACATATCTAACATGATCTGGCACGGTCTGTGTCCTGGAGCATCTTTCCTTTCTTGGTAAATGTGCAGCAGCAGAAAGGGAAGAAGAGCCAGGCTTGACGTGCTGTGGACTGCAGTGTGTGGTGTGATCAGTCTGGTGTTTGCCCACTTTTCTTGGGGGTGAACACTGGCCGGGGCTGGAGAGCCAGAAATGGAGAGGCATTGATGTTTAACAACCTTTTACTCTTGATTGTCTCTATAAGGCAGAGACTGGTGTCGGCAAATAGAGTCGGTGGAATGCTGGAAAGTTGTCTCTCGCTGACTTTCAAGTGCTAATCACATTTGTCTGGGATCCGGGGATGAAGGTTACTCTTTCGATGAAACTGGGTGAAAGGACGGTGCCGAGAATTCCCACTTCCTGTGGGGCTCTGTGCTTCACTTTTCTGCCACAAAGTCTGGATTGGTGTGGAGTGGAAAACTTTTCCCTCACTTGTCTGATATTAGCCAAGTGTATGTCAGTTCAAACATGCAGGACCGGAAATGGAGTTCTTGTTAGCTGTAAGTCAACAATTACATTTGTCTGCTGACATGGGAGTTTCGCTTGTCAAGCAGAGATACACTTCCTTCGGTTTACATCCTCCCACAATGTTTCCAATATTTCTGTAACTGAATTGTTTGACAAGGAATCGAAAACTGAAATGTCTGCATTACGTTAAATATTGAGAGTGGAATCATAAAACTTTGCATTTAAAGGTGTGGATACATTCAACTTGCACTCAAAAAAAAAAAACTTAAAGAAGACAGAGGATAAAAAGTGACAGAGAAAAGGAAGAAAGGCATTAAAGAAAGGAAAAAAGGAATGTTTGATTCTGTCTACAGAGTACCTTCCTCTTTGAAAAGCCAAAAATTATGTTACACGTCATGCATTTTTCTCCTTCAAACTTCTTGCGTAATTTTTCTTTAACATATCTGTTAACAGTCATATAATGACTGTTTGGTAATAACATAACAGAAATACTGCAGAATAGTGTCAGTATAGTATAGCATGGTGAGCAGTGATGTAAACAGAATGAACTGCATGATGTCTCCAGCTTCCATGATAAGAGCGCGATATCTGTCCACACCAAGACTCTTAAAACAACAAAAAATGTTTCTGTACTTATTTACTCATTCATGTGGACGGGGATGAATAGAATTAAAATAGAAAATTGACTTCAATGAATAAACAAACACACAGATCAAATGTTGCAATACATTAAAACAAGAAGAAAGCAGAACAGGGGAAGGGGTAATAAGAAGGAAATGAGACAGATGGAGAAAAAAACAGACAAATAAAAGGATTAAAAAAAAGAACAAAAAAGCTTATCCTGATACCTGCTTCTTCACACCACACTATTTGCCCATCCTCTTTTGTATAGAACCAAAACAGAAAATGAATTAAATAAACAAACACATAGATCAAATTCTGCAATACATTAAAACAGGAAGAAAGGAGAAGAGGGGAAGGGGTAATATAATAAGAAGGAAATGAGACAGATGGAGAAAAACAGACACAAAAACAACAATAACAAAAAACTTACCGATACGTGCTACTCCACACCACACTATTTGCCCACCTGAAACAAAAAAGAATCTCTCAGAGCTAAAACACAAGAGGGGAAAATAGGGACAGGAGAGAAGGGGGAAGAACGCCTCCAGATCTTGAAGCGAACAGGAGAAAAACTTGTGTGCACGTATTTGCATATTCTATTGACTTTTTTCCCAGCGCTAGTATGGACAGTAAAGTGGAAGAGATAGGGATGGGGGTTGAGTGAGGGGTGGGGTGAGGATGTGGCCAGGACAAATCTGGCGAGGGGCAATCAGAGAATCCCCTAGGGTCCAGAAGGAAAACGCAAACAAGCACAGCCACAAAGAAACAAAAACAAACCCCTAAAAAATGTTTAGCTAGCTGGGTGGCGAAAACGAATGCTGATCAAGGTACAGTTGTTTTGTTTTTGTTTTTGATTTTTAATGAGAATGACATGCTCGTGAATGAACTGAGACAGCAAAGGTGTGAGGATAAGGGAAAGGTAAGTGAGACTTGAAAAAGAATTGAAAGGGGTGAAAGGGAGACAAGGGCCAGAAGAAAGGGGAGAAAAGCATGGAAGGAGGAAGACAGGCGAAAGAGAAGAGGGAGGGGGTGGGAAAGAGGTGTGGAAAGGGGGATGGGAGGGGAGGATGAGGATGGGTGGGCGGAACAAGAAAGGGAGAAGTGGATTCTGCCAAGGGGATTTGGAGGAGATTTTTTGCCTCTCACCAATCTATCTCATTCACCTTTCAGAAAGAAAGAGAAATACTGAATCAAAACAAAGATATAAACGTGGTGGAAGGGTATGAAGAAAGACAGATGGTATAAACATAAAGCTGCTGTTTCTACCACGACTACTGCTACTACCATGCTACTGATGCCGCTACTTTAACCCTTTGACTCTTGCACCCTGCCCACCAACTGCAAAAAACTTAACCTTTTGATTCCCTCACCCTATCCACCAGCTTTCTGCAGGAAGCTGGTGAATGTAGGGTTAGGGAGTAAAAGGGTTACGTTTTTGCTTTGCTAGAATGGTTGGCAACGCAGGATTCTGATAGACAGGGTGCAGGAATCAAAGGGTTAACTATCTAAACTTGACATTTAAACGCCATGCTGATCCAAAAGAGGATGTAATATTAATACATTCACCCAAATAAGCATTATTTTCGTGCCATGATGGCCAAAGAGAAGCTGAGGTTGGTATGGGTATTGACCATGTAAATAATTGGATATATCTAATCGAAAACAAAAATGATATGAGCTTTGAAAGCATGACCTTTTTCTCAGTATACATGCGAAATTCCAATTTTGTATGAGCAGCAACATTCCTAAAAGTAAAGTGTAACTTGCGTGACAAGAATGAGATTTTCTGGGCCAAGTGTTTTGATTTGTTGGGATTGTTTTCTTTTGTTTGTTTCGTTTTCCATTTATAATACGGAGTGTATATGTTATGCTGGACAGGGACAGGGGTTTTGAGAGAGAGGGAGAGAGAGGGAGTGTGTGTGTGTGTGTGTGTGTGTGTGTGTGTGTGTGTGTGTGTGTGTGTGTGTGTGTGTGTGTGTGTGTGTGTGTGTGTATGTGTTTGTGTGTGTGTGTGTGTGTGCGTGCGCGTGGGTAGATGGTTGTGTGCGTCCATGTGTAAGCGTGTAAGCGTGTGTGCGTGTGCGTGTGTGTGTGTGTTTGTGTGTGTATGTGTGTGTGTGTGTGTATGTGTGTGTGTGGGTGTGTGTGTGTATGTGTGTGTATCTCTCTCTCTCTCTCCCTCTCTGTCTCTCTCTATGGATGGATGGATTGATGGATGGATGGAAGAATGGATGAATGGATGGATGGATGGATGGAATGGATGGATGGATGGATGGATGGATGGATGGATGGATGGATGGATGGATGGATGGATGGATGGATGGATGGATGGATGGATGGATGGATGGACGGATGGATGGATGGATCGATCGATCGATGGATAGATGGATGGATTGTTGATACTTTTTATGTAAAATGGTAAAAATTTTGTTACAGGGTTGAAACAAGTAAATAGATAAATGACTCGATAAATAACTGCAATGAATGTATCATATATCTGAATACATTCAAAGGAGACATTGAAAGAAGCACGAACACAAAGTCAGAGAGAGAGAGAGAGAGCTACGAATAAGAGAAGAAGTTGAGACAGAGAGAAAGAGAGAGAGAGAGACAGACAGACAGACAGACAGACACACAGACAGACACACAGACACACTGAGACAGAGAGAGACAGACAGGCAGACAGAGACAGAGAAAGACAGAGAGACAGAGAGAAGGGGAGAAAAAAAACTCAACAAACCAAAAAATGTGAAACCTCACTCCTTCCTACCCACAACACCTCCACCCTACTCCTGTCCACCCCCTCAAAACACTCCCAGCAAAATCAAAAGGCAGAAAAAGGGAGGAGAGCCTCTGCGCCTAGAAAACTGCAGAGAAAAAAAAACAATGCGCTCATTTGCATATTCCATTGACTTTTTTGCCATGTGGGGATGGTAGGGAAGGTGACACAGAAAGGGGTGGGGAAGAGAGAAAGAGAGACAGAGACGGATAGACAGAGACAAAGAGAGAAAGACAGATAGACAGGCAGGCAGAGTGAGAGAGAAAGTGAGAGTGAGTGAGACACAAAGAGAGTGAGAAAGAGAAAGAGAGACAGAGTGAGAGAGTGACTGAGAGAGACAGACAGAGAGAGAGAGAGAGACAGAGAGAGAAAGAGACAGACAGAGACACAGAGAGAGACACAGAGAGAGACACAAAGAGACAGACAGAGAGAGAAAGAGACAGAGACACAGAGAGAGACACAAAGAGACAGACAGACAGAGACAGACAGAGAAACAGACAGACACACACAGAGAGAAAGAGACACAGACAGAGAGACACTGAGAGAGAGAGACAAAGAGAGAGAGACACACACGGAGAGAGAGGGAGAGAGAGGGGGGGACAGAGAGAGAGTGAGAGAGAGAGTGAGAAAGAGAGAGAGAGGGAGGGAGAGAGAGTGGCTGAAAGGGAGGGAGGAAGCTTGGACAATTTCTAGTGAGGAGCAATCAGAGAATTCTTTAATGCCCAGTGGGACAAATAAACAAACGAACAAGCACACACACACACACACACACACACACACACACACACACACACACACACACACACACACACACACACACAACACACACACACACACACACACACACACACACACACACACACACACACACACACACACACACACACACACACACACACACACACACACACACACTCACACACAGAAAAAACAGTTTGGCTGTCTGGGTGCTGAAAACGAATACTGATCAGGGTTTAACTTAGTTGTTGATTTTTTTTTTTAATGAGAATGACATGCTCGTGAATGAACCGAGACAGCAGGGGATAGGGGGGGGGGGTAAGGGAAGCTGAGAGAGGATGGAAAAGGGTGGAGGAGGGACAGAGGAAGAACAGAAAACGACAGAGAAAGGCAGAAAGGAGGGAGAAAGAGAGGGGGAAGAAATGGTGGG
>JAPXFY010000015.1:14684516-14692016 GCA_030674185.1 Monoplex corrugatus
GGACAGGAGAGAAGGGGGAAGAACGCCTCTAGATCTTGAAGCGAACAGGAGAAAAACCTATGTGCACGTATTTGCATATTCTATTGACTTTTTTGCAGCGTTAGTATGGACAGTAAAGTGGAAGAGATAGGGATGGCGGTTGGGTGATGGGAGGGGTGAGGATGTGGCCCGGACAAATCTGGTGAAGAGCAATCAGAGAATCCCCTAGGGTCCAGGAGGAAAACGCAAACAAGCACAGCCACAAAGGAACAAAAACAAACCCCTAAAAAATGTTTAGCTAGCTGGGTGGCGAAAACGAATGCTGATCAAGGTACAGTTGTTTTGTTTTTGTTTTTGTTTTTTAATGAGAATGACATGCTCGTGAATGAACTGAGACAGCAAAGGTGTGAGGGAAAGGGAAAGGGAAAGGTAAGTGGGGCTTGAAAAAGAATTGAAAGGGGTGAAAGGGAGGCAAGGGCAAGAAGAAAGGGGAGAAAAGCATTGAAGGAGGAAGACAGGCGAAAGAGAAGAGGGAGGGGGGCGGGAAAGAGGTGTGGAAAGGGGGATGGGGGAAGGATGAGGATGGGTGGGCGGAACAAGAAAGGGAGAAGTGGATTCTGCCAAGGGGATTTGGAGGAGATTTTTTTCCTCTCACCAATCTATCTCATTCACCTTTCAGAAAGAAAGAGAAATACTGAATCAAAACACAAAGATATAAACGTGGTGGAAGGGTATGAAGAAAGACAGATGGCATAAACAGAAAGCTGCTGTTTTTACCACGACTACTGCTACTACCAGGCTACTGATGCCGCTACTTTAACCCTTTGACTCCCGCACCCTACCCATGAACTGCAAAAAAAATTAACCCTTTGATTTCCTCATCTTACCCACGAGCTTCCTGTAGGAAGCTAGTGGATAGGGTGAGGGAGTCAAAGGGTTACGTTTTTGCTTTGCTAGTATGGTTGACAATTCAGGATGCTGACAGACAGGGTGCGGGAATCAAAGGGTTAAGGAACTATCTAAATTTGACATTTAAACGCCATGCTGATGCAAAAGAGGATGTAATATTAATACAATCACCCAAATAAGCATTATTTTCGTGCTATGATGGCCAAAGGGAAGCTGAGGTTGGTATCGGTATTGACCATGTAAATAATTGGATATATCTAATCGAAAAGAAAAATGATATGAGCTTTGAAAGTATGACCTTTTTCTCAGTATACATGCGAAATTGCAATTTTGTATGAGCAGCAAAATTTGTAAAAATAAAGTGTAACTTGCGTGACAAGAATGAGATTTGATTTTCTGGGCCAAGTGTTTTGATCTGTTGGGATTGTTTTCTTTTGTTTGTTTCGTTTTCCATTTATGACATGATGTGTGTATATGTTATGCTGGACAGGGACAGTGGTTTTGAGAGAGAGAGAGAGTGTGTGTGTGAGTGTGTGTGTTATGTGTGTGTGTGTGTGTGTGTGTGAGTGTGTGTGTGTGTGCGTGCGCGCGCGCGTGGACGCGGGTAGATGGTTGTGTGCGTCCATGCGTAAGCGTGTAAGCGTGTGTGCGTGTGTGCGTGTGCGTGCGTGTGTGTTTGTGTATGTATGTGTGTGTGTGTGTGTATCTCTCTCTCTCTCTCCTCTCTCTCTCTCTCTCTCTCTCTCTCTGGATTGATGGATTGATGGAAGGTGGATGGATGGATGGATGGATGGATGGATGGATCGGTGGATCGATGGATCGATCGATCGATCGATTGTTGGTATTTTTTATGTAAAATGGTAAAAATTTTGTTATAGGGTTGAAACAAGTAAATAGATAAATGACTCAATAAATAACTGCAATGAATGTATCATATTGGAATACATTCAAAGGAGACATTGAAAGAAGCACGAACACAAAGTCAGAGAGAGAGAGAGAGTTACGAACAAGAGAAGAAGTTGAGAGAGACAGACAAACAGACAGACAGACTGAGACAGAGACAGACAGACAGACAGACAGACAGACAGACAGAGAGAAGGGGAGAAAAAAAAACGCAACAAACCAAAAAATGTGAAACCCCACTCCTTCCTAACCACAACACCTCCACCCTACTCCCGTCCACCCCCTCAAAACACTCCAAGCAAAATCAAAAGGCAAGAAAAAGGGAGGAGAGCCTCTGCGCCTAGAAAACTGCAGGAGAAAAAAAAAACAATGCGTTCATTTGCATATTCCATTGACTTTTTTGCATGTGGGGATGGTAGGGAAGGTGACACATAAAGGGGTGGGGAAGAGAGAAAGAGGGACAGAGACAGACAGGCAGAGACAAAGACAGACAGACAGACAGACAGAGAGACAGACAGACAGACAGACAGACAGAAAGAGACACAGAGAGAGACACAGAGACGAAGACAAAGAGAGAAAGAGAGAGAGAGAGACAATGACAGACAGACAGAAACAGATAGAGGGAGAGAGAGAGACAGAGACAGACAAACAAAGAAACAGACACAGAGACAGAGAGAGAGAGAGACAAAGAGACAGAGACAGACAAAGAGACAGAGAGAGACATACATACACACACAGACAAACAGACACACAGAGATAGAGAGAGACAGAGAGAGACACACAGAGAGACAGAGACAGAGAGAGAGAAACAGACAGGGACAGTGAGATACAGAGAGAGACAGAGAAACAGAGACAGAGAGACAGACAGACAGAGAGACAGGCAGAGAGAGACAGATAGAGAGAGACAGAGTCAAAGAGACAGAGACAGGGAGAGACAAAGAGAGACAGACAGACAGACAGAGAGACAAAGAGAAACAGACAGAGACAAAGAGAGACAGAGAGACAAACAGAGACAGACAGACAGAGACAAGAGAGAGACAAACTGAGAGAGAGAGACAGACAGACAGAAAGAGAGACAGACAGAGGGAGAGGGAGACAGAGAGACAGAGAGAGAGAGGGAGAGAGAGAGAGAAGAAGAGAGATGGGAGAAAGAGAGAGAGTCAGACAGAGAGAGACAGGCAGTGAGACAGAGAGAGAGAGACAGATAGAGAGACAAAAAGAGAGACAGACAGACAGAAAGAGAGACAGACAGAGGGAGAGAGAGGGAGACAGAGAGAGAGAGAGGGAGAGAGAGAGAGAGTCAGACAGAGAGAGACAGGCAGCGAGACAGAGAGAGAGACAGATAGAGAGACACAGAGAGAGAGACAGACAGAAAGTGAGAAAGAGAGAGACAGACTTGTGTGAGAGAGAGAGAGACAGAGACCGAGAGAGAGAGACAGACAGAAAGAGAGAGAGACAGAGAGAGTGTTTCTGAGAGAGACAGAGAGAAACAGAGACTGTGAGGAGAAAGAAATAGAGACAGACAGACAGACAGACAGAGAAAGGAGAGAGAGAGAATGGCTGAAAGGGAAGGAGGAAGCTTGGACAATTTCTAGTGAGGAGCAATCAGAGAATTTCTTAATGCCCGGTGAGACAAATAGACAAACGAACAAGCACCACACACACACACAGAAGAAAAAAAAAAACAGTTTGGCTGTCTGGGTGCTGAAAACGAATACTGATCAGGGTTTAACTTAGTTGTTGTTGTTTTTTAATGAGAATGACATGCTCGTGAATGAACCGAGACAGCAGGGGATGGGGGGAGGAGGTAAGGGAAGCTGAGAGAGGATGGAAAAGGGTGGAGGACAGAAAACGACAGAGAAAGGCAGAATGGAGGGAGAAAGAGAGGGGAAGAAATGGTGGGAAAATTGAGAAGGAAGAGAAGGAGAAAAGTTGATTCTGTCAAGGGGATTTACGGAGATTGTTTCTCTCATCGGTCTAATTTATTCACATTTTTGAGAAAAAAGGAAAGGATAAGGAAATTATGATTAATAAACGAATAAACGGCAACAGATAAAACTTGTCAGAAGATGTGAAGGGATTTCTGGAGAGGACAGATAGTAATGAGAAGGCAAGAAATAGTATGTGAAGACGGGAACACTGAAAATGCTGCAGAACAGCAAGTGTCTCAGTGTGTGTGTATGTGTGTATGTGTGTGTGTGTGTGTGTGTGTGTGTGTGTGTGTGTGTGTGTGTGTGTGTGTGCGCTCTCTCGCGCGCGCGGGTGTATGTGTGCGTGTGTGTGTGTGTGCGCGCGCACTCGGGTGTGTGCGTGTGTGTGTGTGTGTGTGTGTGTGTGTGTGTGTGTGTGTGTGTGTGTGTATGTGTGTGTGCATGTATGTGTGTGTGTGTGTGTGTGTGTGTGTGTGTGTGTTTGTGTGTGTGTGTTTGCTATGCACACAGCAGAAGAGTGAGTACATAATACACAGATAAACCAAAGATATTCAAAACCACTATACTTCCTAGTCCCAGTGTTTACAATGGCATCGGTGACAACTAAAACAGAACACAGAAGATAAATGTGAAATTGATGATCCTGGAAATCAACGGAATCCATTCAAAACTCGGGTGGCTTCACAACAGTAAAGTGAAAAGCTGTGTACACCTGTCGAGTGGCATAGCAGTCAGCCTAACAAACTGACAATCGGAAAAGTGTGAGTTCAAACCGCAATCAATCCAAATCAGCGTGGGATTAGTTAGTATTTTGGCTTCGTTTTCAAGACTGGAAGCACTCAAAAGAATAATACGAAATCCAAAACAAGTGTGACTGCCCGCGTTCAAGCAAACAGGAACACAAAAGAGTGTCAATCATTTCACGGTGCGTCAATGTAGGTACTTCTGAAAGGTCCTAATCAACATCCCTTCAGATGTTCTTTTTTCTTCCTTGACGTCAAGATATTGCTATGGAAGATAAAATGCAGTCTGTCATGTAGTCTGTATTCATACGATTATCACCATCATGTATTGTATTAACAGTAGGACTATTGTCCTCGACTTTTTAACAAATGGTGGTAAATTTGTACTTTATTTTATTATGTTGTTTATGTATCTGGTGTCTTCTTTTTCTTTCTTTATTTCTTTTTTCTTTCTTTCTTTTCTTTCTTTCTTTTCTTTCTTTCTTTCTTCTTTCCTTCAGTTTTTGTTTCTTTCTTTCTTTCTTTCTTTCTTTCCTTCTTCTTCTTTCTACTTCTTTTTCTTCTCCTTTAAGCCACTGGAGTGCTGCACCAAAGAAATGTTCACCAGATCTTCTAAATCTCTCGGTTACACTCCATATCTTCAGATAACAACACCAGGAGAGAATTGTATGTCTTTAAACAAAAGCTCATTAAAACTCTGAATGACTGCGAGGGCCACTATGGTCCATAGCATTGTAAGAGGTCTTTTCTCTGAGCCCAGAACGTGCCGGTACTAACTCTCCGACGTCCTGCACTGATTCTGGGCACCCAGTGTTGGTCAAGAGGCAAAAGCCAGACGCTCTGGTTGTGTTGGGGACAAAGGAAATCTACACCTTGTTTGTTTTTCATTCCAGCCCCACCCAATCTTCTCTTCACGTAAATCCAAAAGGTGACACTGCCAAGAAGGCGTAGGTCAAACCAACACACACACACACACACACACACACACACACACACACACACACACACACACACACACACACACACACACACACACACACACACACACACACACACACACACACACACACACACACACACCCTCTTCCTCTCTGCTTCCAACAAGTCCTCTTACCCAGAAGCAATTTTACACAAAAGCCAGGAACTCCCACAACAGGACAGTCTTTCTCCCTATCATCACATACAACTTCTCTCCCTGCCAATTTTCGCCCTACTGGGAGCCCAACAAGCCAAAATCGAAAACATATCTAACATGATCTGTCACGGTCTGTGTCCTGGAGCATCTTTCCTTTCTTGGTAAATGTGGACCAGCAGAAAGGGAAGAAGAACCAGGCTTGACGTGCTGTGAACTGCAGTGTGTGGTGTGATCAGTCTGTGTTTGCCCACTTCTTCTTGGGGGTGAACACTGGCCAGGGCTGGAGAGCCAGAAATGGAGAGGCATTGATGTTTAACAACCTTTTATTCTTGATTGTCTCTGTAAGGCAGAGACTGGTGTCGGCAAAGTAGAGTCGGTGGAATGCTGGAAAGTTGTCTCTCGCTGACTTTCAAGTGCTAATCACATTTGTCTGGGATCCGGGCATGAAGGTTACTCTTTGGATGAAACTGGGTGAAAGGACGGTGCCGAGAATTCCCACTTCCTGTGCGGCTCTGTGCTTCACTTTTCTGCCACAAAGTCTGGATTGGTGTGGAGTGGAAAACTTTTCCCTCACTTGTCTGATATTAGCCAAGTGTATGTCAGTTCAAACATGCGCGACCGGAAATGGAGTTCTTGTTAGCTGTAAGCCAACAATTACATTTGTCTGCTGACATGGGAGTTTCGCTTCTCAAGCAGAGGTACACTTCCTTCGGTTTACATCCTCCCACAATGTTTCCAATATTTCTGGAACTGAATTGTTTGACAAGGAATCGAAAACTGAAATGTCTGCATTACGCTAAATATTGAGAGTGGAATCATAAAACTTTGCATTTAAAGGTGTGGATACATTCAACTTGCACTCAAAAAAAAAACTTAAAGAAAACATTTAAAGAAGACAGAGGATAAAAAGTGACAGAGTAAAGGAAGAAAGGCATAAAAGAAAGGAAAAAAGGAATGTTTGATTCTGTCTACAGAGTACCTTCCTCTTTGAAAAGCCAAAAATTATGTTACACGTCATGCATTTTTCTCCCTCAAACTTCTTGCGTAATTTTTCTTTAACATATCTCTTAACTGACATATGACTGTTAGGTGATAACGGAACAGAAATACTGCGGAATAGTGTCAGTATAGTATAGCATGGTGAGCAGTGATGTAAACAGAATGAACTGCATGATGTGTCCAGCTTCCATGATAAGAGCGCGATATCTGTCCACACCAAGACTCTTAAAACAACAACAAAATGTTTCTGTACTTATTTACTCATTCATGTGGACAGGGATGTATAGAACTAAAATAGAAAATTGACTTCAATGAATAAACAAACACAAAGATCAAATTTTGCAATACATCAAAACAGGAAGAAAGGAGAGAGGGGAAGGGGTAATATAACAAGAAGGAAATGAGACAGATGGAGAAAAACAGACACAAAACAACAATAACAAAAACCTTACCGATACGTGCTACTCCACACCACACTATTTGCCCACCTGAAACAAAAAAGAATCTCTCAGAGCTAAAACACAAGAGGGGAAAATAGGGACAGGAGAGAAGGGGGAAGAACGCCTCTAGATCTTGAAGTGAACAGGAGAAAAACGTGTGTGCACGTATTTGCATATTCTATTGACTTTTTTCCCAGCGCTAGTATGGACAGTAAAGTGGAAGAGATAGGGATGGCGGTTGGGTGAGGGGAGGGATGAGGGGAGGGGTGAGGATGTGGCCCGGACAAATCTGGCGAGGAGCAATCAGAGAATCCCCTAGGGTCCAGAAGGAAAACGCAAACAAGCACAGCCACAAAGGAACAAAAACAAACCCCTAAAAAATGTTTAGCTAGCTGGGTGGCGAAAACGAATGCTGATCAAGGTACAGTTGTTTTGTTTTTGACTTTGTTTTTTAATGAGAA
>JAPXFY010000015.1:14719516-14722016 GCA_030674185.1 Monoplex corrugatus
TATTTTGATTCACTTTATGTCTTTATGGTCATGTAAAATGCGTAGAGTGGCAAGGACTAGCTGTGCGAAATAGTCAGTGGGACCTCATGCTATTATCACTGAATATTAATAGAGCGTATGAAAGTTTGAAGTTTTAAGTTCCTTCTCGAAAGGATGAGCAAGGGGATCAGAATATGCGAATGATGAAAACTGACAGAATGCTGTGGCTATGAGCTGAAACAGAAAGAAACAACAAAGAGTTCAGGAGAAGACAGAGGCAAAGGAAAGAGAAATCCATTTTGCTGAAGTCTTTTGAGTTATCTGGGAACGTATTGTATAACGTTTGAGAAGACTGCCACTACAAAATGCTGGATTTTAAGTTGAAGGGACAGAGTCAACAGCAGGCCAGAAAACTTCAGGCTTCAATGTATTATGTTGCCAGTCAGAGAAACATATGTCATTATCAGCTCTGGGAGGAAGTTCATGCTGGTAAATAGCTGATGACAAAATGAATGAATAAATCAGCACACACACACAAAAATGAAAATAAAAAAGATCAAATAGGAAAAAAAGGACAGAGACAGAAACAGAGGAAGAATGTGGTAAGAAAAGGGACAGAAATGAAAAACAATACGATAGAAAGAAAACATCATGAGGAGCGCAATCCACCAGACAGCCATCAGCCTTTGTCTTTCATCAACATGAATTAGTCGGTTATATAAATGATGATGATGATGATGATGATGATGATGATGATGATGATGATGATGATGATGATGATGATGATGATGATGATGATGATGATGATGATGATGATGATGATGATGATGATGATGATGGCGGCGGCGGCGGCGGCGGCGGCGGCGGCAGCGAGGAGGAGGAGGAGGAGGAGGAACACGATGACGACGACGACGACGATGACGACGACGACGACGATCATGATGATGATGATGATGATGATGATGATGATGATGATGATGATGATGATGATGATGATGATGATGGTGGTGGTGGTGATGGTGGTGATGATGACGGTGATGGTGACGATGATGATGATGATGCGAATATGAAGAATGATGGTTATGTTCTCGATGGTGCTAAGGGCGGGGGGACAAAGGTCAGTGAAAAACAAACGACAAGACCCACACTGTCAATACTGATGACGCCAGTTCAATATGAATTGAGCAGTCGTATCACCAGGCACGTGCCTCTTGCATGTCTGAATTCTGATGATTTAGGTCGGGTTTCCTACCGAAGTAAAAGAAAAAAATAACTCTGATCTTAACCCCCCACCCCCCACCCCCCACCCCCCACCCCCCACCCCCGTCCCCTTCCAATCCCACTTTTCAGCTGGAATACAATTGTCAAAGTTCTCCCTCCTCCTCGAACTATGTTTTCTTTGGCTGCCAAGGTTTGCATTCACTTTGGGAGGTCTGAAAGAAAGAAAGAAAGAAAGAAAGAAGAAGAAAAAAAAAGAGAAGAAATCTCCATTTTCAAAATCTGTCTAAGAAATCAGAAAACACTTGTGGTCTTCCAAGGTTTTCTAAACACGAGACCTCCTTCAATACCGCCCAATTCCAGATATATTTCCGCCTGCTTGAGCTTCAGTTTAAAGATTCTCTGTTGATCCATTGTAAGGAGTTCTTCCCTCTCTCCACGAAACAAGACGAAAGAGAAGACGGAGGAGGGGAGTAAGGAAGGAGAAGAGAAGGAAATGTTTGAAAAGTGGAGCTCAAGGAAGAGTATGAATGAGAGGAAGAAAGAGCTCCATAGGAAGAATAAGAAGAGGAGAATAGGTGTAGGAAAAAGCTCCCTGATGATAAGGATGATCAGGAGTGTATCACATAATTCTTGGGTAAATGGCTGCCACAAAATGTTGGAATTTGAGTTGTAGAAGTCACGTAAATGACAGCAGACCAGCTAGTTTCAGGCCAAGAATAGTATATTGAAAATCACGGAGCTAATTGTCAATACCACTTACGAAATGAACGCTAATGAACTATAACAACTAAAAATATCAATGAATCAGAAAAAGGTTAAAAAAAAATGGACAAATGAACAGAACAAAAAGCAAAGACAGAAAGAGAGAAGGAAACAGAATAACAGAACGAAAGAAAAACTTGGTTTTGTTAAATCAAGAACTCTGATGTCTCTGGTTTTCGTCACCGCAAATGCTGCGGTGTAGTTATGTCGTTGATGACGACGACGACGATGATGACGACGACGACGACGACGACGACGACGACGACGACGACGACGATGATGATGATGATGATGATGATGATGATGATGATGATGATGATGATGATGATGATGTGGCGATGATGATGACGACGACGACGACGATGACGATTAATATGATGATAAAAATGGGGAGACAAAACAGAGCAAAACAAAATGGTGTTGGTGGTAGAGGAGATGAGAGATGGGGAAAGAAAACGGCGATATAATCCTTCTGTCCATCCTAAATGAAATAAGATATGCCTGGCAAAGCCACTACGATATAGAACCAATCCATTTT
>JAPXFY010000015.1:14732016-14734516 GCA_030674185.1 Monoplex corrugatus
AAAATGAGAGGCAGAAGTGTGTGTGTTACGGGATGATGGTGGTAAGCAGGTGATGAGACGTGAAAGACAAAAGGATAACACCTACACAATCAACCCTAAAAAGGACAAGAAAGTTTGCATGACAAAACCAGTTCAATAATGAAACCGATAACCACTGGTTTTATCCGCACAAATGAGCTGCTTGAATTTCCACATTCTGATGGTTTAGATCGGATTTCCTGTTGGAGTGGAACCCCACAATGCCTGTGCTGTTGACTCAGCGCCAGTGTCCCCCTCCCTATCCTTCCTCTCCCAGCTCTTATGCCCGCCACAGAGCAAATTCTGTCTCCTCCCCGGATTTCGGTTTCGTTGCCAGCCCAAGCCCTATTTTGCCTCCATGTCCAAAGGTTTGAGGCAAAGGGGGAAAAATCTTCAATTTCAAACTCTGCGTAAGAATTGAAAATGCTTGTGGTTTTCTGAAGTTTCCTATGCAGTAGTGTCCCTGTAATACTATCGACTTTCAGATGCACTTTTGATTAATTGAAGTGAAATTTATTTTGAAGTATAATTATCCCCTTTTTGTTTATTGTCTGTAGTATTTAATTGCTGGTTGGGGTCTTTTTTTCACAAAACGATATAGAGCAGAAGGAGTGAAAAATAAAGAGAGTGGTTAGGGGGGGGGGGACATAAGGACGCTGGACGAAGAAAAAGAGAGGATTGGGGTAGGTGTGATGGGAAAAGTAACGTTCATCCAATATTTTTCGGGATCGTTGCGTGAGAATTGTAAACTCGAGTGGACTGTCGTCAGAAGAAAAAAAACCCTAGAATTTATGGTGTAGAAATTATAAAGACTGTGAAGACTATGGCTTGCAGATGTCATCTCCAGGACAGTAAGTTGTGAACAGAAAGCTAAATGCCATGATGAACCCCACAATGCATGTTGGTGAACAGGTGATGGCAAAATGAAAGATTATATCAGGAAAGAAACAGAGACAGAAAGAAAGAAACGAAGGGAACTTAAAACAGAAAAAAAAGTGGAAGAAGTAGGAAGAAACTTGAACCAACCAACAGACACACAAACACAAAACAAAAAAGCAGAATGCAACCAACAATGGATTGTATGTTTTCCGTTAACGTAAATAGCTCAGGGTGGATGTTGATGATCATAGTAATGATGACGATACTAATGATAATGATGATAGAGATGATGAATGTGGCCGACGGTTATTTTCTTGCGTTGAACATCCATCATCGTCATCATCACCACTGAAATCACTATCCACACCGTCACCAAGATCATGACGTAAGTGACGCTGATACACAGACCTAATTTAAGGTGAAAGTCACACTACTGACACAAACAACTCGCCATATTTGTACAGACGAGGAACATTTCAACTTGTGTTCTGATTTCACATATGCAACATTCGTTTGCACGGATGATAATGTACGGTTCTTCCTGTACTGTTTGCCTCACACTGACACTGTAAATGTATGACATTGTTTACTTAATTTGACTCAAGTATGACCGGTTGCTTTAGAATTTGCTTGTTTGTCTCGTAAGTTTGGTTGTTTGTTCGAACTGTATGATGAAGTGGGAATTTTCTTATCAATATAATCAAGAGTACAAGAAACCTTGATGATATATAGATAAGACACCAGATTTTAGAATTATCAAGGACAAATCTTGAAATTACTCCATGTGTATGATCTCAAATCTAACACAGCTTACGCTACCATTCAGCTAGCATAGAAGCAGACACAAAGTACAAAAACAGCAAGCTCAGAACACTCCTCAAAAAAAGAGCGCCCAAGCCTACCTTTACACTCTGCAACTACCCTACACACAACTATGAGAGAGGAGAGAAATACATACAATATATTGGTCTTATGTCCAAGATTGACATAGTCTTTTATTTTTGAACTGACCAAACACACACACATAGACAAGACAGAACATATACATGGTTGCTTCCAAGGCATATAGGTAATACCAAAGAAATAAGAGGGAAGCAGGGAGAATTTTTATAATATAATCAAAGGACACAACTCTTGAGAATTATCTCCCATGTTGCATAGAACTTCTCAAATCTAACACAGCTTACGCTACCCATTCAGCTAGCATAGAAGCAGACACAAAGTACAAAAACTGCAAGCTCAGAACACTCCTCAAAAAAGGAGCGCCCAAGCCTACCTTTACACTCTGCAACTACCCTACACACAACTATGAGAGAGGAGAGAAATACATACAATATATTGGTCTTATGTTCAAGATTGACATAGTCTTTTATTTTTGAACTGACCAAACACACACACATAGACAAGACAGAACATATACATGGTTGCTTCCAAGGCATATAGGTAATACCAAAGAAATAAGAGGGAAGCAGGGAGAATTTTTATAATATAATCAAAGGACACAACTCTTGAGAATTATCTCCCATGTTGTACAATGGGTAGCGTGAATGGGTAGCGTAAGCTGTGTTAGATTTGAGAAGTTCTATACAACATGGGAGATAAT
>JAPXFY010000015.1:14739516-14747016 GCA_030674185.1 Monoplex corrugatus
CTGGCTCTCTTGAAATTGCTTACTGATCATTCTGATCTCTCTCCCTCGTCTCCGTCTATCTCTCTGTCTCTCTGTCTCTCTCTCTCGCTCTCTCTCTCCCTCCCTCCCTCCCCCTCTCTCTCTCTCTCTGCTCTCTTGAAATTGCTTACTGATCATTCTGATCTCTCTCTCTCTCTCTCTCTCTCTCTCTCTCTCTCTCTCTCTCTCTCTGTGCGTATTGTGCATGTGCTGTGCGTGCAAGCGTGTGTGCGCATGTCTGCATTGAAGAGGTGATTGAGGAAAGAAACTTCGCACTGAAATCTTTAAATGCAATTTAGGTCAATTATACATATACTCTAACAACAAATTATCTGATTTTGTCTATTTATTTATCTGTTTGGTTGTAGCGGTATGGGGAATAAGACCCAAATTTCCAGACCCTGTCTTCAGTCACTTTGTATCTGAAGGACAATTGTTTACTGTGAGTGAGCACATGTAAAATATTTATATCTTATCTCAGTAAAATAGTTGTCCACTTTAGACAGGAACGGACCAGTCATTTGCAGAAAGAAAATTGAACATCAGAAGCAAGAAGCAGACGGCTTGACCAGTGCCAAACAGAGAAGGTGTTACCATCATCCATCCTAAGAAAATGAGTGAGGTATAGTCACTAAATGGGACTGTATGATATTTCAATATGTGTCATTATAATTTTAAGCAGGAAGATAGTTTCATGGACAATGACTTTTGACAAAATTACATTTTTAATGATTTTGGACGAAGCGCATTTAAGGCCTCTTAAAAGTATCTTGCACACATATAGCTAAGGACCGCAAAAATGATTTTAGTCATTGAATGTTAACATCCCATATCTGCCACGAATATGATTTTGTTGATATAGGAGGAGGGGGGTTGCATAAGGCAAGCAAAAATACTCATACTGAATTAAGAAATGACAGAGTTTGGATCGTGTTCAAAGGAGGTTCATCGCAATCGGACAATTCCATATGCACTCCACCCACATCTACTAGCAGTTACCTGGCAGAATCCTTAAGTCTGTGCAAAACCCGATGCACTGACAAGGTCTTGAAATGGGGCTTGAAGAGAGGGAGCTGTGAATCACTAAGCTGACATCACCAGAATGATGGAAAAACTAAGAGGTGCTGTGAACAGGCCATTTTTAATGTTGTGACTGGGACTGAACTCAAGATATCAGATCATGTGTCCAAGACAACAGAAATAATACAAGAAGACAAAAGGACAAAGTGAGAAGGCTGAATAGACTAATACTAACGTATCTTTTGATCTGAAAACAAAGGAAAAGTTTTTAATTGTTTAATCCTGTCTACATGCAATGCAGTTACAGCGGACTACAGTGATTAAAGATACAGCGTGGTATTCAAATAACGACTGTGGAAATTACAGTGCGGAATAATTTATGGTAATAAAGGATAGTGAATTCATAAAAAAAAAAAACGCACCTAAAAAGGTGGAGTAACACACATTTTAACCTTTGACTTCCGCACCCTGTCCATCAGCATCCTCCATTGCCAACCATTTCTACCAAAGCAAAATCTTAACCCTTTGATTCCCTCACCCTTTCCACCATTTCCTACAGGAAGCTGGTGGAAACGGTGAGGGAATCAAAGGGTTAAGTCTTTGCAGTTGGTAGATAGGGTGCAGAAGTAAAAGGGTTAATTAAAATGAGTGTTGACAAAGGGCAAATCAAATAATTTTAAGAAGTCAATGGAGCAAGGACAAAACAGATTTCATATAGAGCGGGAAAATAAAAACAATAGAGGACAAGACTGGAAGGGAGACAAAGGTAGGTAAAAAAAATTTCATGCTGCTAAAAAATCATGACAGAAAAAGCAAGGAAACAACAACCCAACAATAAACATAGAGTACATCCCCGCACGCAGTCCCAACACAGAATGCAACTCAATAGCATCGTGATTATCGTTAATCGTCATGCATCTTTATGTAAAAAATTGCCCCAGATTCTGTGGCCACTCAGATGGCTTAGAAAATGGGAAAGAGAGAGAGAGAGGGAAAAAAAACAGAAAAAAAACAAACAAAACGATGAAATCATGAATAATCAAACGCTATTGTAAAATGACAGCAATAAAAACAAAAAAGATCGGTAACTCCTTTCTGTTGTTAAATCATCCGCCTATATTTAAAAAAAAAACAAGGAGGAAAAAAGCAACAACAAAAAGTGATGGGTAAACAAACAGGATTGGAAAGATGATTGTAAAGATGATTAAAGTCTTGATTTCAGCCGGAGGAGGAGGGAACGCGGACGTGTAAGAATTAAAAGGAGACGTCTTACCAACGTCAAATTAACACCGTCACCACCACTACCGCCGTCATCCACATCACGCAACGTCACGGCGAGGCAGTGCAGAGTGCACGAGCCAGAGGCCATCAAATGGACATCGCTTTTGTTTGGCGGCACGTGCAAGGGCCGTGCCATGTTTGCCTGAACGCGCACCGGCCCGCAACCACGCTATAGAGAAAGGGGGAGGGGGTGAATCTTATAATGTCAACACAGAGCCAACTTATTTATTTTTTGTGTGCTCGCTCTCTTCTCTCTCTCTCTCTCTCTCTTTTCTCTCTATACCCCCCCCCTTTCCTGTCTCTTCTCACCTTTCCTTATTTTTCTTTCTCTTTGCCAATTGTGCAAGTCCACAGTTCAGCTTTCCAGAAATAAACAGAAGATAACACACACACACACAAAACTAGATTAATTAGATTTTTTCCCCTGGTCTTTTTAGTTTGAGATTTTGGGAGGCAGTTCTGTTGTCTACAGATGAGGGGAAAAAACACCAAAAATACCACACACAGGAACTGAGTGTGGAGAAGACGCAATAATGAGAAAGTATGCAGGGAGAAATAGTTTGAACCGCATAACGGCAACTTTGCAAATTTGCAGGGTAAAAAAAAACTTCTCTCAAAATCGCTGCAGGTTAAACAAGAACAGTGGGAGATTGTGTTATTTTCTGTCGTGTATTTCTTTTCTGTTTTCTTTTCCCATCTTGCTTTTTCTTCCCCAATCTTGTTATTTGTTTCTGTTTTTCTAATTCAAATGTCAGTGTTGCTGAAGGCTGAGCATCCACCAAGGCAGTAAAAGGCCTTGTGATTGTTCAACTTAACCCTTTTCCACCTTTGTGGTGAGTGATAGCTTATTCTGTTGGGGAATATGAATAATGAGGAGATAACTAGACCGAAAAACAAGGATGGGGTAACTCAGATTAATATCAAACATCAAAAATGTAGATTTTCTAATCTCGAAAAATGAAAGTTCAACATGTATTTTTGAATTGTGGCAGACTGAAAATATGTTCCACACTAAAATATACATAAACTGCTATCATATACAGATGACTGAAAGTATGGTTCTTCTTTGAACTGGGAGTGTATGATAGATGTTTTCATGTTTCCACAAGCCAGCCACTGACATGACATACAGGATTTGTACTGAACATATTTCATGTTCTACACACGTATACACACATACGGAGTATAGGCACTGGCATGTCTGAATACAGGTTGATCTGTAGATCAGATTTTTAAAAAAACTGTATCCTCTACTTACCAGACAGAGGTGTCTAGGTGGATTGAACTCTGGTCCTTTCCAACAGGAGTTCCAACGGCTATCACTGACTACCGACGCGCTGTGTCTGTCTGTCTGTCTGTCTGTCTGTCTGTTCTCTCTCTCTCTCTCTCTCTCTCTCTCTCTCTCTCTCTCTCTCTCCCTCTCTCTGTTCTCTTCAGTCTATCTATCTATCTATCTATCTGTCTATCTCCTTCATCATCATCATCATCTCTCTCTCCTCCCTCCCTCTCTTCCTCCCTCTCTCTCTGTCTCTCTCTCTCTCTCTTCTCTCTTCTCTCTATCTATCTCATCATCTCTCTCTCTCTCTCTCTCTCTCTCTCTCTTTTCTCTCTCTTCTCTCATTTTATTGGGATTATTTCTGCATGCTTACTGCTAGAATTTTATGCGTGCACATTTAATAATAACGGGGATCTGCGAAATACGAGAAAGCAATGCCATAAATTGGAGATATAAACAAACACATTAGAAAGTTATTGCATGTTTTAGTGTTGTGTTTTTGTTATGCAGTATGGGTGTGTTGTTGTTGTTGTTGTTTTGTTTCTTTCTTTCTTTCTTTTTTAAAGATATGTATTCCATCTCAGCATCACTGATGTCATCGTCATGGCTGTTGTTCTGTGAATATTAGAAAAGCTCTCTCTCTCTCTCTCTCTGTCTCTCTCTCTCTCTCTCTCTCGTCTCTCTTCTCTGTCTCTCTCTCTGTCTCTCTCTCTCTCTCGTCTCTCTCTCTCTCTGTCTCTCTCTCTCTCTCTGTCTCTCTCTCTCTCTTGTCTCTCTCTCTCTGTCTCTCTCTCTGTCTCTGTCTCTCTCTCTCTGTCTCCTCTCTCTCTGTCTCTTCTTCTGTCTGCTCTCCTCTCTCTCTCTTCTGTCGCTCTCTCTCTTCGTTCGTACATTTGTTTATACATATTTTGTAAAAACATGGATTTCACTGCATGTGTTGTTTGAAAACTCCACAGAAAATATTTTAATTAAATGAGCCATTATGTTTTTCTTTGTTCTCTTTCATCTCTTCACACAGACTCACACATATTATTAAGAAATATCAACATCGACATCACCCAACAACGACCAAAAACCCAGAGCACAAAACACACGCAAACTGAGATGGTGAGGACAGGACGGGATTGGAGCAAAAGGCTGACACATAAAGGGGAAATCACTGCTGGACAAAACGGCTCGTCTTCAAGCTAGACCTGAAGGAAAACAGAGTATGTGACTGTCAAGCAGACGGAGAGAATCGTTCCAGTTGTTATGGGGCCAGATACAGAAAAAGATCGGCGACCAACTGCGTGGAACACCTGTATCGAGGAATTTGTAAACAAGAAAAAATATCAGAAGCAGAACAGTGAGGTCGGGCAGAGATGTACATTCGAAGGTGGTCGCAAAGACAAACAGGCGCAGTACCATTGATACACCTGAGGCATAATTATTTATTGTGTATGAAATTCTTCGAGAAACGGCAACAAGTAGAGAAAGTGAAGCGAGGGAGTGACAAGATCTTGCCTCTTTTTAAGAAAGGCAAGACGGGCCGCGGAATTCTGAATTCGCTGGCGGCACGCAGCAGAAGAAGCAGATTACAATAATCGATGCGAGATAAGAGAAAGTCGCAAGTTGGATGCTGCTGAAGTTGAAAGATAACGATGAACAGAGCAAGAACGTTGCAGTTGACAGTAACAAGACTGACAGGTTTGGGTGATGAATTTTTGCATAGAGAGCTGAGGATCAAAAACAATGCCAAGGTTCTTGACTGAATCAGAAAATACGATAATGTTGTCACATAGTTGATAATAAAACCTTACAACATAGTTGGATATACAATAGGTTGTCACATAGTTGGATAATACAAACCTTTACAACATAGTTGGATAATACAATAGTGTTGTCACATAGTTGGATAATACAACCTTACAACATAGTTGGATATACAATAGTTTGTCACATAGTTGGATAATACAACTTCAACATAGTTGGATAGACAATAGTGTTATCACATAGTTGGATAATACAAACCTTACGGTGAAAGCTTGTGCTCTGTGCCAGGAGCATCGCTTCTGTCTATCTCTATTAGCTGTAGCTTATTCTGTTCATGCAGTTCTAGACCCAACACAACAGTCAAGCTTGGAAAGAAGACTGAAAGATTTTCAAGAGGTGCATTGTTAATTGGGATAATCGTGAAAGATCTATGCGTGCGTGTGTATGTGTGTGTGTGCGTGTGTGTGCGTGTGTGTGCGTGTGTGTGTGTGTGTGTGTACGTGTGTGTGTACGTGTGTGTATGTGTGTGTGTGTGTGGTGTGTGTGAGTGAGTGAGTGTGTGTGTGTGGTGAGTGAGTGAGTGAGTGAGTGAGTGAGTGAGTGAATGAGTGAGTGCGTGTCTGCGTGCGTGCGTGCGTGCGTGCGTGTGTGTGCACGTGGGCGTGCGCAAGAAGGATACAATGAGAGTCACGTTAAGTATGCCTCGTCAACAGCGTCAATGGACGTTCATTCTGGAAGATGAATACGCTAAAAGGGCTGTGTGTGGCAGGATGAAGGCAGAGAAAGAGTGGAAGAATGAGAAGGAAAAGTGGCAGGGCAAGGGTTAAAAACAACTGAATTGAAGAGCAAAAGGAAAAAGAGATAAAAGAAAAAAAAAAGTGCTTTTACACAATCGTTGAAGCACGTTTTCAAGAAGTCAGCTTTGGGGGAACAGGATATTATAGCTCACAATGAATGTGTGGGATGTCAGTGAAGACTGTTTTTTAAACTTTTTCAGTAGCCTTGGGTTTGGAAAGTGGTATCAGAAACAGTCTCTGTTTTACGTTTCATTCTCGTTATTATTAATGTTTTACTTCATTGTTTTATATTTGTCTGCCTAAATTTCCTTTTAAAACTATTGCTCAACACTTTCTTTTGTTTTCACTTTTTCCGCTAAGGTATCCGTTTATCTTTTCTTTTTTTTTTTTTTCTTCTTCTTCTTCTTCTTCTTTTTCTTCTTCTTCTCCTCCTTCTTCTTCTCTTCTTGTTCTTCTTGTTCTTCTTGTTCTTCTTCTTGTTCTTCTTCTTTTCTTCTTCTTGTTCTTCTTCTTCTTCTCCTCCTCTTCTCTCTCTCTCTCTCTCTCTTCTCTCTCTCTCTCTCTCTTCTCTTCTATCTATCTATCTATCTATCTTCTTTCTTTCTCTTTTCTATTTTTTAGGATCATTTTTAACACACCACAAAAATTCATTTTCTATGAATGGATTTGGTACTATGCGGATAGTCAAGATGTCAGTAACTAATACATGTTCATATCAGCATTTATCTTCGTACAAACAAAAATGGCACTCCCACATGGAATAACATGAAAAGTACGATTGTTTTTGTTTTTGTTTTTTTTTGTTTTTCCTTTAAAAACATATTTCAAACTGAACATTAGAGACGTGCAGTGGCAAACAAATGTTACTGAATCATATGGTAATGTTCAGAATAAGAACTCTTGGTCTCACAGTAAACAAAATGGCTCTATCAGATATCAAACATCTAGTGCTTGTCCATTGTATTCACATATCAAAGAAGAAGGAGATCAATATTTGTCTACTGTACAAAATTTAAGTCAGTTCGGAATAAATGCAAACTGTTCAGACTACCTTAACCAATAAGACATAACACTGTGATCATTCTTTCGTCAGACATACTTAAGTTACTGTGTTCCTTTCAGATAATGTTGCTGAAAGAAACAACCGAAAAAACTAACCACAACAAAAAGAAAAAAAAAAGAAAAAAGCCACATCATCAAATTGCACATAAAGATCAAGACCATACAGCAAATATAAAATTAACGTATTGAAAACATGTTCCTATCCCCTGACAAAGCTGAAATTTGTCATGGTTCAATAATCAGTCGTTGGATGGTTGCTGAATTGGACAAGCCTTTTTGAACTTTATGTTTCCT
>JAPXFY010000015.1:14754516-14757016 GCA_030674185.1 Monoplex corrugatus
CTCTTTCCCCGTTACAAGAGTCGTAGAGAACAGAAAGAAACTTGGCAATAACTATGTGCAAGTCTGTTTTACCTAAAGATAATGTTATTCATTATTTAAATACAAGACGCTGTTTGTTTGTTTATTTCTTTATTTATTGTTTGTTTGTTTAGTTATTTATTTATCTCTCTGTCTACGTATTTACTCATTGCCAGCTGAGTGATTTGCTCAGTGGCTGTTGGCTGGGTCACTAGATCATTCTTTTGCTGTTCGTTTACTCATTAACTCATTGATAGTTATCGTGTTTAATTTTACAGTTTACGGGTACTTCTACCGTGATGACAGGCGAACCTACCGTAAACTTCACAACTGATAGGTAATTGTGTCACCACTATTGTTAAAAACAAACGTCAACAGGTCCACAGCACCACAACCGAGCTTATAAGCAGTCAAAACCACAATAAGAAAAATACGGAATAATCAAACAAGACCACAATAAGAAAAATACGGAATAATCAAACAAGACCACAATAAGAAAAATACGGAATAATCAAACAAGACCACAATAAGAAAAAACGGAATAATCAAAAGACCACAATAAGAAAAATACGGAATAATCAAACAAGTGACAATACTTAAAGGGGAACAATACCTAGATATGGGGTCTTGGAAGCAGGAGAAAAAGACTTACGTATATACTTATTTACTGCCTATATGCCTCTGGTATGAAGAGCAGCAATGGAGGTTCTCCAGGTCCACAAAAGGCAGCGATGGAGGTTGTCTGGTTCTATTTGTTCTGGGCTAGCCTCTGTACGAAAATTTACTATCCCAAATCTGTGCCAGGTTCTTAAGGTCGTGTTTTGTTGTGGGGAGGTGGGTAATACGTACAAACAATGGTGATGGTGCGATACGTTTTCATCATATCAACAAATCACCACACCACCACCACTGCCACCAGCACCGTCATCACCACCGTCACCATCTAATTACAGAACGTCACGTCGGCACACGACTGTGCAGATTGCGCATGTAGGACGCCACCAGACGGGCATCCTTTTGTCTGCAAGGACCATGTTACGTTTGTCTGAACGCTCCATCATTCCACATCCACGCTATAGACGATTGGAGATAAATCTGATAATGCCAGCACAGACCCCAGTTAGTTTTTGTGAACTCCCATCGCTCTCTGACTCTCCTCTTACTCTGTATTATGTCTTGTGTTGTTTATTTATTTATTTATTTATTTATTCATTTGTTTATGTATTTATTTGTTATTTTATTTGTTTATCTATCTCTTATTTTCATAGTAATTTTAGTTCTAGGCAAATACGTGAATTTCCGACGGGAAGTTTTAAAAAATGGTTTCTAGCTATTAACTCGTATCGTTGGAAAATAAAATATCAATTCTCTCTCTCTCTCTCTCTCTCTCTCTCTCTCTCTCTCTCTCTCTCTCTCTCTCTCTCTCTCTCTCTCTCTCTCTCTCTCAAAATGAATGCAAGTTCTCAATGGTCATTATTCTGTCACTTTCCGAACTATGTCGTAATTATGTTGCAATCATTCACAACGTGTTGCCTATGATCATTTAAAATGTGTTAAATGTAATCATTTAGAAAACATTATGCTGTCTGTTGTTCACATACTCCTTCATGAGCGGCCTTGGCCTATGACATGAATAAACCATCCAATCCTCTCTCTCTCCCTCTCTCTCTCTCTCTTCTCTCTCTCTCTCTTTCTTTCTTTAGCTTCCACTCTCTGTCCTTTCTCTTCTCATCCGTATTTTTTCTTTTTTTCTTTTTTCCTAATTTTGAATTTCCATAATTCCGCTAGCTAGAAATTAACAAATATCAAACAAACGAAAAACGAACTAATTACAATTCGAAACTTTTCTTTTCACGAAGTCTTTTTGGTTTGACATTTTGGGAGGCGGCTGAAAGAAATGCCCCTGCTTCCAGCTGAGCGAGAGACAAGATTTTGCAGTTGGAAAGTGAGCAGCAAAAACTGGCCTCTGCCACACAACAGCATTTATGCAGATTAGCAGCGGTCAAAAAAGTCTCTCAAAAATCGCTTCAGGGTAAACTAAAAACATTGGAGATGTCTTATTATCCAAGCTGTTTTTCATTCTTTCTCTTTGTCTCTCTGTCTCTCTGTCTGTCTCTCTCTTTCTCTCTCTCTCTCTCTCTCTCTTTCTCTCTCTCTCTCCCCATCAACCCCCTTCTCTCTCTCTCTCTCTCTCTCTCTCTTAAGCTGACTAATGCGAGTATGTACAGATTTCATATTTAAATTTACTTTGCTGCATGCATCAGAAGCTGAAAATTATTTTAATTGAGGTTTCGGTCTAGTTATTTACACGTTACATACTTGGAGTGGGTTTTTGTTTGTTTGTTTGTTTGTTTTTTCTTTTTTTTTCAATGCCTGAGAAATTTCGGATATAAGGCAGATAAACAGGTACGTTGGTAGTTAGTTAAGTTAGCAAAAGTAGCATACATAACGATACGTAACATGCAAAAATAATGGAACGATG
>JAPXFY010000015.1:14762016-14847016 GCA_030674185.1 Monoplex corrugatus
AAAAACAGAAAGTGTCAGATTTGGCCAATCTGTTTTCAATATCGCGTGTGTCCGCCCCGAGCCTGGATGCACGCTTCACAGCGCCGATGCATCGACCCCACAAGGGTACGGAGTGTGTCCTGAGGGATGGCCGCCCACTCGATCTGCAGGATGTCGACCAGCCTGGCCAGGGTGCCCGGTGGGGGGTGGTTGTCCCTGATGCGCCTCCCGAGCACATCCCAGGTGTTCAATTGGGTTCAGGTCAGGTGAGCACGCTGGCCAGGCCATACGGACGACTTCATGCTGCTCCAGGAAGTCGGTCACAAGGCGTGCTCGATGCGCAGGTGCATTGTCGTCCTGGAAGATGGCGCCTTGACCAAGGTCCACAAGCGCAGGCAGTGCCACGGCCGCCAGAACCTCGTCCCGGTACCGGACCCCGTTCAGGATGCCGTCAATGGGGAGCAGGGGGGTCCGGGTACCACGGCTCATGCCACCCCACACCATCACCGACCCGCCGCCGTACCGGTTATGCTCTTGGACAGTGGCGTCAGCGAACCTCTCCCCTTGACGTCGCCACACCCGAGCCCGGCAATCGTTAAAGGTCAGAGTGAACCTGGACTCATCCGAAAACAAGACCCGGGCCCACTGTTGCCTTGTCCAGGTCACGTGCTCCCTGGCCCAGGTCATGCGGCGCACTCTGTTGACCGGTGACAGCACGGGTCGGACGGCCGGTCTCCGTGACCTCAAGTTTGCCTCATGTAGCCGTCTTCTCACCGTGCTGCAGCTGATGTTAGCACCTGTTGCGTCCCTCAGCTGACCCCTCAAGGTCACCGCAGTGGATGCCCTTTCCCTCAGGACGGAGAGGGCAAGGTAGCGGTCTTGCTGTCTTGTCGTTACTCTGGGTCGACCCGTGTGACGCCTTTCCTGGACTGCTCCAGTCTCATTGAAGTGCTCCAGCAGTCTCTGGATTGTGGAATGCGACACTTCAAGTCGTCTAGCAACTTCCCGCTGCGCTAGGCCTTCATCAAGCAGAGCGAGGGCTCTCCCCCGCTGCTCATCCGTCATCCGTCGTCTTGCAAGCATGGTTAAAACGAACCAAGAACGGGTCCTTTTTATCCTCGTCTGCGGGCAACTTTGGCTGGAGTAGTGTTCAAAAAGGGCTTGCCTTGCACGTGCAAAGCGAATTTTGTCGCTACCTTGCCTGCGTCGTCAGAGAGACCCTGCTGAAGATTCGACAATTTCGTGTGGAAATTGTTTTCCTTGGGCCGCCCATTGCAAATCGGCAAATCCCCAAACACGTGCCAAAAGGAAACTGCAATGTTGTCTGAGCTCTTATCCATTCAGTTACGGCAACGAATTGGAGAAAAGAGTAAGAGAAAATAGGTTATTTCTCCTTTCAAAAATTGACTCAAAAACGTTCCTGGCCCTTCAATAATGACGTGTAGTATATACTATTACTATAGGCTTAAGGAGGAAAGATTTACACACAAAAAACTTCGAGGGGAAAAAAAACTTAATGTATATAAAACCGCAAAGGCGTTTCGGGTTAATACTAATAAAAATTAAGGAAAATGTACGGATTGGGCGTCTCAATTTTTACTTGAAAATACCCCCCCCCCCTTCAGCCCGCTGTGGGACGCCAGGGGCTCTTTCAGTACAGTGGCCCCACCTGGAATCCCCCGTGGGGATGCCGGGTCTATTTCGGTATAAATAGTATCCCCCCCACCTTCTGGAAATTTTGTGCTAGGAATTTTCATTCTTTTTTTTCCCCAAACAAAATTTCAATTCATACACAGGAACGTTTTTGACATCTGACAGCATAAACGTACTTTTTTACAGATAAAAAAAGTTAGTGTTTTGAAAGTTATAGCCATCAAATGGCTCTACGCAGTGGGCTGGGCTTTAAGCAGTAATTCTCATTTCTTCCTTGCTCCTTTCCCTTTGCTTTGTCATTTCTGCTATCTTCTGCCTTGCTGGTCCGCTCACCTGTATGTGTTCGATAAAGTTGCGTACGTTCTGATTAATTGGATACATGTATTGAGTGCATTTTTGGCTCTAGAGAAGTGAGATTTAAGGAAGCAGTTTTAGATAATTTATGCCAGTTATGAATGTGTGCTTAGATACGTTTAAATTTGTATTCAGGTTTGTTTTTATTTTGGTGTCCTTATGTATGCTTATATTTGTATTGTGTTTTTTAAAGCTCCCCTGTGCGATAGATTGGACGGAGTCATGGCGCGGTGATGGCGACAACGTTTGAGTAATTGGTCTTGAACTAAAAAAAAAGTGGTGTTGCGATGAGGTCGAACTGAGGAAAAGGCAGTTTTTGTGCGGTGGTGCTATTGAAATGTGTGGGAACGAAGTTATTTTAGATACTTATGCATTAAGAATTGTGGAGAGGACAGTAGCGAGTAGGATTGTGGAAACATGGCGGCAGAATTACGGAGGGAAACGTGACAGTGTGAATATTTCTCATACTTTTCAGTTTTGGTAGCTGCACTCGGAAATTTACAAAAGATACATAGATGATTGCATTGGCATGACATCCCTCGATCATGACCAACTTTTGCAATTCATCCATTACGTCCAAACGTTTCACCCATCCATCAAGTTCACATATGAAATTTCAAACACATCCATATGCTTTCTTGATATCGAAGTTTCCCTTCAATCTGAACAACTAGTCACTACAATCCACTACAAACCTACAGACTCGCATTCCTACCTGGACTATCAATCATCTCACACTTCCAACACCAGAAACAGCATTCCCTACTCGCAGTTCTTGAGACTACGACGCCTCTGCTCAGACGTAGACTATTTCCTGGACAAAGCGGATGAAATGACTTGATTTTTCCTGCGCAGACATTACCCACTCGAGGTCATCAATGAAGCCCGGAAAAAAGTCAACTCTCTCGGCCAAATTCCCTCCATTCGAAGCCCAAAGCTGCCACAGAGGATCGGCCAGTCCTCAGTCTAGTTTACCACCCGTCCATGTACCTCGTAAAAAGGATCTTGTCCAACTGGAACATTCTGCGATCCAGTCCCACTACAGGTGAAACCTTTGAACAGCGCCCTTTGATCGTCTACAAGAGACACAAATCTCCGCAACTTGCTGGTGCATTCAAATCTCGGCAAACCAGTCAGCCAACCTCCTGGAACCTCTCCATGCAACAAACCTAAATGCAAGACATGTCCTTTCTTGTGCACAGCCACCACAGTCAAAGGCCCCAAATCTCATGAGAATTACAAAACATTTCAACTGTCAAACTTATAACATTGTCTACTTGATCAGCTGTTCTAAATGTTCCCAACTGTATATTGGTGAAACTGAACGCACCCTGGACACACGTTTCAAAGAACACTTGGCCGATATCCGCCACCAAAGGGATAAAACTATCCCCAATCACTTCAACCAATCGGACCACTCAATCAATGACATCCGAGTGAAAGGTCTGTGGCTTCTATACAATAACAGCACCATAGACAGGAAAGACAGAATCCCATCTCATAAATAAACTTGGAACACGCAAACCATATGGTCTTAATGACAAACCATAAGTAATCCATTGCGCAACAGAATTCAGACAAGCCGTTTCATGTTTCTTCCTGTTCCCAGGCCTACCAGATTCATGGCACTGGGCACAATCTACTCCCTTACCTCTTGGCTCTTGCCCTGTGCCTTCTTCAGAACAGGACTATACCGATATAGCATGGCCACTTCTCAAAATTGCAGAACTCTCACTTCCCTTTTGACATAATTGCCTCCCCTCTCCCCACTTCTTACTACTGCTCATGAAGACATGGGCATTCCATTTGGTCCCCTTCTTACCCACTGGACGAGGCGGCAGGGAAGTTTTTAGTTCCGTTTTTATTATCCATTGTTAGGTGTTTATCTGTTTGTGACCGTGCGTTCGCGCTTGACAAAGGCTAGTTGGCCGAAAATTTGCGCTTGTTTTTTTTTGTTGGATACGCGCTTATATTGGTTTTCGTGTTCTTCTGGTTCCTGTTTGCTTGGGCGCGGGCAGTCACACTTGTTTTGGATCTAAAAATAACGAAATTGCGGTGGTACGGCTTTACACAGACGGCTGAGTCTTAATCCTTCGACTCCCGCACCCTTTCTACCAACATCCTGCATAGCCAAACATGCTAGCAAAGCAAAAACTTCACCCATTGATTCCCTCACCCTATCCACCAGCTTCCTGCAGGAAGCTTCTGAATAAAGGGAATCAAAGGGTTAAGTTTTTGCAGTTGGTAGATAGGGTGCAGAAATCGAAGGGTTAAGATATCTTGAGTCGAAGGGATGGCGTGTGTGTGTGTGTGGGGGGGGGGGGGGGGATATGAGCGCCATTATTATATCGGTATTTTCCTTTGTTAGTGGTGAAAAAATAAGTTAACCTGTGCGTGTGTGTGTGTGTATAGTTACCATGAATTATGGGAAATATTCCTGTCATTTTCTTTTTGCTCAGTCATCTCACTTTATATCTTGCAGGTCGATTCACCCGTATGTGTCGCCCGGGGGATGCCGGGGGCTCTTTCTGTATAAATGATATACCCACCTTGTGCAAATTTTGTGATAGAAATTTCCTGTTTTTAAGTTTAGTCTTGTCATTTCTTCCCATCATTTTCTGCCTTGCTGGTCCATTCATCTATGTGTTCGATAAAGTCTTGCGTACTTTTTCTTAGGATTGATAATTGGGTACATGTATTAAGTGCATTTCTGGCTCTAGGGAGAGATATGCAGAAGCCCGTTCTGCCCGTTTTTAATCTTTTCATGTCCTTAGGTGTGCTTAAATTTGTATTCGTGTCTTAAATCCCCTGTACGATGAATCGGGCGGAGTGGTCAACGCAGGGGTATGTCCTTGGTTGGATTATGTGCGCGAATGCACTATGCCAAGGACTTTCATCATAAATATCATCCCCACCTGGAAACTGTGCAAGAAATTTACTCTATTCTAATTTTTGCCTTGCTTCATTGCTTTCAGGTGGGTTTTTTGTTTGTTTTAAACCCCCATTTGCGATAAATTGGACGGAGTGGTCAGCACCGGGGGCATGTCCTTAGATACGTGCGCGAATGCATTGATATGTGTACTTCATTTCTTTGAAGTTTTGTATGTTTTGAAGCGGTTACAGCCCTGATATGGCTCTACGCAGTCGGCTGGGCTTTAAACAACAGTGTCATTTATTCTATATTTTACTGCCTTGCTGTTCCATTTTCCTGTGTGTTCGATAGTCTTGCGAACTTTCTTTAATTGGGTATGTATTAACTGCATTTTTGGCTCTAGGGAAATATGCGGAAACAACTTTAGGTAAATTAGGCCTGTTTTTGTTTGTGTCCTTACGCTTGAATTTGTATCTAGGGTGTTTTATAAATGCACTGTGTGATAAATTGACGGAGTGGTCAATGCCAGGGGCATCTCTGATATACATTATGTGCGTAAATGCATTGATATACTCCTAATCACAATTTAAGGGCCACTTTTTCCTTCCTCTCTAATTTTAAGTTGAAATAATTGACAATGTTTAGAATTGTTTTATTTCATCATTTCCACACCTGTTTTGGAAAAAGAAATTAGCACAATGACCCATTAGTGAACAGCACATGCATTTAAAGGAACATCCCCCCCCTTTTCAAAAAACAGAAAGTGTCAGATTTGGCCAATCTGTTTTCAATATCGCGTGTGTCTGCCCCGAGCCTGGATGCATGCTTCACAGCGCCGATGCATCGACCCCACAAGGGTACGGAGTGTGTCCTGAGGGATGGCCGCCCACTCGATCTGCAGGATGTCGACCAGCCTGGCCAGGGTGCCTGGTGGGGGGTGGTTGTCCCTGATGCGCCTCCCGAGCACATCCCAGAGGTGTTCAATTGGGTTCAGGTCAGGTGAGCACGCTGGCCAGGCCATACGGACGACTTCATGCTGCTCCAGGAAGTCGGTCACAAGGCGTGCTCGATGCGCAGGTGCATTGTCGTCCTGGAAGATGGCGCCTTGACCAAGGTCCACAAGCGCAGGCAGTGCCACGGCCGCCAGAACCTCGTCCCGGTACCGGACCCCGTTCAGGATGCCGTCAATGGGGAGCAGGGGGGTCCGGGTACCACGGCTCATGCCACCCCACACCATCACCGACCCGCCGCCGTACCGGTTATGCTCTTGGACAGTGGCATCAGCGAACCTCTCCCCTTGACGTCGCCACACCCGAGCCCGGCCATCGTTAAAGGTCAGGGTGAACCTGGACTCATCCGAAAACAAGACCCGGGCCCACTGTTGCCTTGTCCAGGTCACGTGCTCCCTGGCCCAGGTCATGCGGCGCACTCTGTTGACCGGTGACAGCACGGGTCGGACGGCCGGTCTCCGTGACCAAGTTTGCCTCATGTAGCCGTCTTCTCACCGTGCTGCAGCTGATGTTAGCACCTGTTGCGTCCCTCAGCTGACCCCTCAAGGTCACCGCAGTGGATGCCCTTTCCCTCAGGACGGAGAGGGCAAGGTAGCGGTCTTGCTGTCTTGTCGTTACTCTGGGTCGACCCGTGTGACGCCTTTCCTGGACTGCTCCAGTCTCATTGAAGCGCTCCAGCAGTCTCTGGATTGTGGAATGCGACACTTCAAGTCTAACAACTTCCCGCTGCGCTAGGCCTTCATCAAGCAGAGCGAGGGCTCTCCCCCGCTGCTCATCCGTCATCCGTCGTCTTGCAAGCATGGTTAAAACGAACCAAGAACAGGTCCTTTTGATCCTCGTCTGCGGGGCAACTTTGGCTGGAGTAGTGTTCAAAAAGGGCTTGCCTTGCACGTGCAAAGCGAATTTTGTCGCTACCTTGCCTGCGTCGTCAGAGAGACCCTGCTGAAGATTCGACAATTTCGTGTGGAAATTGTCTTCCTTGGGCCGCCCATTGCAAATCGGCAAATCCCCAAACACGTGCCAAAAGGAAACTGCAATGTTGTCTGAGCTCTTATCCATTCAGTTACGGCAACGAATTGGAGAAAAGAGTAAGAGAAAATAGGTTATTTCTCCTTTCAAAAATTGACTCAAAAACGTTCCTGGCCCTTCAATAATGACGTGTAGTATATGTGTACTTAATTTTTTCTTCCCCCCCACTCTCCTAGCCACCCCCGTGTGGAAGTATGCTTTGAAAAGGTTATAGCCCTGTCATGGCTTTGTGCAGTCGGCTGGGCTTAAAACAAAAAACGTAACGAAACAGCGGTGATATGGCTTCACACAGTCGGCTGGGCTTTAACCCTTCGACTCCCGCACCCTGTCTACCAACATCCTGCATTACCAACATATGCTACCAAAGCAAAACTTAACCCATTGATTCCCTCACCCTATCCAGCTTCTGCAGAAGCTGGTGAACAGGGTGAGGGAATCAATGGGTTAAGGTTTTGCTGTTGGTAGGGTGAGAGTTAAAAGGGTTGTTAAACAAAACTCGAACGTCGTGGTTGGGGGGATGTGGAGAGGGGCGGTCTTCTTGCATTTTAGATTTTTAGTTCGATCTCGCTTCGAACGTAATAAGATAACCCCCCCCCCCCCCCATTCTGGCAATGACACTAAATGAATGACGGTACAGTATGAGTGTGTGTGTGTGTGTGTGTGTGTGTGTGTGTGTGTGTGTGTGTGTGTGTGTGTGTGTAAAGGATATAACTTGCCATAAATTAGGGGCAAATATACTTTTTTTCTACCTTATTCCTTTGGTTTCTGTAATGCATTGATATGTGTACTCGATTTTCTTACCCTTTTTTCCTCGTGTTGAGTATTGTGTAGGTTTTGAAATGGTTATAGCCCTGATATGATACTATGCAGTCAGCTGGGCTTGAAACAAAAATAGTCCGTCGTGGTTGGGATGGGATTTTTTTGTGGGGGTGGGTGGGTTGAATTTTGGCCATGATTTTATGCTTTATCTCTGTCATGCTTGTACACATGCTCACGCTATCGGAACATAATGCACTCGTCCGTCACACAACTGCACGCCCGTCACACAACTGCACGCTCTCCTTTCAATGGCACTAAAAAAGATTACGGTAAGATTTTCTTTTTTACATTTATTACTACTGACTTTCACACATCACACATATAACATACAACATTCACAACCACGCACCCTCATATTAACGGCTTTTCTTTCTCTCCTCCTTTGTCTCCTCCTTCATCTCCTTTTTCCGTTTTCTCCGCCTTCGTTTCCTCCTCCGTCTTCGTTTCCTTTCTTCTTTCTTCTCCTGCTCCTCTTCTTCACCTTTTTCCTTCCGCCTTTCCTTTTTTTTTGCTTTCAACTTTTTCTTCTGTTTATTCTCCTTCTCCCTCTTCTCCTTTACTTGTCCGTCTTTTCTACTTTTTTTCTGCTCCATCACTCTTCTTTTCCTTTTTTTTTTCGACTTTTTTCATTTTGTACTTTTTCTTTCTTTTCCACCTTCCTCTTTTCGCCTTGTTCGCTTTCTTCTGCTTCTTACCCTGATAACCATGAGGTATTGTCTGTCGCAGAATGGACCTTTCTTCATACCCATTGTTGGTGACCTGGATTTTTTTTTTTACTCATGGCCATATGGGTTTTTCATATCGGAGTCGGGAGTTTTCCTTCACCTGGACAGGCTGCCTTCACGGGCTGACGAGTCTCATCTACCCGATGTACCCAACTATCAATCTGCCATCTCTATGTTGATGAGGATGATTGCTGTATGTAATACGTGCACCTTGCCCTTCTCGAAGACAGACGCAAATCTGATATATACTCCTAATCATAATTTAAGGGCCACTTCTTCCTTCCTCTCTAATTTTAAGTTGAAATAATTGACAATGTTTAGAATTGATTCTGTTTTATTTCATCATTTCCACACCTGTTTTGGAAAAAGAAATTAGCACAATGACCCATTAGTGAACAGCACATGCATTTAAAGGAACATTCCCCCCTTTTTCAAAAAACAGAATGTCAGATTTGGCCAATCTGTTTTCAATATCGCGTGTGTCCGCCCCGAGCCTGGATGCATGCTTCACAGCGCCGATGCATCGACCCCACAAGGGTACGGAGTGTGTCCTGAGGGATGGCCGCCCACTCGATCTGCAGGATGTCGACCAGCCTGGCCAGGGTGCCCGGTGGGGGGTGGTTGTCCCTGATGCGCCTCCCGAGCACATCCCAGAGGTGTTCAATTGGGTTCAGGTCAGGTGAGCACGCTGGCCAGGCCATACGGACGACTTCATGCTGCTCCAGGAAGTCGGTCACAAGGCGTGCTCGATGCGCAGGTGCATTGTCGTCCTGGAAGATGGCGCCTTGACCAAGGTCCACAAGCGCAGGCAGTGCCACGGCCGCCCGAACCTCGTCCCGGTACCGGACCCCGTTCAGGATGCCGTCAATGGGGAGCAGGGGGGTCCGGGTACCACGGCTCATGCCACCCCACACCATCACCGACCCGCCGCCGTACCGGTTATGCTCTTGGACAGTGGCATCAGCGAACCTCTCCCCTTGACGTCGCCACACCCGAGCCCGGCCATCGTTAAAGGTCAGGGTGAACCTGGACTCATCCGAAAACAAGACCCGGGCCCACTGTTGCCTTGTCAGGTCACGTGCTCCCTGGCCAAGGTCATGCGGCGCACTCTGTTGACCGGTGACAGCACGGGTCGGACGGCCGGTCTCCATGACCTGAAGTTTGCCTCATGTAGCCGTCTTCTCACTGTGCTGCAGCTGATGTTAGCACCTGTTGCGTCCCTCAGCTGACCCCTCAAGGTCACCGCAGTGGATGCCCTTTCTCTCAGGACGGAGAGGGCAAGGTAGCGGTCTTGCTGTTTTGTCGTTACTCTGGGTCGACCCGTGTGACGCCTTTCCTGGACTGCTCCAGTCTCATTGAAGCGCTCCAGCAGTCTCTGGATTGTGGAATGCGACACTTCAAGTCGTCTAGCAACTTCCCGCTGCGCTAGGCCTTCATCAAGCAGAGCGAGGGCTCTCCCCCGCTGCTCATCCGTCATCCGTCTCGTCTTGCAAGCATGGTTAAAACAACCAAGAACAGGTCCTTTTTATCCTCGTCTGCGGGCAACTTTGGCTGGAGTAGTGTTCAAAAAGGGCTTGCCTTGCACGTGCAAAGCGAATTTTGTCGCTACCTTGCCTGCGTCGTCAGAGAGACCCTGCTGAAGATTCGACAATTTCGTGTGGAAATTGTCTTCCTTGGGCCGCCCATTGCAAATCGGCAAATCCCCAAACACGTGCCAAAAGGAAACTGCAATGTTGTCTGAGCTCTTATCCATTCAGTTACGGCAACGAATTGGAGAAAAGAGTAAGAGAAAATAGGTTATTTCTCCTTTCAAAAATTGACTCAAAAACGTTCCTGGCCCTTCAATAATGACGTGTAGTATATCTATATACTTGCAGTTTGCACCTTACTGTAACACGCGCACCTTGCCCTTCTCGAAGACAGACGCAAATCTGATATATCTATATACTTGCAGTTTGTACCTTACTGTAACACGCGCACCTTGCCCTTCTCGAAGACAAACTCAAGACTGATATATCTATATACTTGCAGTTTGCACCTTACTGTAACACGCGCACCTTGCCCTTCTCGAAGACAGACTCAAGACTGATATATCTATATACTTGCAGTTTGCACCTTACTGTAACACGCGCACCTTGCCCTTCTCGAAGACAGACTCAAGACTGATATATCTATATACTTGCAGTTTGCACCTTACTGTAACACGCGCACCTTGCCCTTCTCGAAGACAAACTCAAGACTGATATATCTATATATACTACACGTCATTATTGAAGGGCCAGGAACGTTTTTGAGTCAATTTTTGAAAGGAGAAATAACCTCTTTTCTCACTCTTTTCTCCAATTCGTTGCCGTAACTGAATGGATAAGAGCTCATACAACATTGCAGTTTCCTTTTGGCACGTGTTTGGGGATTTGCCGATTTGCAATGGGCGGCCCAAGGAAGACAATTTCCACACGAAATTGTCGAATCTTCAGCAGGGTCTCTCTGACGACGCAGGCAAGGTAGCGACAAAATTCGCTTTGCACGTGCAAGGCAAGCCCTTTTTGAACACTACTCCAGCCAAAGTTGCCCGCAGACGAGGATAAAAAGGACCCGTTCTTGGTTTGTTTTAACCATGCTTGCAAGACGACGGATGACGGATGAGCAGCGGGGGAGAGCCCTCGCTCTGCTTGATGAAGGCCTAGCACAGCAGGAAGTTGCTAGACGACTTGAAGTGTCGCATTCCACAATCCAGAGACTGCTGGAGCGCTTCAATGAGACTGGAGCAGTCCAGGAAAGGCATCACACGGGTCGACCCAGAGTAACGACAAGACAGCAAGACCGCTACCTTGCCCTCTCCGTCCTGAGGGAAAGGGCATCCACTGCAGTGACCTTGAGGGGTCAGCTGAGGGATGCAACAGGTGCTAACATCAGCTGCAGCACGGTGAGAAGACGGCTACATGAGGCAAACTTGAGGTCACGGAGACCGGCAGTCCGACCCGTGCTCCTTCAAAAGAGTCGCAGATTTGGACCATTGTTGCAGAACGCGCTGGACAAGGCCCAGGGCCGGGGTCTGTTCGTGGATGATCCAGGCACGACTGGACCTTTCAGAGGATGGCCGGGCACGTGTTGCGGAGTCGACGGGCGAGGTCGGCTGACGCACTGTGCGAGAGCATAACCGGTACGGCGGCTGGTCGGTGGGTGTGGGTGGCATGAGCCTGGTACCGACCCCCCTGGCTACATTGACGGCATCCTGAACGGTCCGGTAGCCGGTACGAAGGTCTGGCGGCCGTGGCCCGCCTGCGCTTGTGGATTGGTCGGCCATTGCCAGGTCGACAATGCAGCGCATCGCGCCGAACCGTCCTGTGACCGACTTCCTGTCGAGCAGTCATGAGGTCCGGGGCCGGGTCCAGCGGCTTCCACCCTGACCTGAACCCACTTGACCACTCCTGGGTGTGCTCGGAGGGGCATCAGGCAACCACCCCCCACGGCACCCTGGCCCGGCGCACATCCTGCAAGTAGGGGGGCCTGGCCTCATCGGAACACCCGACCCTTGTGGGATCGATGTCCGGCGCTGTAGCATGCACAAGGCTCGGGCGGACACACGGAATTGTGAAAACAGTGGCGAATCTGACACTTTGTTTTTTGAAAATGGCGGTATGTTCCTTTAATGTGCATGTGCTTGTTCACTAATGGTCCTTGTGCTAATTTCTTTCAAAACAGAGGGGTGAAATGATGAGAAGCAAGTACGATTCTTTTTTCAATTATTTCAACTAAAATTAGAGAGGAATCGGAGTGCCCTTAAATTGAAGCGCTATACTTGCAGTTTGCACTTACTGAATCAAGTCGACTTGCACTTCCCGAGACAGCATTCAAGACTGAGTATATCTTTCCCTCGCATCCTTACTGTCACGCGCACCTTGCACTCGAAAACAAACAAGACTGAGTCATTATCTATCTTGCGCACTTTAGCTGGTAGTTCAAACTTTGCCTTCAGGCAAAGCGAATTTATTCTTACTTGCCCCTCTAGTGAACCGCGAGATCGCATTCTTGAATTGACTGAGGCCGCCCATGCAAATTGAAATCCCAACACTGCAAAACGCGAACCTTCCTTCCGAGACAACGCAAGACGGAATAATTGATAACTTGCAGCACTAGTAAATACGCGCACCTTACCTTCCCGAAAAGCCAAAGCCTGATATATACTTATATTATCTTAAACTGCACCTACTGTACACGCCCACTTGCCATCCCGAAGAAGACGCAAAGACTGATATATCTACATACTATGCACCTTAAAAAGACAAGAACATTAATTTACTTGTATATTTCGACCCTTCGTCTTAATCGGATAAAATGACAATGGTTATGACCGCATCTACATTGGAGATCAACTGGAGTGGTCAACGCCAGGGACATGTTCTTTTCTTCTTTTTTTCCTTCCTGTTGAAGTTTTGTTTTGAGGCGGTTATAGCCCTGATAGGAATCTACGCAGTCGGCTGGGCTTTCAACAATAACTGCATTTTTTGGCTCTGGTAAAATGCGGAAGTAATTTGTCTTATGTTTAACTTTGTATTCGGGTTAGTTTCATAAATGCCTTGTGATAAATTGCGAGTGGACAATGCAAGGGGCATCTCTACACTGTGTATTCATGTGTACTTTTTCTCTGTACTTTTTTCAACACTCCCCCCTCCATGTGGATGTATTATAGTATGCTTTCAAATGGTTATAGCCCTGATACGGCTTATGCAGTCGGCTGGGCTTTAAACAAAAATAACATAGCAGTGATATGGCTTTTCACCCTCAGCTGGGCGTTAAACAAAAACCGGTAAAAGTGGTTCAGATGCGATTTTTGGAAAAGTAGGTGGAGGGGGGCTCTTGCATTATGGATTTTCTTTTGTTTGATCTCACTTTGAACGTAATGACAAGATCCACCCCCCACCCCCCATTCTGGCAATGACACTAAATGAATGACAAAACAGTGACTAAACACTAAAAATATCTTGAAAAACAATTTAGCCATATAGTTTTTGGGTGTAGGTCAGTGTTTGTGCTACAAATCAAACGTGCCGGACGTATTAACTGCGTTTTTTGGCTCTCGGGAAAAGTGCGGAAGCAATTTTAAGTAGTTTAGGCACGTTTTTATATATTTCAGTGTCCTTGTGTTTAAATTTGTATTCAAGTATGTAGTATCCAGTAAATAGGTATTATTGTGAAACCCTGCTTTGGGAATTTCAAATTTTTGCATCAGCTCCTCAAACATATACCATGCTGAGAAACGCCCTTCTGACTCTTCCCCATAGTTCATATCTCAAGAAACTTGCTTCTACATTTAACATAGGCAGTGGCCTGAGACATTCAAGTATCCATGGAGTACCCAAAGCTAGAATGCCAGTGTATGACTGAAGGAGAAAGACATGTAATTCTCATGGTAGATGAAATCCATCTTGCACACCATGTCATACACAGCAGGCAAACTGGAAGGTACAGCTTACAATTGTTTTGTAGGTGTGAGTGAAACCACCACAGCTCAAGTGTTTGATATCCTTACTGTTTATCTTAATGCAAGGATGTGGCCATTGCATCTGTCAAAAACACAACGCAAGAATTTTACACATGGTAATGAAAGTTCTGGAAGTGCTCCATAACATTCGATATATACTACAGACATGTCATCTCGGACAAGAATAGAATAAACAGGAATGCATTCACCTCTGAAAATCCCTTCATCCTCTGAAAGACTTTCTTTTTGATACTGTTCATTTTAAATACATTAGGAACTGGCTTGCCCAGAACAATACAGAGAAAACATTTTTTCTCCATTACACAACTGTGAAGAATCAACTTTAAAGGCATCATTTTCTCAGTTCCACCAAAAGTTTTGGTTGCTTTCCTCCAGCAAGCTCATGGTGAATGATTTATTGTTTTAACCTAAATGTTTGTCTCTGTATCACTGATTTACCGTCTAAACTGTCAGTCTGTCTCACAGCCTGTCTCTGGCTGTATCTCTGTCTCTAGTTCTCCATGTTTTTTTGTGTGTGTGTATGTCCGTCTGTGTGACCAGTGATTTCGGTAATTGCCGTTTTCGTTTGTGTGCTTCACAACTGACTACCGTTTTGTTACTTTCTTGTTTCTGGTTTCGTCACTGTCATCTATAGTTTTTTCAAAGAAGACAAACTGAATATTCAGTTCACAGACTTCGTGGACGTGAAGTTTACAAAATTACGTTTGCCTAAAACACCGATGAGATATGTAGATCAGATAACGGAAGTCAAGCCGTCCGTCACACATACGCAGCGCGTCTCGCAAGGCAATGGCCTAATGCCGTGACGTCACACGTAGGGGTGTCGGGCCATTATGTCGCGAAGGCCACGGTTAAACCCGCTACCTCCGACACTCCTCGGGGCACTTGATGACCACTCACTCGTAACTTTTGAAAAATGAAGCACCATGGTGTATACCGTGTGATGAGCCTTTGAGCATCCGACACCTCTTCCTCGATTGCTGGGACTTGTACGATGTGAGACAAAGCACTACACGGCAGATTCCTTAAAGATCTTCCGAGACGTCCCTCCTGATGCAATTTTCCAGTTTTTACAAGATCAATAGATTTCACTTGATGTAATTTTACGTGTTTTTCTTTAATGGCATTTTAGATTTGCAAGGTTGACGGTAGGCATGGTTTTTTTTTGTTTTTATCTTAAACGGGATGTTTTCTTTTTGACGTGGTGTTAGCCCTGATATGGCTCTAGTGGTCGGCTGGGCTATAAACAATATGAATTGAATTGAATTGACCACCCTGCTATACAGTAAGTGCTTTGTGTGGTGCAACTTTCATGCTACGGTCAAGTATTGATGATCTGAGCAGACGTTCAGATTGTTTGTGGTCTTTACATTCCACCAGGTACTCCATTTCGGCATTTTTTTTTATTTTTTTTTTTATTGTTTGGGGGTTTCCTATGAGGGCTTTAAATCCCTTTTTTATGGCAAAGGACTCAGTTTGGATATCGGTTTGTCCTCAGTTCCTGTCACCACCAACCATGCTGCCCAAAAGCCCGTTTCCCGCCGTGCTTCCTCCTCGGAATCTGTCATCACTTTTCCGTTTTGGTTTGTGTGGGTTGGACATGAGCGTGGGCTCAGCGATGGCAGAAATGTCACCCCAGGAGAGCTGCAGTGCTGGGGAAGGGACAATGGATGGCCAATCCCTCGGTGTTCGTCCGCCTGGAACCGTCCCACATGAATCCAGTGTACTTTTGGACTGACTAACGTACAGCTACCCATCCCTGGCCAAGTGACTCAAGCTCGGGATTATGGGTTCCTAACGGCAACCACTCGTGAACAAGAGGATGAAGAAAATGTAAATGAGGGTGGAACCACGCTTTGTCTCATCCCTCCCCCTTGACCTGTCCGACATGGGTAAAACATGGGTTACATGCTACTCATTCGTACCTTTAAACTCATTTTAGATTTGCAAGGTTAACGTTGAGCATGGTTTTTAGCTTTTTATCTTAACAGGTTGTTTTGGTGTTAGGTCTGATATGGCTCTAATAGGTTAGTCAGCTTGGCTGTAAAGCAATATGAGCTTGAATGACAATTTGCCTTCAACAATGATAGTTTGCATCATAGGCTATAGTAGAGGAAAAGGGGAAAGAGGGGGTGGGGGGGTGGGAGCTTGAAACGTCAGAGGACAGCAATGGGGAGAGAACTAAGACTCCAAAGTGTAGGCCTACGTAAAAGAGACAGAGGGTAAACTGAGAAAGAGAAATGTACGTTAAATGGAGGTAGTGATAAACGGAGATACTAATAATGAAAAAATGGAACAAACGCATACTTTTTATATATCTCGGGAAGAACAAGAGCACGGCAGTGACATAAAAAGCACATGATTACTTTCACTTCTTCCGATCCTCATCCATGGAGAGTCTACAACAGTATACAAATACTGTAATGTAGAGACATGGACAGACTGATTCTGGTTTATCTCTACTAAGCCATGGTTCGCCGTACTTATTACACCCTGCAGTCCCAAGTCCCCCGCTTTTGATGATAACGCTGCTGGGTAAATGAATGAAAACCCTGAGAAGTGAAAAGGATGAGCACCACTAGCAAAAGTGAACGATCAAGATGTGAAAAACGTTGGATAAACACACCAGCCTATCATTCTTTTCTTTATACTGCCCACTAAGCAACGGTGACATTTGAAACATAAGAAAGCGAACTGGAAAAATGTAGGAGCGTTTAAAAAAAATTCGCCATAGAAAAATTGGCTTTGAAAAGAACACGTACCCCACTGTCTTGTTTAACCTGCAGCAATCTTCGAAGTTTTTTTACTCTGCAAATTTGCAAAGCTGCTGTTGTTTAGCTGAGAAAATTTCTCGCTGCATGTTTTCTAACCACGATTTCATCTCCTCACTCAGCTGGAGGCTGGGGCATTTCCTTCATCTGTAGACAACACAACTGCCTCCCAAAATCTTCAAATGAAAAGACGCCGTGAAGAAAATTCGATTTCTAATCGATTCAGCTTTTTTTTATGTTTATCTCTCGCATGCTGAATTGTGTGAGCTTGCAAAATTGGGGAAGAGAAAAGGAAAAATCGGGAAAAAGAAAATATTTTGGAGGGGGAGGGAGAGAGAGGAAGAGAGGGAGGATGCAGAAAAACAAATTGGCTCTGTGTTGACAGTGTAAGATTCACTTCCCGTTTTTCTCCAAGGCGTGGTTGTGGGCCCGTGCGCGTTCAGGCAAACATAGCGTGACCCTTGCACGTGCTTCCAGACAAAAGCGATGTCCATTTGACGGCCTTGTGCTTGTGCACTGCACAGTCCTGCCATGACATTGCATGACGTGGACCGTGGTCGTGCTGGTTGGTTGTTGTAAACGAGATTAACGGTGATTAAAGTGGTCTTAAAACTGCCCAGTTCTGTATCAATATAATCTTATCCCATAGACTTGGCAAGGTTAACAGTGAGCATGGTTTTTACCTACTTGGTTGTCATTTTTGACATGGTGCTAGCCCTGATATGGCTCTAGTAGTCGACTGGGCTGTGAGCAATATGAACTGAACTGGTGCTAGCCCCGATATGGCTGTAGTCGATAAATTGGACAGTAGCCAGCGCAAGTGGCATGTCCTTAGATTTTTTTTTTTTTGTCTCCTGTGAGGTATGGACAATTTCTTGTGGTTATAGCCCTGATATGGCTCTGCGCAGTCGGTTGGGCTTTAAGCAACAAAATGACAATGAAAACAATGCGTTAATGCATATACTCCTAATCATAATTTAAGGGCCACTTCTTCCTTCCTCTCTAATTTTAAGTTGAAATAATTGACAATGTTTAGAATTGATTCTATGTTTTATTTCATCATTTCCACACCTGTTTTGGAAAAAGAAATTAGCACAATGACCCATTAGTGAACAGCACATGCATTTAAAGGAACATCCCCCCCTTTTCAAAAAACAAAGTGTCAGATTTGGCTAATCTGTTTTCAATATCGCGTGTGTCCGCCCCGAGCCTGGATGCATGCTTCACAGCGCCGATGCATCGACCCCACAAGGGTACGGAGTGTGTCCTGAGGGATGGCCGCCCACTCGATCTGCAGGATGTCGACCAGCCTGGCCAGGGTGCCCGGTGGGGGGTGGTTGTCCCTGATGCGCCTCCCGAGCACATCCCAGAGGTGTTCAATTGGGTTCAGGTCAGGTGAGCACGCTGGCCAGGCCATACGGACGACTTCATGCTGCTCCAGGAAGTCGGTCACAAGGCGTGCTCGATGCGCAGGTGCATTGTCGTCCTGGAAGATGGCGCCTTGACCAAGGTCCACAAGCGCAGGCAGTGCCACGGCCGCCAGAACCTCGTCCCGGTACCGGACCCCGTTCAGGATGCCGTCAATGGGGAGCAGGGGGGTCCGGGTACCACGGCTCATGCCACCCCACACCATCACCGACCCGCCGCCGTACCGGTTATGCTCTTGGACAGTGGCGTCAGCGAACCTCTCCCCTTGACGTCGCCACACCCGAGCCCGGCCATCGTTAAAGGTCAGGGTGAACCTGGACTCATCCGAAAACAAGACCCGGGCCCACTGTTGCCTTGTCCAGGTCACGTGCTCCCTGGCCCAGGTCATGCGGCGCACTCTGTTGACCCGGTGACAGCATGGGTCGGACGGCCGGTCTCCGTGACCTCAAGTTTGCCTCATGTAGCCGTCTTCTCACCGTGCTGCAGCTGATGTTAGCACCTGTTGCGTCCCTCAGCTGACCCCTCAAGGTCACCGCAGTGGATGCCCTTTCCCTCAGGACGGAGAGGGCAAGGTAGCGGCCTTGCTGTCTTGTCGTTACTCTGGGTCGACCCGTGTGACGCCTTTCCTGGACTGTTCCAGTCTCATTGAAGCGCTCCAGCAGTCTCTGGATTGTGGAATGCGACACTTCAAGTCGTCTAGCAACTTCCCGCTGCGCTAGGCCTTCACCAAGCAGAGCGAGGGCTCTCCCCCGCTGCTCATCCGTCATCCGTCGTCTTGCAAGCATGGTTAAAACGAACCAAGAACGGTCCTTTTTATCCTCGTCTGCGGGCAACTTTGGCTGGAGTAGTGTTCAAAAAGGGCTTGCCTTGCACGTGCAAAGCGAATTTTGTCGCTACCTTGCCTGCGTCGTCAGAGAGACCCTGCTGAAGAATCGACAATTTCGTGTGGAAATTGTCTTCCTTGGGCCGCCCATTGCAAAAAGGCAAATCCCCAAACACGTGCCAAAAGGAAACTGCAATGTTGTCAGCTCTTATCCATTCAGTTACGGCAACGAATTGGAGAAAAGAGTAAGAGAAAATAGGTTATTTCTCCTTTCAAAAATTGACTCGAAAACGTTCCTGGCCCTTCAATAATGACGTGTAGTATATGTGTGTGCTCAGAATTGTTTCAGATGTTATCCATCGATCATGAATTGCATGCCTGACTTTTTGTGTGCGCGCACGTGCGTGAGTACGTCTGGGGATGTCATTTGTGTGTGTGTGTTTTAATCTGGGGATGAAGTGGTTCTGTGTGCGCGCGCGCGCGCGCCTACGTGCGTGCATGCGTGTGTGTGTGGGCACGTGCGTGTGTGTAAGCACAGTTGTGTGCGTGTGTATGCGTATGTGTGAGCGTGCGTGCGCATGTGTGCGCTAATGGCATATCATTAGATTCTGTACGAATGTATTCATATGCACTCAATGGTCTTTTTTGTTTTTTGTTTGCTGTTTTGTTTCTTGAGGTAGTTACAGCCCTGATAGGGCTCTGTGCAGTCTGTTGGGCTTAAGCAACAATGACAATAACAGTGTCCTTATGTTTATACATTTTTAACCCCTGGTGATAAAGACGGAATTATCGTCAGGTGCATGTCCTTATATTATGTGCGCGAAAACATTATGGGTACTTTCCTTTTCCAGTCTTTTTCAAGGTCATCTGTGATGGTTATAGTCCTGATATGGCTGTGTGCAGTCTGCAGTCTGCTTGCAATATTATCATTCCGCTTACCTCTGTGATACTGTTTCTTATTCTCTATAAATATTTCTAATAGTTCCAGTTTCTGTAAAAACAAACTCTTAACCAATACCCTGGTAAGCTTTAACCCAATACCCTGGTAAACCTGCTAACCTAGTACCCTGGTGATCTTATCAGCAATCCAAACCCTTTGGGGTATGAGATGACTCGGTGACCTAGTGACAGCCTTGTGACCTAGTGACCTGACCTCATGACCTATGACCTAGGAGCAAGAGCAATCCTAATCCTTTGGGGGATGAGAGGCCCCTTACCATACTACTAGTGTTCTGATGATATAGTGATGTTAAATCATACTGACCACAAAGACCCCCACCTTCAGGGATGCCAGGGGCTCTCACTACAAATAGTATTGCCATCTTCTGGGAATTCTGTGCTAGAAATTTCCTCTTTTCTGTCGCTGTTTTAGCCTCGTCCTTTGACTTCTCTTAACCTGCTTGTTGTTTATGACATGGTGTTAGCCCTGATATTGATCTTGTAGTCGGCTGGGCTATAAGCAATAACTTGAACTTGCTTTCTGTCATTTCGATCAGATTCATTTTCTGCCTTGGACCTGCTGAGGTATTGTGTATCTTTTGGGACAGCTACAGCCCTGATATGGCTCTACGCAGTCGTCTGGGCTTTAAACAAGAAGAATAAGAATAACTTGAAGTTAAGTTACAATCGGAACGACACAACAGTTGGTGACATGAGTTTGTTTTTTTTTTAACTCCGAGAAGTAACCCTGTTGTCATTGCTATGAAAATCATGTCTACTGTTGTATCTAAACGAAGCGCATGACAACCTTTGCTGTTGACATGTGATTCGGTGTTTACCTGAAACAACCCCCCTACTCCCATAAAAGGGGATTAAAGTGTGTGCGCACGCGCATGTGTGCGAGTCGCGCGCGTTAATCACTAGGAACTGCCCAGACGGAACTGCCACTTTGCCTTACCATATTTATTTCTCTACATTATAGGTGTTTACCATCTTTACTTCTATACATTCCAAGTGTCTACCATATTCACTCTATATATTACAAGAAGACCTGGCTGTTTGACATGTTCATCTATACATTATACACTACGCACAAAAAGTTAAGGATCACTTGCACAAAAATTCATAACTTTCAAAATAAGAGCCAATGCGTTGAAGTTCGGCAAACATTTAATTCCATGTTTTAGTGATAACGATACACAATTGCCTTCAATTCGAGCAATCGTTTGGTGTGTACATTTGATCAAAGTGGGTACGTATCGAAATTTGATTTCCCAAAGTCATTGAAATCACAAGACAGGGCATTCTGATGCTCCCAAAAGTTCAGTAATGCGCCATGGCTGTTCTGGCACTCGACGCAGCGAGTCCTCATCGAGTTGACCAGGTTGGTGAAGATCCTCTGTGGAAGCGCCTGCCACTCGGCCTGCAGCATTTGGTAGAGGTGTTGGGCATCACTGGGAGGGGGTGTTGCTCCTCACTTTGCGATCCAGCTCATCCCAGAGGTTCTCAATCGGGTTGAGATCGGACTGCATGCTGGCCACTCCATTCTGTTGACTCCAGACTGCTGCAGGAAGTCGTTGACCACCCTTGCCCTGTGGGGGCAAGTGTTGTCATCCTGGTAGACAGCCGTCGGTCCCATCTGCTGCAGTGTAGGCACAGCCAGCGGTCGAAGATCTCATCCCGTATCGGAGGCCAGTCAGGTACCCTGTACATGATAAAGGGTGTTCTGTGTGAAGGCTGAAGGCCCCCCAGACCATTACAGAACCTCCACCAAAGGCCACCTTTTCTTGGACAGTGGTGTCAATAAAGCGTTGCCCTGGCGCCTCCAGACCCTCAGTCGGCCGTCGTTGTGGTTCATGTGAAGCGTGATTCATCACTGAACAGGACCTGGACCATTGCTGACGTGTCCACCTCACGTGACGTCTGCAGAAGGCGCGTGCTGCCCTATGTGCTGGAGTTAAGCGTGGCCGTACAGCTGGGCGACGAGAACGGAGGTTAAACCCATGAAGGCGGTTCCGTATGGTCTGCTGGCTGATGTGTTAGTAGCCACCCTAGCTGCTTCGAATGATGCTGGAAGAGGCTGTCTGCAGGGCTTGTCGTTCAATGAGACGATCTTCACGTGGGTTTGTCTTCTTCAGTCGACCAGATCTGCGTCTTTCATGGACCCTCCCAGTGGCTGTGAAGCGTTGAATCAGTCTGACAATGAACGAGATGGACACCTGAAGTCGTCTGGCAACTTCTCGCTTGGGAACACCATCTTGGAAACATGCAACAGCTTGTTCCTCTCAAAATCGCTCAATTTTCGTCGCGGAGCATTGTCAGATCAGGCCTACTACTGTGGAATGTCTTATAAGCCAAGCAAGAGACAGCATCTCGCACATAAACAGCAGTGCTTGCACGTGCATAATGGTTTTTCCATCTGGCTTGTGCAATGTGTTCAGGCAGAACGTCCAAAACAGGTCCTTTTTCGCAAGTTTCCGTTGGCGGCCAAGCTCTAGTGTAGAATCCCGTGCAATTTTCGCACTAACACAACATCGCCCACTTACAGCTGAACAAGAATTCATAACAATTTGGCTGGACTGAGAAATAACAGTAGCGAACTGAGTTTATTACGCACTGTTTTCTCATAGTGATCCTTAACTTTTTGTGCGTAGTGTATTATTCCGCTTATTTCTGTGATACTGTTTCATATTCTCTATAAATATTTCTAATAGTTCCAGTTTCTGTAAAAACAAACTCTTACCAAATACCCTGGTAAACCTAACCTAGTACCCTGGTGATCTTATCAGCAGTCCAAACCTTGGGGTATGAGATGACTCGTGACCTAGTGACAGCCTTGTGACCTAGTGACCTGACCTCATGACTACTGACCTAGGAGCAAGAGCAATCCTAATCCTTTGGGGGATGAGGGCCCTTACCATACTACTAGTGTTCTGATGATATAGTGATGTTAAATCACTGACCACAAAGACCCCCACCTTCAGGGATGCCAGGGGCTCTTTCACTACAAATAGTATTGCCATCTTCTGGAATTCTGTGCTAGAAATTTCCTCTTTTCTGTCGCTGTTTCAGCCTCAGTCCTTTGACTTCTCTTAACCTGCTTGTTGTTTATGACATGGTGTTAGCCCTGATATTGATCTTGTAGTCGGCTGGGCTATAAGCAATAACTTGAACTTGCTTTCTGTCATTTCGATATCATTTTCTGCTTGGTCCTGCTGAGGTATTGTGTATCTTTTGGGACAGCTATAGCCCTGATATGGCTCTACGCAGTCGTCTGGGCTTTAAACAAGAATAAGAATAACTTGAAGTTAAGTTACAATCGGAACGACACAACAGTTGGTGACATGAGTTGTTTTTTTTAACTCCGAGAGGTAACCCTGTTGTCATTGCTATGAAAATCATGTCTACTGTTGTATCTAAACGTAGCATGCATGACATAACCTTTGCTGTTGACATGTGATTCGGTGTTTACCTGAAACGAGCCCCCCTACTCCCATAAAAGGGGATTAAAGTGTGTGCGAGCGTGCGTGTGTCTGTGTCTGTGTCTGTGTCTGTGTCTGTGTCTCGCGTGCGTGTGTGTGTGTCTCGCGTGCGTGTGTGTGTGTCTCGCGTGCGTTCTAATCACTAGGACCTGCTCGGACGGAATTGCCACCTTACCTTACCATATTTATTTCTCTACATTATAGGTGTTTACCATCTTTACTTTATACATTCCAAGTGTACCATATTCACTTCTATATATTACAAGAACACCTGGCTGTTTGACATGTTCACATCTATACATTATATATACAGCTGTACCTGCTTTTTTCACCATATTCGTAACAGCCTCACCTGGTCGTTTACCATATTGATTGCTGCCACACCTGGCTGTTTACCATATTCATTTCAGTCAAACCTGGCTGTTTATACACGTGTACGTACATAACAAGAATAGTTTCTAGAAGGATCACAAATAGCCATATTTTTTAACGGCCAGCGGGCTGTTGATTCCTTCAAAATGTCAAAAGTCGTTTTGTTGAACTTCAAACCGTGAAGACCATAAAAGGGGATTAAAGTGTGTGTGCACACGCGCGCGTGTGTGAGTCGCGCGCGTTTAATCACTAGGAACTGCCCGGACAGAACCGCCACCTTGCCTTACCATATTTATTTCTCTACATTATAGGTGTTTACCATCTTTACTTCTATACATTCCAAGTGTACCATATTCACTTCTATATATATTACAAGAAGACCTGGCTGTTTGACATGTTCACATCTATACATTATATATACAACTGTACCTGCTGTTTACCATATTCGTAAGAGCGACACCTGGTCGTTGACCATATTGATTGCTGCCACACCTGGCTGTTTACCATATTCATTTCAATCACACCTGGCTGTTTATGCACGTGTACGTACATAACAAAATTTTCTAAATGGGATCTTTAATTAGCCAGTAAGCCCTATTGGAAACGTTACACAGGAGTTTGAATCCTAAAACCCATGTTACCAAAGGGCTTCAGTTTTCAAAGCGACTACAACCGGCCAAGGAATGCTTATCAAAAGTTTTGTTGTGACAATAAACGTCAAAAGTTCCTGTAACCTGTACTGTTTAAACGACTGGTTACAGTGGGCTATAGTGATGTTAAATCACACCGACCACAGAGATATGCTCAGGGTCCTGGTGTTCTGATGATACTGTGATATAGTGATGTTAAATCACACTGACCACATGTCAAGGGTCCTAGTCTTCTGATGATGTGATGTTAAATCATACTGACCACAGACATGCTTAGGGTCCCAGTGTTCTGATGATAGTGATATAGTGATGTCAAATCATACTGACCACAAAGACCCCTCCCCTCCAACCTGTGGAAATGGCAGGGACTCTTTCACTATAAATAGTATTGCCATCTTCTGGAAATTCTGTGCTAGAAATTCCTCTTTTTCTGTCAGTTTCAGCCTCAGTCCTTTGGCTTCTGTTAACCACCTTGTTTTTGACATGGTGTTAGCCCTGATATTGATCTTATAGTCGGCTGGGCTATAAGCAATAACTTGAACTTGCTCTCGGTCATTTCTATCATTTTCTGCCTTGGTCCTGCTGAGGTATTGCGTATCTTTTGTGACGGCTATAGCCCTGATATGGCTCTAGTAGTCAGCATCCTAAATATTCTGTAGGACAGTTTTACCTAGCATGTTACCTGAAGCATCCTAAATATTCTGTAGACAGTTTTACCTAGCATGTTACCTGAAGCATCCTACATATTCGTAACAGTTTCACCACATGTTACTGACATCCTAATTATTCTTAAATTTAAGCATTTCCTGCTCCATATTAAGCCCATGGTCTTTTACATATGCTTGTGCCACCTGGCTGTTTACCATATTCATTTCAGTCACACCTGGCTGTTTATACACGTGTACGTACATAACAAGAACATTTTCTTAATTGGGATCTTTAATTAGCCAGTAAGCCCTATTGGAAACGTTACACAGGAGTTTGAATCCTAAAACCCATGTTACCAAAGGGGCTTCGTTTTCAGAGCGACTACAACCGGCCAAGGAATGCTTATCAAGAGTTTTGTTGTGACAATGATGTCAAACGTAAAGACAGGAACATGCTAAACTGTTTAAATGACGGTTACAGTGGCTATGTGATGTTAAATCACACTGACCACAGCACTACACGGCATATTCCTTAAAGGAGCTCTTCGAGACGTCCATCCTGATGCAATATTCCAGATTTTACAAGAGATCAATATAGATTTACTTGATGTAATTTTACGTGTTTTTCTTTAAATTAATGGCATTTTAGATTTGCAGGGTTGACAGTGAGCATGGTTTTTCTGTTTATCTTAACGGGTTTTCTTTTTGCCGTGGTGTTAGCCCTGATATGGCTCTAGTGGTCTGCTGGGCTATAAGCAATATGAATTGAATTGATTGAATTGACCAGAGATATGCATAGTGTCCTAGTGTTCTGATGATATAGTGATGTCAAATCACACTGACCACAGACATGGGTAGGGTCCTAGTGTTTTGATGATGTAGTGATATACTGATGTTAAATCACACTGACCACAAAGACCCCCCCCCCCCCCACATTATAAATAGTATCGCCATCTTCTGGAAATTCTGTGCTAGAAATTTCCTCTTTTGTGTCACTGTTTCAGTCTAGTCCTGTGGCTTCTGTTAATCTCAGGGCTTAAAACAAGTGGGAAAAAACACTGAAACTAGTGGGGGTCCAGGAGCAAATCTTCTTTTTCTACTTTTGTTTGTTTTTTTGTTTTTTTGTTTCGCTTTTCTCTACTTCTTTCCCTCCTGATGCAATATTCCAGTTTTTACAAGAGATCAATAGATTTCACTTGATGTAATTTTACGTTTTTCTTTAATGGCATTTTATAATAATAATAATAATTACAATATTTATATAGTGCAAAATCTTGATAAAATCAAATCTAAGCGCTCAAGCAGACACGCACGCACGCCACCACGCGCACACACACACACACACACCACACTAAAACATGGGGAGAAAGAATAAAATGAAAATAAAAGCAAGAATAAAAGCAATGGAAAATTATAGAGCATAGCATATACAATTATATATTATAACCATGTGATTCCCCTCCGAGCGGAGACAGGCTGCAGAGGGGGGGGGGGGGGGGTTGGGTGAGGTTAGGATTTTATGCGGAGGAGAAAAGGTGAGCTTTGAAAGCGGACTTGAAGGAGACAAAAGTAGGTTGCTGACGGACAGAGAGGAAGTTTGTTCCAGGAGAGTGGACCAGAAACAGAAGGCTCGTGGACCACAGGTATTGAGCTTAGTGCGTGGAAAGCGAAAAGTCAGGATCGGAGGCAGAGCGGAGGGTACGTGAGGGAACATAGATCTCAAGTAGGCTTGACAGGTAATCGGGGACTGCGTTATTGAGGCTTTTGTCGCACATGGTGTCTAGTTTGTACTGTATGCGCTTTGATATAGGGAGCCAGTGAAGTTGTGCCAGGAGAGATGTGGTCAGCTTTTTTCTTTTTGAGTACAAGGCGTACAGCATTGTTTTGAATGCGCTGTAGGATGTTATGGTGGAGGCAGGAAGACCAGACAGGAGTGAATTGCAATAGTCAATGCGAGAGATTATGAAGGAGAGAACGAGTTTTTGCAGTTGTTTCGACAGGGATACTTCCTGATCAGCCTTGTACGATGGAGATGATAGTAGCAAGATCTGGCAGTTTGAGAAACAAAGTTGTTCATGGAGAGGGTAGAGTCAATGCAGACACCAAGGTTTTTAGCTGAATCAGAAATTGGGACTGTGTTACATAATGGGAGAGAAAGAGGAGGCAGCTGAGAGTTTCTGACGGGTGCCAATGAGGATAGCTTCTGTCTTGTCGTCATTAAGCTGAAGTTTGTTGAACGTCATCCAGTTCTTAATGTCCGAGTAACACTCAGTGGTGCGAGTCAACAGGCGCTGTGCTGTATATTATCAGGTGAGTCACTGTCTTGAAGTTGGGTGTCATCAGCATTGAAGTGGTGTTTTATTGAGTGGGAGTTGATGATGGTGGACAGGGGGGAGGTGTAAAGAGTGAAAAGAACAGGGCCAAGGACAGATCCTTGTGGAACACCACAGGTCAGGTATGCAGGTTGAGAGTAAGTGCCATTGATGAGAACAGTTTGTTTTCTGTTTGTCTCTCTATTTTTACTTGTATTTATCAATGTCAGAGATGCCAAAAGTATGATGAAGTCTAGAAAGGAGAATACCATGGTCAATGGTATCGAAGGCTGCAGACAGATCAAGGAGTGTGAGGAGAGAGACTTTGCCAGTATCAGTTGCAAGGAGGAGATTGTTGAGAATGTGTAGTTGGCAGTTCAGTGCTATGGTTGACGGTGAGCATAGTTTTTATGTTTCTATCTCAACAGGTTCTTTTCTTTTTGACATGGTGTTAGCCCTGATATGGCTCTAGTGGTCGGCTGGGCTATAAGCAATATGAAATGAATTGAATATGCAATGTATTTTCCAGTGTTTTTTCCTGTCTTGAGGTGGTCATAGCCCTGATATGTCCCTGTGCAGTCGGCTGGGCTTTAAGCAACAATAACAATGACGTGAGTGTGTGGCAGGAGGATTGGAATGAACCGACAGAAAACAAACTTCTCCAAATCCGCCCTTGCCTGAAATTCTCCCATCCGCTGCAGGAAACCGTAAGAGTGTAATGTAGGTTACACACGGTCACACATCCTAGACTCGCTCGTACGTTTTGAAAAATGAAGCACCATGGTATATATACCGTGTGACGAGCCATTGAGCACCAGACACCTCCACCTTGATTGCTGGGACTTGTACGATGTGAGAAAAGTACTACACGGCGGACTTCTTACCGAGACGTCCCCTCCTGATGCAGTTTTCCAGTTTTTACAAGAGATCAGTAGATTTCACCTGATATGGTTTTACATCCAGGTATATTTTCTTTAATTGCACATTTTAGACTTGCAAGATTAACGGTGAGCTGGTTTTTAACTTTTTTTTTTTAATCAACGTTTTTTTTTTTTTTTGTCAGTCCTGCTATAGCTCTATTAGTCGGCTGGGCTACAAGCAATATGGACTTAACTGGAGAGAGAGAGGGGGAGGAGGCAGATTGGTGGCTGATGGTGGGGGGGGGGGGCAAAAGGGGCTGGGGGAGTCATGACTACTTAAAAACGAGAAAGTCAATGTCCGAGGAAGAAGAGACAGGGGAAGAGACAGGAGGGTCCGTTTCTCATACCCCTCTACCCATTCTTTTTATCCCCCTTCCCTTCCTTTCAAATCCATTCCTGCGATCACATTCCACAGCTCTAACCTGCGTTGAGTCACCCGCACACAAAAAGGCGACCAACCATTCAAAAATTCGCGCCCATTCCTATTCGCCTCATTTGATGGGCGAAGAGCGCGAGATGAGGGCGCGTGCTGTGTGTACGTGTGAATAATTTCCTCCCACTCCATATTTTACGATCTGGTCATTCTTCCTCAACAAACTCGTTATGAATGACAGACTGCCTCGTTCATGCTAACGGCTGATGGCGAGCACACTGCAATAGAGAGAAGGGAGGGAGGGAAAAAAGGAAGCGTCGGTTTAGGGGAATGGATATTGGCCAACTTGTATTAAAACAAGGAATTATTGCACTGCTACTGAAAGAAATGCCCTTCCTCTTTCAAGTATTTTCTCCATCTCTTCATTACACTTTTTTCAACTCATCTCTCAACAGGTCTTTCTGTTACTGGGTTTTTTGACGTGATTATTAGCCCTGATATGGCTCTTGTAGACGGCTGGGCTAGAAGTGGTATGAACTGAACTGAATTGGTTTTTAAATGCATCCTAATCTTGGAATAATCGTAAGCTTGGGTTTTTAAAGACTTGTCTTTTTCTTTCTAAAACTTGAGCAACATAAGTGTGCCCGCGAGCGCACTCTACCCCCCTCTCTTGTCTCCCTTTTGCTTGTCCCTCCCGACCTCTGCCTCCCTCATGAGCACTGTATCGTGCGAAAAGAGTGGATGGTGGTAGCAGGGGGGGTTTGATGCATTCGAGTTATACAACGCTGGGTAACGCCAAAGGATACGTGACTTAGCGATTGACGGGGTGGATAACTGCCAGAAGGTCGGGCAGTGATGAAGGGAATGAGGGGGTTAATAATGGTGGAGGGTGGTGGGGTGGTGAATGAGGTAGCGGTTAAGGGTGTCTGCGATAGCCCACCTAGGTCAGGCGACCTCACTTCAACACAAGCTTCTATACAGCGCCAGGCAATCTGGTTCCTTAAGATGCCAGGAGACGTTTTCCATTTGTCACCGCAACAAAGCCCACGACGCCCATTGGAGCTGATGGCGAAATAGTGAGCAAGAGGCACAGAGAGGAAGGGAGGGCTGGAGGAAAAATATTAAATGGAGGGAGAAAGTAAACGAAGGAAAAAAAAAGAGAAAAACGAAAAAATACAAAAAGCATGGAAAACTAGGATTAGGTGGGGTGGGGTGGGTTTAAGAAGCATGAAAACCATATTAATGATCGCTCTTTTCATGGATAAAACAAAGGTCATCAAAGGGGGAAAAAGTGCCAATAATAACGTGCACAAGTTGCCATTTTTACAACCTTGAAAAAGTCACTTGAGCATCTTTTTTTTTTCTTCAGAATTTGACTTTTAACACAAACTAGTGCGCGCTGGAAGTATTCCTGAGTGTTGAAATTATTTTAACTTTAAAAAAGCATTAGGCAAAGCAGTCGCCTTACAATCTGCGTGTACAAGCTAGAATGGGTGCAAACCTTGCTCAAGTAAAACAACTTTCTGAGTGCAACCGCTAGACAACCCAGCTAGCTGTGAATGGATACCTAACCTTGTCCACGGTTGGAAGGTAGAAGACGGGCATCACCCTCATGATGCTGGCTCTGGGAAATTAAGCCTTTATCACTTCACTCCTCTCCAACCTCAAACACCCCTCACCTACCCCCTACCCCCTTCTGTGGGATGCTGGGGGCTCTTTCAGTAAATGGTATCCCCACTGTTAGGAAATTCTGTGCCAGAAATGTCATCACTTTTTTGTTTCTCCTTTGCTTTGTCATTGTCATTTCTTCTTTTGACGTGGTGTTAACCCTGATATGGCTCTAGCAGTCGGCTGGGCTAGAAGCAATATGAACTTGAACTTGTTTTCTGCCTTGCTGGCACATTCACCTCTTGATGCAATTTTCCAGTTTTTACAAGAGATCAAGAGATTTCACCTGATGTGATTTTACGTGGTTTTCTTTAATCGCATTTTAGATTTGCAAGGTTGACAGTGAGCATGGTTATTTTGACTGTTGTCTTTTATCTTATGTTTTACCTTATCGCTGGGCTATAAGCAATATAAACAGAACTGAGGATTGATGATTGGGTACATATATTAAGTGTATGTTTTGCTTTAGGGAAATGTGATGTGCAGAACCAATTTTAGGTAATTCAGACCAATTTTTATGTACGCAGGTTCCCACCAGTTTAGCAAAACAAAATCTCCCATACCTTTTCCATACTTTTTCTTTTCCAGGGCTTCAACTTCATTTTCCAAGACAACATTAAAGCACAGGAAAACACAGGACACGCGCATGACACACTCTGCATCAATCCAGAGACAAAAACAAGTAAAATCCACTTACCAATCTAACAGCATGGTCCCACAGCATGTACTTTCACGGTGTTGTGTGGTGTGTGTGTGTGTGTAGTGTGTGTTGTGTGTGTGTTGTGTGTGTGTATGTGTGTTGTGTGTGTGTTGTCTGTGTGGTGTGTGTTTGGTTATGTGTGTGTGTGTGTATGTCTGTGTGTGTGTGTGGTATGTCTGTGTGTGTGTGTGTGTATGTCTGTGTGTGTGTAGTGTGTGTGTGTTTGGTGTGTTGTATTCTGGTGTGTTGGTGTGTGTTTGTGTGTTTCACTTTTTCATGTCTTCAAGTTTTTGGTTGATCTGCTCAAGAGCAGACACTTCAGCAGTCTTGTCCTTGGCAGATCTGCGGAGGGCATTTGATTTAGCGATGAAGCTGAAGTTTTGTTTTCCGGTACGAACCTTGTGTACGATTTAGTGTCTTATGCTTTAGGTACGTTACGTAGTCGGCTGGGCTAAGCAATATGAACTTGAACTACAGATTTTTTTTAATTCCCCGTGTGATTTACTTGTCCGGAGTGGTCAACCCCAGAAGCATCTCCTTAGACTATGTGCGCGAATGCACTGATGCGTGCACTTAATTTTCTCTTTTTTTCCCTGTTGAAGTATTGTTTTGAAACGGTTACAGCCCTGATATGACTACGTAGTCGGCTGAACTTTATAAATATTACATAGCTCAAATGGTCGATTGGGCTGTATGCAATTTGAACCAGAAGTTTAAGCAAAACTCTTATGACTAGACAAGTGATAAGTTCGGTTCCGTTCATACTGCTTACAGCCCAGCCGACTACCGAACAAGACGGCGTCCAACTGCTGATTTAAAGAATAAAACGAGAGAGAAATCGACATCTTACAGTATTAATAGTGATCCATGCCAGACAGAGCCACAAATGACCAGCCCTCGAGACAGAAAGGGTTAACAGCTTGAAAACCGTCATGTCCGTCCATCAATGCATGCAAATAGCTATTAATGTTGATTGGGGGGGAGCCCACAACTTCCGTAACCCCTCATCGCCCTGCCCCAGCCCCCTTCTTTCATAGCAGATTACTGAACAATTACATGATGTATGGCAAGAGACAAGCCCTCGAAAGTGTCCTTGGAAAAGTGCCATTTCTGTCTCCAGCAAGGGCCTGTCATTAGGCGTTATATGCACAACCTGTAATTAGGGTAATCCTCCCAGTGTTGCGCGTGCAACTCGTGTTACGAGGAGAAATTGACGAGATCACGAGTGAGGGCGACATGGGGTTGAAAGGCAGATGGGTGGTAACAGGGACGTAAAACAAAGGCAAGAAGCATAAACTGATAACATGCAGTGACAGGGGAAAAAATGACAGGGAAAACTACAAACATCGCTTACCATGGTGTATACCGTGTGATGAGCCACTGAGCATCAGACACCTTTTTGATTGATGGGACTTGTACGATGTGAGACGAAAACACTACACGGCGGACTCCTTAAAGAACTTCTTCCGAGACATATACCTCCTGATGCAATTTTCCAGATTTTGCAATAGATTTCACCTGCGATTTTAAGTCTGTTTTTCTTTGGTTGCATTTTAGATTTACAAGTTACGGTGAGCAGGGTTTTATTTTAACGGGTTGTCGTTTTTGACGTGGTGTTAGCCCTGATATGGCTCTAGTAGTCGGCTGGGCTATAAACAATATGAACTATTGTGTGTGTGTGTATGCGCGTGAGCGATAACATAGACATTAACTCCATAATAGGCGTGGCTTCATTAATCAGCAGTCAAAATGGAAAAGGGTTAAATCTTTCAAAAATCTTCATGGACATCCTATACCTGCCAAGGATTATGAAAATTGGCTGGGAAGTGATCAACGGCTTGAAAACTCCGTCCACGCCATTGATAAAAGCTGATTGGGAAAGGGCTTAACCGTTTGGACTCCAGCACCATATATATCAGCTGCAAAAACTTAAAAGTGGTGGCGGGAAACTGGTGGATAAGGATAAGGGAGGTAATCAAACGTCTACTTTGCTTGTATGATCGGCAATGCAAGATGCTGGTGGGACATGGTGCAGGGAGTCAAAGGGTTAAAATCCTCATGTACATCCATCAGTGTATGCAAATAGCTGTTAACGCTGATTGTGGAGCCCATAATTCCCACCACCCCTAATCGACCTGCGCCACATCCCTCCCTCCACACAGATTACGGAACAATTACATGATGTATGGGGGCAGGGGAGAAATTGGGAGGAGATGGGGAGCTTCAGAGGGCCTTTGGAAACTTGCCATTTCTCTATTGAGCCCGCGACATGACCAGGCGCGAAACCTGAGGATTAGTAATCCGTCGCTCACTCTCGCCAGTTATGTTGGGAGAAATCGAGGGTGGGATGTGAGGATACAAGCGCAGATGGGACTGAAAGAGACAGAAGGAAGAGAATTGGAAAGAGGAGACGGGATTGAAAGACAAAGGATGGACTGGGAACAGACAAGGGTTGAGGGGTAGAGAGAGGGAGGGAAGGAAGGAGTGCAAAAATAGGATAGGACTAATACAGAAACATGAGTGCAAAGAGAACTTTAACAAACAACGTGTGTGTGTGTGTATGTGTTAATGATACAACATAAGATTTGACGTGGTGTTAGCCCTGATATGGCTCTAGTAGTCGGCTGGGCTATACGCAGTATGAACTGAACTGAATACATATCACAGAATAAACTGTTGAGGGAGGGGGCCTGCTATTGGATTGGTGGTGGCAGACAGACGAATAAAGTTGCCGAGTTGATGTGGTTTTCCTCATCTTCCCATTTTTCATAAATTTTACGAGTGGGCTGAGGGGAGGGGGCGGGTTTCTCCCCCTCCAGTGGGGATGCCGGGGGCTTTTTCAGTATAGTGTCCCCCACACCTTCTGGAAATTTGTTAGAAATTCTCTTCTCTGTCACTTTTCTTTCTACTCCTTTGCTTTCATTTCTTAGTTTTGTATGTTTTGAAGCAGTTATAAGTCCTGATACGGAATACCAACATGAATAAAGGATAGGTCGGCCAGACGACCTTATACTTCATTCCACCTCCCCCCCCCCCCCCCACCAGAGAGAGAGAGAGAGACGTAGTCATTCCTCTTGGCACAGCTAAATACTGACTGGGCCCATCAAAATAGAAAGAGTTAACAGACTGACAATCCCCATGTACATCCATCATTGCATGCAAACGGCCGGTAATACTGACTGGGTAGGGGGGGGGGGGGTTAGTGTGGACCCCTCTTAGACCCTCATCACCTCGCACCACCTCTTTCCTTTCATAGCAGATTACGGAACGATTACATGATGTATGGCGGGAGACGGCCTCGAGCCTCTGGAAAGTTGCCATCGCTCTTTTTCATGCGCGAGCCCGAGATTAGACGCGCAACCTGTGAATTAGTAATCTCTGTCTGCGCGTGTCGCTTATGTTAAGAGCCGAAATAGGGAGTCGGATATCAGTCGAAATTGGGGGTTGGATGTCAAGAGGCTGGGGGCAGGATGGTGCTAAAAAAGAGGGAGAGAAAGGGAAACAGATGGAAAGGAGACGGACAGGCAGGACAAGCAAGAAGGCAGACAAGCACAGACGATACAGGCAAGGCAGAGACAAGCAGAAAGAGACGGGCAAACTGATGGAATGACAGACAGGAGAGAGTATATACTCTTTAAGTTAAAGCTAGAACAATATGGGAAGTGGATATGAAGAAATAAAAAGACGCAAATCGTTACACAGACTGACGTGAGAACAGTTTAGGTAAAACCACCACCAGCATTTCTATCTGTCCACTTTTTTGAGCTTAAGAATACACTCGCTCGTACGTTTTGAAAAATGAAGCACCACCTTGCTGTATACCATGTGACGAGCCGCTGAGCATCGGACACCACTTCCTCGACTTTCTATGATGCGAGACAAAAGCACTACACGGCTGACTCCTTTAAAGAACCTCTTTCGAGACATCACTCATGATGCAATTTTCCAGTTTTTACGAGAGATCAGTAGATTTCACCTGATGTAATTTTACGTCTGTTTTTCTTGAATGGCATTTTAGATTTGCAATATACAAACGGCCAGTAACACTGCCTGGGGAGTGGGGAGTGGTGGTTGGCTATGGCCGTCATAGACCTTGCTTTTATCCACTTTACATTATCTGCCGTACAGGACTTGCAGAAGAAACAAATGAAAGTAAATGAATAAAAATTCGGGTATGTAAGGTGAAAGTAACCAACATTCTTGAATTGTGGATGTTGCTAGGGTTAGCAAAGTACACTACACCCACAGCACATTTTTACCCATCTGCATACAACTTTTTTCCTCCCATCTGCTGCAGGAAACCGTCAGTGTTATGTGTAGGTTACAGACGGGTCACACGTCCTACACTCATTCATACCTTTTGAAAAACGAAGCGCCATGGTGTATACCTCGTGACGAGCCGTTGAGCATCGACACCTTGATTGCTGGTACTTGTACATGTAAAACAAAAGCATTACACGGCGGACTCCTTACAGAATCGTCCCTCCTATGCAATTCCAGCTTTACAGAGATCATAGATTTCACCTGATCTGATTTTACGTCCGTTTTTCTTGAATGGCACTTTAGATTTGCAAGGTTGACGGTGAGCATGGTTTTGAACTGTTCTTTTATCTTAACGGGTTTTTTTTGTTTTGTTTTGTTTTTATTTGTAACGGGGTGTTAGCCCTGATATGGCTCTAGAAGTCGGTTGGGCTTTATAAGCAATATGAACTATGAACACAAACAACAAGAAGTTGTATCGGAAAAGATACAGGTTTATTCTGTATACAATGCGCAGATGATGTTGCATGGCGCTCGGGAATTTGACAATGGTTCTGCGATAAGTGTGTATACAATCTGAACAGTCACAATCATTTGTTATGCATCGGTCCAGTGGGGCCACTGCCATGATTTCACAATTATCGTCACCCTCTTTATTACAAAACAAAACCCATTTGGGTCTAAATTTACGAAAATCACGAGTGTCTGTACTGGACAGTATCACAGCAAGTAACAAAATATGATTTTGTCAAATTAGTTCAACTTGACCCATAGTACCTACACGTCCCAGACTGACTGCGGACTGCTTGTTTCAGGGCGCAAATAGACGTACTGAAAACCGTTTGTAGACGTGTGTGTGTGTGTGCCTGCCTATAGTGTGAAGTGTGTGTGCAACGTGCGTGTGCATGTGGGGTTAAACCTGAATCTGTATGTGGTGGCAAACGAGTCGTTATCTGAGGTATGTATTATTTTTCTCTGATCGCATTTTTGACTTGCAAGGTTAACGGTGAGCGTGGTTTTCAACTGGTTTTTTTTTTTTTTTATCTTAACGGGCTGTTTTTTTTGACGTGGTGTTAGTCCTGATATGGCTCCTGTAGTCGGCTGGGCTATAAGCAATATGAAAACTGAACTGAAACTATGAGGCGAAGTACTAAGCAATATACTGTTTTTTACTGTCTTTAATTTTCATTCAGGTGTAATGTGACGGGTTAAAATGTATATATAGTGTGTGTAGTACACTGGTAAACGGGTAACAATGTATTCTATACGTCATGTACAAGGGGTGACAATGAAAAAGTACCGCAGATGGGGTATACCGATTATAGGAATGTTTTTTTTCTTGTACGTAGAAAAATGACAGGAGAAAATGATAATAATGCCAGGATGTTTGAGGTCGATTTTATATGTAATCTTTCAGCATTATATTTACTTTCCTGTAGATCGATTCTGGCAAAAATAGATGTAAAGATAAAAAAAGAAATAAATAAATAGGGGTGGGGGAGTGGGATGGAGACGCCCACCGCTACCACACTTCTATCACCATCACTACATTACAACCAAAACTTCATTAATATCAACTGCCACCTCAGTACGAAGAGATCTAACAAGATCGAATCTTCTCTTCTCTTTCTCTCCATCCCCTTTTTCTCGCACACACACACACACTCTCTTCTCCACACACATCTCTCCACACACACACATCACAAAAACCACCCAACCAGGCAACCAGACAATCGGGTTTAGACAAGCAGTAAATGACTTTGGATAGAGGCAGGAATATCGACAAAGTCCAAATAAAGCCCAACACCGTCTTCACCCGCCCCTGACATTCAACTTTTTCTTTTTCCCGAGAGTAGGCTAGTAAGAGGAAAAGAAAATCAGGGCCACTCCATTTTCTGTCCCGGCGCAAATTTCCTCGCCGGCGCTGCGTCAGTGACTGATTTCCCGGATGTGTGAAGGGGGACAACTGTGAACTCCCAAGAGGGAGTCGCATCGACAGCTCCATTCCCTACACCCTTGCTTGCCGGCCCCGCGAAACGAGGTAAGTAGACAGGCCTACATCGCGCCGTTGCCGTCTTATTGGATACTTGAAGCCAGAGACCTTCCCTGGGATTCCTTCTTGCAGGAAATGGCGCCGAATAAAAGGTCTTTTCGGAATGGACGTGGAGAGATCTAAACAAGACCACCTTCGTGAGAAGCCTCAGCCACCTGGTTCACACCCCCCTCCCCACCCCCCAAACTTGATCGTACTCAGTCAATGTAATTGCAAATCGATAGGTAGGAAGTCCTGCCAGGCCAAAGCGAAGTATGTTGAAGCATATCAATTTCCTTTCGATCAATTTCACTTAGTGGTCATGACAGCCAATCAACAGGCAGAACGTGTCGCGTGCGCGCGTGCCCGTCCCTTGAGGTCGCTTCTCTTGCCTGCTTGCGTGCCGTGCGCAAAAGAAGGCGTGAGCGGAGCGCGCGGGCCACCAGAGGGCAGTTCAAAGCTCGAGCGACACCTTGACCTTCATCAGAAACGGGCGACCAAGACATCTTCTGCCCATGTGGGGGAAGATCGGTATGGCATGCTGAACGTGTCAAGATGAAAGGAAATGTCACACTGACACACGCATGTTTTACAGATTTTTCCCCTCCAGAATAAAAGAGCGGATGGATTAACTAAAAACACGTAATCAGGATAATTACGTCGCGTCCATCCAAAACTAAACACTCCAAGCAACCACCCGGAGAGCTATCGGTCATCATCGAAACATTCAGATCAAACGGCTCAAATTTGCAGTTGCAATGAAGCATATGGGAAAATGCTTGCATGATCAAATCACTCAATACATAAAAAGGGAAACGGGGATCTATAAGAACCCCCCTCTCCCCCCCCCCCTTCCCCACTCTGTGGTGCTTCTACAGCATTGTCTTCATGCAGCTCATTTCGGCCTTTCAGCACATCACAAAACACAAAATCATGTCACAATCACAGTGCATGAGTCGTGTTTCCAGTCGCTTTTGGACCACCCACCAGAGAAGGTTCAGCGTCTTGAGTAGTGCCAGATCTCATTTTCTCTATAACGCAATCTCAATGCATGAATACTCAAGATTACAGCGTCAAGTCGCCTTAAGATCACTCACCGGGGAAGGTTCAGCAAAGTCAATTTGGTAGTATTCGGCAGTGCCTGTTCTAACTCTATTCAGAAGTTTAACGTATTTTCCTTCACAGACTGAAGTGCCATGGTCATGAAAAAAGAGCACCTCGTACCGATACCGAATACCTCGGACTAACAAATTTTCCTCCTACTACCACTTGGTGCACCGCTTGCGCGTCGATCGTTCTGGGTCTCCAACACAACACCAAAACTTAACTTTATTCATTCCAAGTCCTAACGCCAGGAAGCCCACAGCAGTTATTTACATCAAGCTTGCTGTGAGGCTTCCCACCACAGGAGACCTTGCTAATGTTGACGGCAGTAATTTGATAGTCAAACTGCGAGAACGTTCTTTTGGCAAAGAAACCGCCCTATACTTTAACCCCCCCCCCCCCCTCATCTTTTCAATACAACCCCCTGTCCCCAGTGAACCTGCCTCTAGTATAAACTCATCACAAGCATGGAATCATCAAGAGAATCCCGGCGAAAGTCTGGTCACCCTGAGAGTAGGGGCATGTTAAGTCCATTTTTGGAAACGGTGAAATCTGAGTTTAAAAGTTTGGGCTTGTGAGTATGTACATTTGTTCGATTTAACAATTTTTATATAAAGTTTGATTTCTGAAAGTCATAGACAGACAAGACACGCTTCCATTCAAAAGAGACTGGAACTCACCAAGTGTCTGATTTCCGATATTTCGGCCCTCTGGCCATACAAGCCGTAGGAATACAGTGAACGAATATTCATCTCATTTCCATGAATATAATTATCTTCCAAGATCATCAAGAAATGCGTGAGATGCAAAAACTCGCGCGTGCGCATGCTTACGCACCCGATTTCAAACGCTATTATCTACACATTGATTTGTGTTTTCATGATTACGTTGACAGACACCTTCTTGATTGCTGGGGGTCTTTATATAAGCGCTACACGGCGGACTCCTTAAAGAACCCCTTCGGAGACGTCTGCCCTGATGCAACTTTCCAGTTTTTACTAGAGATCTGTAGATTTCACCCGATATGATTTTAGGCCCGAGTATGGATTTCTTTAACTGCATTTTAGACTTGTAAGGTTAACAAACAATGAGCTCTGTTTTTAACTGTCTTTTTTATCTTAACCGGACTGTCGTTTATGACGTGGTGTTAGCCCTGATATGGCTCTAGTAGTCAGCTGGGCTAGAAGCAATATGAACTTGATGTGGTTTTTGACTGGTGTTAGCCCTGATGTGACTCTAGTGGTCGGCTGGGCTATAAGCAACATGAACCTGAATTATAAAGGTAGGCTTGGGCGCTCCTTTTTTGAGGAGTGTTCTGAGCTTGCTGTTTTTGTACTTTGTATCTGCTTCTATGCTAGCTGAATGGGTAGCGTAAGCTATGTTAGATTTGAGAAGTTCTATACAACATGGGAGATAATTCTCAAGAGTTGTGTCCTTTGATTATATTATATTATCCATTTATTTTTCACTTTACTTGTGCAGGACAAAACTTTGTTCACCAGGCAAAGGTACGCATATACACATACTACACTCAAACGCGCAAACACACGATCACACTTTTGTATCAATCCATATGTCAGGCGCAATAGTTTAAGTGGGTCAACGTCGGATTTCCAATGGAAAGGGTCCTGGGTTCGATCCGTCTATAAACCTCCGCCTGGTGGGCAAAAGATGTAATGTTCCCCGTCTCCCAAGACAACATGTGTGCAGACCTGCCAGTGTCTTAACCGCTTTCGTGTGTTAGTGAACGCAAACAGAATATCAAGTATGCAAGTTGAAAAAAAATTCTACAAGTCGGGTAAGTGGTTGTGTTTGGAAACGTGAAAACCTCAATATGCACACTCACAAAAGATGGCGTATGCAGATTGTGCAGCAACATACTGCCTGCACAGTGTGGGCATAACAACAAAAACAACAAAAAAACGTAACAGAAACGTGAAACACCAGAGAGAGAGAGGTTGCATGCGGTAGACCTTCCGATTCCTTTTATCCCTAATGAGAGACCCCCTTCCATATCTGTTGTCCGTTTCAGTTGTCTGGAGATGGCGTTATGACGATCTGGATGAATCGTACTAACTATGCACTAAAGCCAATATACCATGTGAATGAATCTAATTCATATATGACGTGTACCTTTTAGCTATCCTTCAAACTGCCGAGGGTTTGAGGTTTTACCTAAACTGGATTCTGTGATACGCTGTTTGTTGTGTTTACTTTTGTTATCCTTATTTAAACTGCAGTACCGTTTTTAATAGTACAATGCTGGTTTTGTTGTTGTTCCTGTCGTATTCTGTTTTTCTTCTTAATATTGTTATAATACTTTGTTTTGGTTTGTGCTATTCATTTATTTGGATTTGCAAGGTGAGCATGGTTTTTAACTTTTCCACATCGTAACGCTAGCGTTCTCGCGGAGAACCGCAGGCGCCGGAACGCTAGGGGTATAGCGTTCAGGAAGCTCGCCGCTGACAACGTAACGCTAGGATTCTAGCGTCTTGCGTTAGAAAATTCCTACGTGAAGCCAGTTACGGTTTAAGGGAAACACCTCTATTATAGTACATGTATCAAGTAACCAATTCAATTCAAGTACCCTGGTAAACCTGCTAACCTAGTACCCTGGTGATCTTATCAGCAATCCAAACCCTTTGGGGTATGAGATGACTCGGTGACCTAGTGACAGCCTTGTGACCTACTGAACTGACCTCATGACCTACTGACCTACAGGGCTGTTAGAGTTCAGCGATTTCGCGGAAATCTGCGAATACAGTGATCCCATTTCAGGGAAAGTCAAAGTGCTTCCGCGAAAGAAAAAAAAAAGCAAAAAAAACCAAGAACCGTGATCGACGGCAGAGCAGAGCAGACGAAAGGATGGTCTACATCATTCATGTTCTATGCATGTTCCTGGTGAAAGTTCTGTAAGGGAATAGTATAGAGAGCTCTCTTAAGTTGAACCTGCAGTACGCCTTGACATTAAGAATTATTGCATGAATACAAAAAAATTGTGTTTAGAATGACTTTCTAAAACCAAGTGCTATATATGTCATGTGGTTTCAGAAAGTTACTCTAAACACAAATTGATCCATTGATTTGTTAATTTTTTGTGAACTAAAAATTACCCAGTTTGCTGCCAGGATAGGCCCTCTGATTGGCTTCAAAATGTCATATTTTCAATTTTCGGCGGGGGGCTTCGCCCCCTGCACCCCCCACCGGGGCATTGCCCCTGGACCCCACCGGGGCCTGGGCGGCCCCTGGACCCCAGCCAATTTTCAGGGAAAAAGATTTTACCACTAACAGCCCTGGACCTAGGAGCAAGAGCAATCCTAATCCTTTGGGGGATGAGAGGCCCCTTACCATACTAGTGTTCTGACGATATAGTGATGTTAAATCATACTGACCACAAAGACCCCCACCCCCTTTTGACTTCTCTTAACCTGCTTGTTGTTTATGACATGGTGTTAGCCCTGATATTGATCTTGTAGTCGGCTGGGCTATAAGCAATAACTTGAACTTGCTTTCTGTCATTTCGATCAGATTCATTTTCTGCCTTGGACCTGCTGAGGTATTGTGTATCTTTTGGGACAGCTATAGCCCTGATATGGCTCTACGCAGTCGTCTGGGCTTTAAACAGAAGAATAAGAATAACTTGAAGTTAAGTTACATTCGGAACGACACAACAGTTGGTGACATGAGTTGTTGTTTTTTTAACTCCGAGAGGTAACCCTGTTGTCATTGCTATGAAAATCATGTCTACTGTTGTATCTAAACGTAGCATGACATAACCTTTGCTGTTGACATGTGATTCGGTGTTTACCTGAAACAACCCCCCTACTCCCATAAAAGGGGATTAAAGTGTGTGCGAGCGTGCGTGTGCGCGTGTGTGTGTGTGTGTGTGTGTGTGTGTGTGTGTGTGTGTGTGTGTGTGTGTGTGTGTGTGTGTGTGTCTCGCGTGCGTGTGTGTGTGTCTCGCGTGCGTGTGTGTGTGTCTCGCGTGCGTTTAATCACTAGGACTTGCTCGGACGGAATTGCCACCTTACCTTACCATATTTATTTCTCTACATTATAGGTGTTTACCATCTTTACTTTTATACATTCCAAGTGTACCATATTCACTTCTATATATTACAAGAACACCTGGCTGTTTGACATGTTCACATCTATACATTATATATACAGCTGTACCTGCTTTTTTCACCATATTCGTAACAGCCTCACCTGGTCGTTTACCATATTGATTGCTGCCACACCTGGCTGTTTACCATATTCATTTCAGTCAAACCTGGCTGTTTATACACGTGTACGTACATAACAAGAATAGTTTCTAGAAGGATCACAAATAGCCATATTTTTTAACGGCCAGCGGGCTGTTGATTCCTTCAAAATGTCAGTCGTTTTTTTGAACTTCAAACCGTGAAGACCATAAAAGGGGATTAAAGTGTGTGTGCACACGCGCGCGTGTATGAGTCGCGCGCGTTTAATCACTAGGAACTGCCCGGACAGAACCGCCACCTTGCCTTACCATATTTATTTCTCTACATTATAGGTGTTTACCATCTTTACTTCTATACATTCCAAGTGTACCATATTCACTTCTATATATATATTACAAGAAGACCTGGCTGTTTGACATGTTCACATCTATACATTATATATACAACTGTATCTGCTGTTTACCATATTCGTAACAGCGACACCTGGTCGTTGACCATATTGATTGCTGCCACACCTGGCTGTTGACCATATTCATTTCAATCACACCTGGCTGTTTATGCACGTGTACGTACATAACAAGAAAATTTTCTTAAATGGGATCTTTAATTAGCCAGTAAGCCCTATTGGAAACGTTACACAGGAGTTTGAATCCTAAAACCCATGTTACCAAAGGGGCTTGTTTTCAGAGCGACTACAACCGGCCAAGGAATCCTTATCAAGAAAGTTTTGTTTGTGACAATGATCGTCAAACGTAAAGACAGGAACATGCTAAACTGTTTAAATGACGGTTACAGTGGCTATAGTGATGTTAAATCACACTGACCACAGCACTACACGGCAGATAACTTAAAGGAGCTCTTCGAGACGTCCATCCAGATGCAATATTCCAGATTTTACAAGAGATCAATATAGATTCACTTGATGTAATTTTACGTGTTTTTCTTTAAATTAATGGCATTTTAGATCTGCAGGGTTGACAGTGAGCATGGTTTTTCTGTTTATCTTAACGGGTTTTCTTTTTGCCGTGGTGTTAGCCCTGATATGGCTCTAGTGGTCTGCTGGGCTATAAGCAATATGAATTGAATTGAATTGAATTGACCAGAGATATGCATAGTGTCCTAGTGTTCTGATGATATAGTGATGTCAAATCACACTGACCACAGACATGGGTAGGGTCCTAGTGTTTTGATGATGTAGTGATATACTGATGTTAAATCACACTGACCACAGACCCCCCCCCCCCCCACATTATAAATAGTATCGCCATCATCTGGAAATTATGTGCTAGAAATTTCCTCTTTTGTGTCACTGTTTCAGTCTATGTCCTGTGGCTTCTGTTAATCTCAGGGCTTAAAACAAGTGGGAAAAAACACTGAAACTAGTGGGGTCCAGGAGCAAATCTTTTTCTACTTTTCTTTATTTTTTTTTTGTTTGTTTTTTTTGTTTCGCCTTTTTCTCTACTTCTTTCCCTCCTGATGCAATATTCCAGTTTTTACAAGAGATCAATAGATTTCACTTGATGTAATTTTACGTGTTTTTCTTTAATGGCATTTTATAATAATAATAATTACAATATTTATATAGCGCAAAATCTTGATAAAATCAAATCTAAGCGCTCAAGCAGGCGGGCGCACGCGCACGCACGCACGCACGCACGCACGCACGCACACACGCATGGCTATAAATGGGGAGAAAAAATAAAAGCAAGAATAAAAGCAATGGAAAATTATAGAGCATAGCATATACAATTATATATTATAACCATGTGATTCCCCTCCGAGCGGAGACAGGCTGCAGAGGGGGGGGGGGGGGTGAGGTTAGGATTTTATGCGGAGGAGAAAAGGTGAGCTTTGAGAGCGGACTTAATGGAGACAAAAGTAGGTTGCTGACGGACTGAGAGAGGAAGTTTGTTCCAGGAGAGTGGACCAGAAACAGAAGGCTCGTGGACCATAGGTATTGAGCTTAGTGCGTGGAAAGCGAAAAGTCAGAGGATCGGAGGCAGAGCGGAGGGTACGTGAGGGAACATAGATCTCAAGAAGGCTCGACAGGTAATCGGGGACTGCGTTATTGAGGCTTTTGTCGCACATGGTGTCTAGTTTGTACTGTATGCGCTTTGATATAGGGAGCCAGTGAAGTTGTGCCAGGAGAGGAGATAGGTGGTCAGCTTTTTTCTTTTTTGAGTACAAGGCGTACAGCATTGTTTTGAATGCGCTGTAGGATGTGAATGGTGGAGGCAGGAAGACCAGACAGGAGTGAATTGCAATAGTCAATGCGAAACATTATGAAGGAGAGAACGAGTTTTGCAGTTGTTTCGACAGAGATACTTCCTGATCAGCCTTATACGATGGAGATGATAGTAGCAAGATCTGGCAGTTTGAGAAACAGTGTTCATGGAGAGGGTAGAGTCAATGCAGACACCAAGGTTTTTAGCTGAATCAGAAATTGGGACTGTTACATAATGGGAGAGAAAGAGGAGGCAGCTGAGAAAGTTTCTGACGGGTGCCAATGAGGATAGCTTCTGTCTTGTCATTAAGCTGAAGTTTGTTGAACGTCATCCAGTTCTTAATGTCCGAGTAACACTCAATGGTGCGAGTCAACAGGCGCTGTGCTGTATATTAGGTGAGTCACTGTCTTGAAGTTGGGTGTCATCAGCATAGAAGTGGTGTTTTATAGAGAGTTGATGATGGTGGACAGGGGGGAGGTGTAAAGAGTGAAAAGAACAGGGCCAAGGACAGATCCTTGTGGAACACCACAGGTCAGGTATGCAGGTTGAGAGTAAGTGCCATTGATGAGAACAGTTTGTTTTCTGTTTGATAAATACGAAGTAAAAAAGGAGAGAGCAATGTCAGAGATGCCAAAAGTATGATGAAGTCTAGAAAGAATACCATGGTCAATGGTATCGAAGGCTGCAGACAGATCAAGGAGTGTGAGGAGAGAGACTTTGCCAGTATCAGTTGCAAGGAGATTGTTGAGAATGTGTAGTAGGCAGTTTCAGTGCTATGGTTGACGGTGAGCATAGTTTTTATCTGTTTCTATCAACAGGTTCTTTTCTTTTTGAGGGGTTTGCCCTTTGGGTCCCCGTCTCATTGGGCCCCCGTCTCATTGGGCCCCCGTCTCATTGGGCCCCCACACTTTTCTGTAGTAATAAGAAAACGTGTCATTGGGCCCCCGTCTCTTTGGGCCCCCGTCCCTTTGAGTCCCCATCTCTTTGAGCACCCGTATTATTGGGTCCCCGTCTCGTTGGGCCCCTGTCTCATTGGGCCCCTGTCTCATTGGGCCCCCACACTTTTCTGTAGTAATAAAGAAAACGTGTCATTGGGCCCCCGTCTCTTTGGGCCCCCAGCATAATAAACAAGATAATTATGTTCCCTGCTGCTGCAAATGTGTGTGTGTGTGTGTGTGTGTGTGTGTGTGTGTGTTTGATTGATTAAAAATGTGTGGAATAGCACCCAGAGAAAACTGCTAGGCAATTTTATTAAAACTTATGTTTAGTAGAGGCCCAAAATGTCGCATCGACCCAAAATGTCGCACCAACTCAAAATGACCATTTGTGCATTCCAGCTACCATATAGTTAGTTTTGAGTATAGGTAAAACTCCATAAACAATTTGCGTTTTGCGTGTGAGCTTGAAACGAGCCCGTCAGTCTGTCAGTATGTATGAATGTAGATGTATGTATGTGTAAATGTATGTGTATATGTATGTATGTATGTATGCATTGATCATTTTGGCCTATTTAGCTGTCAAACAGTGAAATAGACCTAACTGACCACTGGTCGGGCATATACATCAATACATTTTGGACCGGCCCGGTGCGACATTTTCGGCCTTGTAACGGAGGCCCAAAATGTCGCAGTGTCTCAAAATGTCCACCGGACCACAGTTGCGTATTCCAGGCTACCGTATAGTCTGTGAATGTATGTGATCAAAAATGTGTGGAACAGCGCTCAGAGGAAATTGCTAGCCGATGTTTTCATTTTTGTTTTCAAGTTAGTGCGACATTTTGGGCAGGTGCGACATTTTGGGCTTGCTCTACGTAGAGGCCCAAAATGTCGCACCGGCCCAAATTGTCGCAACAACGATCGGGGATCGGGAATAGAGACCTAAAATGTCGTGATAATGTATATGCTTGTCTCTGTCTTTGTCTCTCTATGCACTACTTAGCAGTAAACCAGTGAAATAAACCAAATTGAAACTGAAAAGTGACAATGACCACTGTACATAACATCATAAATTATTCACGTGAAGTCCTACTACACTAGACAGCGGTAAAACTGGTCCAGAATGACATCTGGAGCTGGTGCGACGTTTTGGGCCTTTATCCCCGATCCAAAACGTCGCGACATTTTGGGTCAGTGCGACATTTTGGGGGCACAATGAGACGGGGGCCCAATGAGACGGGGGCCCAAAGAGACGGGGGCTCAAAGACACGGGGGCCCAACGAGACGGGGGCTCAAAGACACGGGGACCCAAAGAGACGGGGGCCCAATGAGACGGGGGTCCAATGAGACGGGGGCTCAAAGACATCATCCCCTTTTTGACATGGTGTTAGCCCTGATATGGCTCTAGTGGTCGGCTGGGCTATAAGCAATATGAAATGAATTGAATATGCAATGTATTTTCCAGTGTTTTTTTCCTGTCTTGAGGTGGTCATAGCCCTGATATGTCCCTGTGCAGTCGGCTGGGCTTTAAGCAACAATAACAATGACGTGAGTGATGTGTGGCAGGAGGATTGGAATGAACCGACAGAAAACAAACTTCTCCAAATCCGCCCTTGCCTGAAATTCTCCCATCCGCTGCAGGAAACCGTAAGAGTGTAATGTAGGTTACACACGGGTCACACATCCTACACTCGCTCGTACCTTTTGAAAAATGAAGCACCATGGTATATATACCGTGTGACGAGCCATTGAGCACCAGACACCTCCACCTTGATTGCTGGGACTTGTACGATGTGAGACAAAAGTACTACACGGCGGACTTCTTACCGAGACGTCCCTCCTGATGCAGTTTCTCAGTTTTTACAAGAGATCAGTAGATTTCACCTGATGATTTTACGTCCAGGTATATATTTTCTTTAATTGCACATTTTAGACTTGCAAGGTTAACGGTGAGCTGGTTTTTAACTTTTTTTTTTTAATCTCAACGTTTTGTTTTTTTTGTCAGTCCTGCTATGGCTCTTAGTCGGCTGGGCTATAAGCAATATGGACTTAACTGGAGAGAGAGGGTGGGAGGAGGCAGAGTGGTGGCTGAGGGTGGGTGGGGGGGAGGGCAAAAGGGGCTGGGGGAGTCATGACTACTTAAAAACGAGAAAGTCAATGTCCGAGGAAGAAGAGACAGGGGAAGAGACAGGAGGGTCCGTTTCTCATACCCCTCTACCCATTCTTTTTATCCCCCTTCCCTTCCTTTCAAATCCATTCCTGTGATCACATTCCACAGCTCTAACCTGCGTTGAGTCACTCGCACAAAAAAAGGCGACCAACCATTCAAAAATTCGCGCCCATTCCTATTCGCCTCATTTGATGGGCGAAGAGCGCGAGATGAGGGCGCGTGCTGTGTGTACGTGTGATTAATTTCCTCCCACTCCATATTTTACGATCTGGTCATTCTTCCTCAACAAACTCGTTATGAATGACAGACTGCCTCGTTCATGCTAACGGCTGATGGCGAGCACACTGCAATAGAGAGAAGGGAGGGAGGGAAAAAAGGAAGCGTCGGTTTAGGGGAATGGATATTGGCCAACTTGTATTAAAACAAAGAATTATTGCACTGCTACTGAAAGAAATGCCCTTCCTCTTTCAAGTATTTTCTCCATCTCTTCATTACACTTTTTTCAACTCATCTCTCAACAGGTCTTTCTGTTACCGGGTTTTTTGACGTGATTATTAGCCCTGATATGGCTCTTGTAGACGGCTGGGCTAGAAGTGGTATGAACTGAACTGAATTGGTTTTTAAATGCATCCTAATCTTGGAATAATCGTAAGCTTGGGTTTTTAAAGACTTGTCTTTTTATTTCTAAAACTTGAGCAACATAAGTGCCCGCGAGCGCACTCTACCCCCCTCTCTTGTCTCCCTTTTGCTTGTCCCTCCCGACCTCTGCCTCCCTCATGAGCACTGTATCGTGCGAAAAGAGTGGATGGTGGTAGCAGGGGGGGGGGGGGGTTGATGCATTCGAGTTATACAACGCTGGGTAACGCCAAAGGATACGTGACTTAGCGATTGACGGGGTGGATAACTGCCAGAAGGTCGGGCAGTGATGAAGGGAATGAGGGGGTTAATGGTGGAGGGTGGTGGGGTGGTGAATGAGGTAGCGGTTAAGGGTGTCTGCGATAGCCCACCTAGGTCAGGCGACCTCACTTCAACACAAGCTTCTATACAGCGCCAGGCAATCTGGTTCCTTAAGATGCCAGGAGACGTTTTCCATTTGTCACCGCAACAAAGCCCACGACGCCCATTGGAGCTGATGGCGAAATAGTGAGCAAGAGGCACAGAGAGGGAGGGAGGGCTGGAGGAAAAATATTAAATGGAGGGAGAAAGTAAACGAAGAAGGAAAAGAGAAAAACGAAAAAATACAAAAAGCATGGAAAACTAGGATTAGGTGGGGTGGGGTGGGTTTAAGAAGCATGAAAGCCATATTAATGATCGCTCTTTTCATGGATAAAACAAAGGTCATCAAAGGGGGAAAAAGTGCCAATAATTACGTGCACAAGTTGCCATTTTTACAACCTTGAAAAAGTCACTTGAGCATCTTTTTTTTTTTCTTCTTCAGAATTTGACTTTTAACACAAACTAGTGCGCGCTGGAAGTATTCCTGAGTGTTGAAATTATTTTAACCTTAAAAAAGCATTAGGCAAAGCAGTCGCCTTACAATCTGCGTGGACAAGCTAGAATGGGTGCAAACCTTGCTCAAGTAAAACAACTTTCTGAGTGCAACTGCTAGACAACCCAGCTAGCTGTGAATGGATACCTAACCTTGTCCACGGTTGGAAGGTAGAAGACGGGCATCATCACCATGATGCTGGCTCTGGGAAATTAAGCCTTTATCACTTCACTCCTCTCCAACCTCAAACACCCCTCACCTACCCCTACCCCCTACCCCCTTCTGTAGGATGTTGGGGGCTCTTTCAGTAAGTGGTATCCCCACTGTTAGGAAATTCTGTGCCAGAAATGTCATCACTTTTTTGTTTCTGCCTTTGCTTTGTCATTGTCATTTCTTCTTTTGACGTGGTGTTAACCTGATATGGCTCTAGCAGTCGGCTGGGCTAGAAGCAATATGAACTTGAACTTGTTTTCTGCCTTGCTTGCACATTCACTTCTTGATGCAATTTTCCGGTTTTTACAAGATATCAAGATTTCACCTGATGTGATTTTACGTGGTTTTCTTTAATCGCATTTTAGATTTGCAAGGTTGACAGTGAGCATGGTTATTTTGACTGTTGTCTTTTATCTTATCTTTTACCTTATCAGCTGGGCTATAAGCAATATAAACAGAACTGAGGATTGATAATTGGGTACATATATTAAGTGTATGTTTTGCTTTAGGGACATGTGATGTGCAGAACCAATTTTAGGTAATTCAGACCAATTTTTATGTACCGCGGCAGGGTTCCCACCAGTTTAGCAAAACTCAACTCCATACCTTTTCCATACTTTTTCCATACCTTTTCCATACTTTTTCCATACCTTTTCCATACTTTTTCCATACCTTTTCCATACTTTTTCCAGGGCTTCAACTTCCATTTTCCAAGACAACATTAAAGCACAGGAAAACACAGGACACGCGCATGACACACACTCTGCATCAATCCAGAAAGACAAAAACAAAGTAAAATCCACTTACCAATCTTAACAGCATGGTCCCACAGCATGTACTTTCATCGGTGTAGTGTGTGTGTGTGTGTGTGTGTCTGTGTGTGTGTATGTCTGTGTGTGTGTATGTCTGTGTGTATGTGTGTGTGTGTGTGTGTTTCTGTTTCACTTTTTCATGTCTTCAAGTTTTTGGTTGATCTGCTCAAGAGCAGACACTTAAGCAGTCTTGTCCTTGGCAGATCTGCGGAGGGCATTTGATTTAGCGATGAAGCTGAAGTTTTGTGTTTCCGGTACAAACCCTGTGTACGATTTAGTGTCTTATGCTTTAGGTACGTTACGTAGTCGGCTGGGCTATTATAAGCAATATGAACTTGAACTACAGATTTTTTTTAATTCCCCGTGTGATTTACTTGTCCGGAGTGGTCAACCCCAGAAGCATCTCCTTAGACTATGTGCGCGAATGCACTGATGCGTGCACTTAACTTTTCTCATTTTTTTTCCCTGTTGAAGTATTGTTTTGAAACGGTTACAGCCCTGATATGACTACGTAGTCGGCTGAACTTTATATATTACATAGCTCAAATGGTCGATTGGGCTGTATGCAATTTGAACCAGAAGTTTAAGCAAAACTCTTACGACTAGACAAGTGATAAGTTCGGTTCCGTTCATACTGCTTACAGCCCAGCCGACTACCGAACAAGACGGCGTCCAACTGCTGATTTAAAGAATAAAACGAGAGAAATCGACATCTTACAGTATTAATAGTGATCCATGCCAGACAGAGCCACAAATGACCAGCCCTCGAGACAGAAAGGGTTAACAGCTTGAAAACCGTCATGTCCGTCCATCAATGCATGCAAATAGCTATTAATGTTGATTGGGGGGAGCCCACAACTTCCGTAACCCCTCATCGCCCTGCCCCAGCCCCCTTCTTTCATAGCAGATTACTGAACAATTACATGATGTATGGCAAGAGACAAGCCCTCGAAAGTGTCCTTGGAAAAGTGCCATTTCTGTCTCCAGCAAGGGCCTGTCATTAGGCGTTATATGCACAACCTGTAATTAGGGTAATCCTCCCAGTGTTGCGCGTGCAACTCGTGTTACGAGGAGAAATTGAGGTGAGATCACGAGTGAGGGCGACATGGGGTTGAAAGGCAGATGGGTGGTAACAGGGACGTAAAACAAAGGCAAGAACGCATAAACTGATAACATGCAGTGACAGGGGAAAAAATGACAGGGAAAACTACAAACATCGCTTACCATGGTGTATACCGTGTGATGAGCCACTGAGCATCAGACACCTTTTTGATTGATGGGACTTGTGCGATGAGAGACAAAAACACTACACGGCGGACTCCTTAAAGAACTTCTTCCGAGACATACCTCCTGATGCAATTTTCCAGATTTTGCAATAGATTTAACCTGCGATTTTAAGACTGTTTTTCTTTGGTTGCATTTTAGATTTACAAGTTACGGTGAGCAGGGTTTTATTTTAACGGGTTGTCGTTTTTGACGTGGTGTTAGCCCTGATATGGCTCTAGTAGTCGGCTGGGCTATAAACAATATGAACTAGTGTGTGTGTGTGTGTGCGTGAGCGATAACATAGACATTAATTCCATGATAGGCGTGGCTTCATTAATCAGCAGTCAAAATGGAAAAGGGTTAAATCTTTCAAAAATCTTCATGGACATCCGATACCTGCAAAGGATTATGAAAATTGGCTGGGAAGTGATCAACGGCTTGAAAACCTCCGTCCACGCCATTGATAAAAAGTTGATTGGGAAAGGGCTTAACCGTTTGGACTCCAGCACCATATCTATCAGCTGCAAAAACTTAAAGTGGTGGGCAGGAAACTGGTGGATAAGGTAAGGGAGGTAATCAAACGTCTACTTTGCTTGTATGATCGGCAATGCAAGATGCTGGTGGGACATGGTGCAGGGAGTCTAAGGGTTAAAATCCTCATGTACATCCATCAGTGTATGCAAATAGCTGTTAACGCTGATTGTGGAGCCCATAATTCCCACCACCCATAATCGACCTGCGCCACATCCCTCCCTCCACACAGATTACGGAACAATTACATGATGTATGGGGGCAGGGGAGAAATTGGGAGGAGGTGGGGAGCTTCAGAGGGCCTTTGGAAACTTCCCATTTCTCTATTGAGCCCGCGACATGACCAGGCGCGAAACCTGAGGATTAGTAATCCGTCGTTCACTCTCGCCAGTTATGTTGGGAGAAATCGAGGGTGGGATGTGAGGATACAAGCGCAGATGGGACTGAAAGAGAAGGAAGAGAATTGGAAAGAGGAGACGGGATTGAAAGACAAAGGACGGACTGGGAACAGACGAGGGTTGAGGGGTAGAGAGAGGGAGGGAAGGAAGGAGTGCAAAAATAGGATAGGACTAATACAGAAACATGAGTGCAAAGAGAACTTTAACAAAACGTGTGTGTGTGTGTGTATGAATACAAGATTTGACGTGGTGTTAGCCCTGATATGGCTCTAGTAGTCGGCTGGGCTATACGCAGTATGAACTGAACTGAATACATATCACAGAATAAACTGTTGAGGGAGGGGGCCTGCTATTGGATTGGTGGTGGCAGACAGACGAATAAAGTTGCCGAGTTGATGTGGTTTTCCTCATCTTCCCATTTTTCATAAATTTTACGAGTGGGCTGAGGGGAGGGGGCGGGTTTCTCCCCTCCAGTGGGGATGCTGGGGGCTTTTTCAGTATAGTGTCCCCCCACACCTTCTGGAAATTCTGTTAGAAATTCTCTTCTCTGTCACTTTTCTTTCTACCTCCTTTGCTTTCATTTCTTAGTTTTGTATGTTTTGAAGCAGTTATAAGTCCTGATACGGAATACCAACATGAATAAAGGATAGGTCGGCCAGACGACCTTAAACTTCATTCCACCCCCCCCCCCCCCCACAGAGAGAGAGAGAGAGACGTAGTCATTCCTCTTGGCACAGCTAAATACTGACTGGGCCCATCAGATAGAAAAGAGTTAACAGACTGACAATCCCCATGTACATCCATCATTGCATGCAAACGGCCGGTAATACTGACTGGGTAGGGGGGGGGGGGGTAGCTGTGGACCCCTCTTAGACCCTCATCACCTCGCACCACCTCTTTCCTTTCATAGCAGATTACGGAACGATTACATGATGTATGGCGGGAGACGGGCCTCCAGAAGGCCTCTGGAAAGTTGCCATCGCTCTTTTTCAGGCGCGAGCCCGAGATTAGACGCGCAACCTGTGAATTAGTAATCTCTGTCTGCGCGTGTCGCTTATGTTAAGAGCCGAAATGGGGAGTCGGATATCAGTCGAAATTGGGGGTTGGATGTCAAGAGGCTGGGGGCAGGATGGTGCTAAAAAAGACGGAGAGAAAGGGAAACGGATGGAAAGACGGACAGTCAGGACAAGCAAGAAGGCAGACAAGCACAGACGTACAGGCAAGGCTGAGACAAGCAGAAAGAGACGGGCAAACTGATGGAATGACAGACAGGAGAGAGTATATACTCTTTAAGTTAAAGGCTAGAACAATATGGGAAGTGGATATGAAGAAATAAAAAGACGCAAATCGTTACACAGACTGACGTGAGAACAGTTTAGTTGAAACCACCACCAGCATTTCTATGTCCACTTTTTTGAGCTTAAGACTACACTCTCTCGTACGTTTTGAAAAATGAAGCACCACCTTGCTGTATACCATGTGACGAGCCGCTGAGCATCGGACACCACTTCCTCGATTGCTGGGACTTCTATGATGCGAGACAAAAGCACTACACGGCTGACTCCTTTTAAGAACCTCTTTCGAGACATCGCTCATGATGCCATTTTCCAGATTTTACGAGAGATCAGTAGATTTCACCTGATGTAATTTTACGTCTGTTTTTCTTGAATGGCATTTTAGATTTGCAATATACAAACGGCCAGCAACACTGCCTGGGGGGTGGGGAATGGGGAGTGGTGGTTGGCTATGGCCGTCATAGACCTTGCTATATATCCACTTTACATTATCTGCCGTACAGGACTTGCCGAAGAAACAAATGAAAGTAAATGAATAAAAATGTCGGGTATGTAAGGTGAAAGTAACCAACATTCTTGAATTGTGGATGTTGCTAGGGTTAGCAAAGTACACCCACAGCACATTTTTACCCATCTGCATACAAGTTTTTTCCTCCCATCTGCTGCAGGAAACCGTCAGTGTTGTGTAGGTTACACACGGGTCACACATCCTACACTCATTCATACCTTTTGAAAAACGAAGCGCCATGGTGTATACCGCGTGACGAGCCGTTGAGCATCAGACACCTTGATTGCTGGTACTTGTACAATGTAAAACAAAAGCATTACACGGCGGACTCCTTACAGAATCATTTCCAGCTTTTACAAGAGATCAATAGATTTCACCTGATCTGATTTTACGTCCGTTTTTCTTGAATGGCACTTTAGATTTGCAAGGTTGACGGTGAGCATGGTTTTGAACTGTTCTTTTATCTTAACGGGTTTTTTGTTTTTTGTTTTTATTTGTAACGGGGTGTTAGCCCTGATATGGCTCTAGAAGTCGGTTGGGCTTTATAAGCAATATGAACTATGAACACCAAGAAGTTGTACGGAATGTACCAATGCATTGCACGATGTGTAATTTCTTTGCTCCTTGAAATGCAATGCAGGTTTATTCTGTATACAATGCGCAGATGATGTTGCATGGCGCTCGGGAATTTGACAATGGTTCTGCGATAAATGTGTATACAATCGTTAGTCACAATCATTTGTTATGCATCGGTAAGCCACTGCCCTGATTTCACAATTATCGTCATCCTCTTTATTACAAAACAAAACCCATTTGGGTCTAAATTTACGAAAATCACGAGTGTCTGTACTGGACAGTATCACAGCAAGTAACAAAATATGATTTTGTCAAATTAGTCCATAGTACCCATAGTACCTACACGTCCCAGACTGACTGCGGACTGCTTGTTTCAGGGCGCAAATAGACGTACTGAAAACCGTTTGCAGACGTGTGTGTGTGCCAATGTGCGTGTGCATGTTTGTTGTGTTAAACCTGAATCTGTATGTGGTGGCAAACGAGTCGTTATCTGAGGTATGTATTTATTTTCTCTGATCGCATTTTTGACTTGCAAGGTTAACGGTGAGCATGGTTTGTAACTGGTTTTTTTTTTTTTATCTTAACGGGCTGTTGTTTTTGACGTGGTGTTAGTCCTTATATGGCTCCTGTAGTCGGCTGGGCTATAAGCAATATGAAAACTGAACTGAACCTATGAGGCGAAGTACTATATAGCAATATACTGGATACGTTTTTATTGTCTTTAATTTTCATTCAGGTGTAATGTGACGGGTTAAAATGTATATATAGTGTGTGTAGTACACTGGTAAACGGGTAACAATGTATTCTATACGTCATGTACAAGGGGTGACAATGAAAAAGTACCGCAGATGGGGTATACCGATTATAGGAATGTTTTTTTTTCTTGTACGTAGAAAAATGACAGGAGAAAATGATAATAATGCCAGGATGTTTGAGGTCATTTTATATGTAATCTGTTCAGCATTATATTTAATTTCCTGTAGATCGATTCTGGCAAAAATAGATGTAAAGATAAAAAGAAGAAATAAATAAATAGGGGTGGGGATGGAGGACGCCCACCGCTACCACACTTCTATCACCATCACTACATTACAACCAAAACTTCATTAATATCAACTGCCACCTCAGTACGAAGAGATCTAACAAGATCGAATTTCTCTCTCTTTCTCTCTCTCTCGCACACACACACACTCTCTCTCGCACACACACAATCACAAAAACCACCCAACCAGGCAACCAGACAATCGGGTTTAGACAAGCAGTAAATGACTTTGGATAGAGGCAGGAATATCGACAAAGTCCAAATAAAGCCCAACACCGTCTTCACCCGCCCCTGACATTCAACTTTTTCTTTTTCCCGAGAGTAGGCTAGTAAGAGGAAAAGAAAATCAGGGCCACTCCATTTTCTGTCCCGGCGCAAATTTCCTCGCCGGCGCTGCGTCAGTGACTGATTTCCCGGATGTGTGAAGGGGGACAACTGTGAACTCCCAAGAGGGAGTCGCATCGACAGTTCCATTCCCTACATCCCTTGCTTGCCGGCCCCGCGAAACGAGGTAAGTAGACAGGCCTACATCGCGCCGTTGCCGTCTTATTGGATACTTGAAGCCAGAGACCTTCCCTGGGATTCCTTCTTGCAGGAAATGGCAGCCGAATAAAAGGTCTTTTCGGAATGGACGTGGAGAGATCTAAACAAGACCACCTTCGTGAGAAGCCTCAGCCACCTGGTTCACACACCCCTCCCCACCCCCCAAACTTGATCGTACTCAGTCAGTGTAATTGCAAATCGATAGGTAGGAAGTCCTGCCAGGCCAAAGCGAAGTATGTTGAAGCATATCAATTTCCTTTCGATCAATTTCACTTAGTGGTCATGACAGCCAATCAACAGGCAGAACGTGTCGCGTGCGCGCGTGCCCGTCCCTTGAGGTCGCTTCTCTTGCCTGCTTGCGTGCCGTGCGCAAAAGAAGGCGTGAGCGGAGCGCGCGGGCCACCAGAGGGCAGTTCAAAGCTCGAGCGACACCTTGACCTTCATCAGAAACGGGCGACCAAGACATCTTCTGCCCATGTGGGGGAAGATCGGTATGGCATGCTGAACGTGTCAAGATGAAAGGAAATGTCACACTGACACACGCATGTTTTACAGATTTTTCCCCTCCAGAATAAAAGAGCGGATGGATTAACTAAAAACACGTAATCAGGATAATTACGTCGCGTCCATCCAAAACTAAACACTCCAAGCAACCACCCGGAGAGCTATCGGTCATCATCGAAACATTCAGATCAAACGGCTCAAATTTGCAGTTGCAATGAAGCATATGGGAAAATGCTTGCATGATCAAATCACTCAATACATAAAAAGGGAAACGGGGATCTATAAGAACCCCCCTCTCCCCCCCCCCCTTCCCCACTCTGTGGTGCTTCTACAGCATTGTCTTCATGCAGCTCATTTCGGCCTTTCAGCACATCACGAAACACAAAATCAATGTCACAATCACAGTGCATGAGTCGTGTTTCCAGTCGCTTTTGGACCACCCACCAGAGAAGGTTCAGCGTCTTGAGTAGTGCCGGATCTCATTTTCTCTATAACGCAATCTCAATGCATGAATACTCAAGAGTTACAGCGTCAAGTCGCCTTTAGATCACTCACCGGGGAAGGTTCAGCAAAGTCAATTTGGTAGTATTCGGCAGTGCCTGTTCTAACTCTATTCAGAAGTTTAACGTATTTTCCTTCACAGACTGAAGTGCCATGGTCATGAAAAAAGAGCACTCACCGATACCGATACCTCAGTGAAAATTGGACCCCTCGGACTAACAACTTTTCCTCCTACTACCACTTGGTGCACCGCTTGCGCGTCGATCGTTCTGGGTCTCCAACACAACACCAAAACTTAACTTTATTCATTCCAAGTCCTAACGCCAGGAAACCCACAGCAGTTATTTACATCAAGCTTGCTGTGAGGCTTCCCACCACAGGAGACCTTGCTAATGTTGACGGCAGTAATTTGATAGTCAAACTGCGAGAACGTTCTTTTGGCAAAGAAACCGCCCTATACTTTACCCTCCCCCCCCTCACCTTTTCAATACAACCCCCTGTCCCCAGTGAACCTGCCTCTAGTATAAACTCATCACAAGCATGGAATCATCAAGAGAATCCCCGGCGAAAGTCTGGTCACCCTGAGAGTAGGGGGCATGTTAAGTCCATTTTCGGAAACGGTGAAATCTTAGTTTTTGAAGTTTGGGCTTGTGAGTATGTAGATTTGTTCGATTTAGCAATTTTTATATAAAGTTTAAGAGTTGTCAGAGTGTTAGAGTATGTGCCGGTAGTTCCAGATTTCTGAAAGTTATTAATAGGACAGAGAAGACACGCTTCCATTCAACAGAAACTGGAACTCACCAAGTGTGTGATTTCCGATATTTCGGCCGTCTGGCCATACAAGCCATATGAACACAGTGTACGAATATTCATCTCATTTCCATGAATATAATTATCTTCCAAGATCATCAAGAAATGCGTGAGATGCAAAAACGCGCGCGCACGCATGCTACCTTACGCACCCGATTTCAAACGCTGATATTATCTACACATTGATTTGTTTTCATGAATACGTTGACAGACACCTCCTCCTTGATTGCTGGGGGACTTGTACGATGTAAGATATAAGCGCTACACGGCGGACTCCTTTAAGAACCCCTTCGGAGTGTGTCCTGATGCAACTTTACACTTTTTACAAGAGATCTGTAGATTTCACCCGATATGATTTTAGGCCTGAGTATGGGTTTCTTTAATTGCATTTTAGACTTGTAAGGTTAACAAACAATGAGCTCTGTTTTTAACTGTCTTTTATCTTAACCGGACTGTCGTTTATGACGTGGTGTTAGCCCTGATATGGCTCTAGTAGTCGGCTGGGCTAGAAGCAATATGAAATTGATGTGGTTTTTGACGTGGTGTTAGCCCTGATGTGACTCTAGTGGTCGGCTGGGCTATAAGCAACATGAACCTGAAGTATAAAGGAAGGCTTGGGCGCTCCTTTTTTGAGGAGTGTTCTGAGCTTGCTGTTTTTGTACTTTGTATCTGCTTCTATGCTAGCTGAATGGGTAGCGTAAGCTGTGTTAGATTTGAGAAGTTCTATACAACATGGGAGATAATTCTCGAGTTGTGTCCTTTGATTATATTATAAAAATTCTTCTTGCTTCCCTCTTATTTCTTTGGTATTACCTATATGCCTTGGAAGCAACCATGTATATGTTCTGTCTTGTGTGCGTGTTTGGTCAGTTCAAAAATAAAAGACTATGTCAATCTTGAACATAAGACCAATATATTGTATGTATTTCTCTCCTCTCTCATAGTTGTGTGTAGGGTAGTTGCAGAGTATAAAGGTAGGCTTGGGCGCTCCTTTTTTGAGGAGTGCTCTGAGCTTGCTGTTTTTGTACTTTGTATCTGCTTCTATGCCAGCTGAATGGATAGCGTAAGCTATGTTAGATTTGAGAAGTTCTATACAACATGGGAGATAATTCTCAAGAGTTGTGTCCTTTGATTATATTATAAAAATTCTCCCTGCTTCCCTCTTATTTCTTCTGAATTATCCATTTATTTTTCACTTTACTTGTGCAGGACAAAACTTTGTTCACCAGGCAAAGGTACGCATATACACATACTACACTCAAACGCGCAAACACACGATCACACTTTTGTATCAATCCATATGTCAGGCGCAATAGTTTAAGTGGGTCAACGTCGGATTTCCAATGGAAAGGGTCCTGGGTTCGATCCGTCTATAAACCTCCGCCTGGTGGGCAAAAGATGTAATGTTCCCCGTCTCCCAAGACAACATGTGTGCAGACCTGCCAGTGTCTTAACCACTTTCGTGTGTTAGTGAACGCAAACAGAATATCAAGTATGCAAGTTAAAAAAAAATTCTACAAGTCGGGTAAGTGGTTGTGTATGGAAACGTGAAAACCTCAATATGCACACTCACAAAAGATGGCGTATGCAGATTGTGCAGCAACATACTGCCTGCACAGTGTGGGCATAACAACAAAAACAACAACAAAACGTAACAGAAACGTGAAACACCAGAGAGAGAGAGGCTGCATGCGGTAGACCTTCCGATTCCTTTTATCCCTAATGACAGACCCCCTTCCATATCTGTTGTCCGTTTCAGTTGTCTGGAGATGGCGTTATGACGATCTGGGTGAATCGTACTAACTATGCACTAAAGCCAATATTCCATGTGCATGAATCTAATTCATATATGACGTGTACCTTTTAGCTATCCTTCAAACTGCCGAGGGTTTGAGGTTTTACCTAAACTGGATTCTGATTTCTGTGATACGCTGTTTGTTGTGTTTACTTTTGTTATCCTTATTTAAACTGCAGTACCGTTTTTAATAGTACAATGCTGGTTTTGTTGTTGTTCCTGTCGTATTGTTTTTCTTCTTAATATTGTTATAATACTTTGTTTTGGTTTGTACTATTCATTTATTTGGATTTGCAAGGTGAGCATGGTTTTTAACTTTTACACATCGTAACGCTAGCGTTCTCGCGGAGAACCGCAGGCGCCGGAACGCTAGGGGTATAGCGTTCAGGAAGCTCGCCGCTGACAACGTAACGCTAGGATTCTAGCGTCTTGCGTTAGAAAATTCCTACGTGAAGCCAGTTACGGTTTAAGGGAAACACCTCTATTATAGTACATGTATCAAGTAACCAATTCTAAATACTGTGAGTGTGATTTCCCGAGTAAAAAGTATTTAAAGCATTTTTCGGGCGCGAGAACGTCACCCGAACCGCGTGCTTCACTGAAACAAAGGCAAAATGGAGCGCCCTTGCAAATGCGCGATGTCGCTGTTAACTCAGGATTGTGGAATTTGTGTGTGTGTGTGTGTACGTACTTTTCTGAGCTTTTGATCAGATGATACAGGTCATGGAGAATTGGTGTGTCTTTTTTCTGTTTCGTTTACATCTGCTGAATGGATGAAATGCTCCTCAACCATGATATTTCATTGCACAAATAACCTCGAAGCATGTCTGAACAAACCTTATACTGTAGATATCCTAAAAGAGGATTAAATTACCTTTCTAACCATACCCTGCATGTTGATGTTAAGTCATTTGGGGCGCCTGTGAAAATTAGTCATTTGGGGCGCCTGTGAAAATTAATTCAAAGTGGCCTAACAATGTACGTTTCCAAGGAAAGTAGTCAGTGGCAGCTGGCACGTCTGCAGGGAAGTAGGTCAAATAGCCAGCTGACGATGCCAATGTGTTAACTTGTCTTATCTTAAACGGGTGACATGGTGTTAGCCCTGACAAAGCTCTAGTAGTCGGCTGGGCTATAAGTAATATGAACTGAACTATTGTGTGAGTGTGTGCGCGTGCGCACGCGTTTATCTCCGTTTATTTGCACAAATTTGTTCAACCGGATTTTCTTTACACGATTTTGATGGGAAAATTTTTGTTACCGTGGGATGTGAGTGCAGAGTGCATGCTGCATAAGACAACTGAGCTTACTGTTTCATCTCGAAGACCATCACTCGATAATATAGTGCTATGGTTGGGATTAGGGGATACAATACTCTTGCCCATACATGCTTAAGCGTGCTCTCGGGTAAGATTTGATCCGTCTTATACACACACACACACACACACACACACACACACACACACACACACACACACACACACACACACACACACACACACACACACACACCTCTCTCTGGCGCGCGCGAGCGTGGGGGTGTGTGTGTGTGTGTGTGTGTGTGCTTTGATTCCAAATGATATGGACATACACACACAAAAAACAGTTGTGGAAAACATAACTTGCTGGCTCTCTGTCGTGTTACGCACAGCAAGAGAGGCATACAGAGATGCTAGGGGCTGATATCGATCCATCTTCTTTAAAAGGCAGACAGACATAGAGAGGGATACAATAAAACAGGGGGAAACTATCCTAGAAAGACAGGAACGGCGAGAAAAAGAAAAAACAAACAGTAAACACAAAGGGGGGAGGGAACAGACTGATTTTGAAAGATGATTGTGGCGTAAATGCGTTTCTGCATTCAGCCCTCGTCCGTGACAGATCTACACTAAAAACAAATGAATGTAAACAACACGAAAAGAACAAAGGATAGAAAGGCTGACGGAGGGATATACGAAAATGAAGAGGCAAAAAACACGGACAGATACTGAGTTAGAAACTAAGACCCACAGGCACTGTGGACAGACTCTGGACAAAGTGGGGGAGGGGGGGGGTCCAGAGAAAAAGAAATAGACGGAGGGGGATAAAAGAATAGACACAGAAGAGATTGGACATACAGAAAGGGAGATACACACAAGACAGAGAAAAAGAAATAGACGGAGGGATTGAAAATAGACATTGAAGACAGTTGGACAGACAATAAGGAAGATACACACACACACGACAAAGAAAAGAAGAAATAAACGGAGGTATGAAAGAATAGACAGACATTCGGGCAGACAATATGGGAGTCTCGCACACAAGTAAAAGAAATAGACTGAGGGTGAAAGAATAGACGCAGAAGACAGTCGGGCAGACAATAAGGGAGACACATACACAAGACAGAAAAAGAAATAGACGGAGGAATAAAAGAATAGACACAGAAGACAGTCGGGACTGGACAGACAATAAGGGAGATACACACACGTAAGACAAAGAAATAGACGAGGGATGAAAGAATACACAGAGGAAGATACACACAAGATATAGAGAAAAAGAAATAGACGTGGGACAGACACAGTCGGACAGACAATAAGGGAGACACAAGACAGACAGGAACAGGAAAAAATCTGATAATTCAAGCATTAGGCTATACTGGACCTATCTTAAAAACTAGTCCTTGTGAGCAGGAAGCGGGAGGGACAGAGACGGACGGACAGACAGACAAGCAACAAAAGCGTTTATTTCCAGATAAATGCCATAAGCAGAATAATGCTTTCACACGCTGCTGTCACCCGTGGAGGGTCTACACTACACAAGTACACTCTATAACACCCATGCACAGTCTATATACAAACACGCGTGAAGTATGACAGCATGACGACGATGAGAAAGACAGATTCACCTCCGGTTGGCCCTTATGCCATTGTCAGAACAACAACAAAAAAAGTAGCGTAATAAATAAAAGAAAAAGGCAAGGAAATGGGGGGAGGAATAAAGAATCGATTCCCAACTGGAGCATCCACTATCAGTTTGCAGCAGCAGCAATATAAACGATATCATCAGCCTTGTCACAATAAGTTTGGATGGAGTCTGCCACAATCTCCCCCCTTCAGAAGAGAAAAAAATCGATAATTATTCTGTCAGAACGCATTAGCGCGGAAATGTTAAATCAATTAAATGTGCAAAGTTAGAATTAATTTTTAAAGGGGGTGGTGAGGATCGGACGGGGGGGGGGGGGGGGGGGGCTGTGAGTGTTTTGTGTGATCGAGAATTTTTTTTTTTTTTTGTGGGGGGGGGGGGGTCATCGCACGTTGTGTGTGTGTCCCACTTTCTACACCCCTCTTATTGGGCATAGAAGTTGCCACAGTGCTGTACTCTTCTACGCTTATATACCCTAGCACCAACCAGGCCCAAGAGATACAGATGCATGCAGTGTTGGTCAGAAGATCTGAGCAACACCTTCGATGATGCATCGTAAGACTCGGCTGTGTTGTCCCATTCTTCCCAATGAGCCCACATCGCGCTCAACTCTGAGTATGAGCCGGCTGACACCGAAAAAGACGACACCAGTCTTGAAAGTACCGACAGGGATTCGAACCCACAATCTTCCAGTCGGTAGTCCGTAGCGCTAACCACTACACCACGGCGACATGTAATGATCGAGAAATGCTTTAACTCCAAAAATGTTGACAACATTGTTTTGCGATATCTGGATAAAAAGCAAATCTCCCATTGGATTTGTCACATGTGTATTTTTTATTAAGAGATAACGACTCGAAACACACACACACACACACACACACACACACACACACACACACACACACACACACACACACACACACACACACACAATATCACAGAGAGAGACACACACAGACAGACAGAATCTAGACAGAGAGAGAGAGAGAGAGAGCATTTTAATTGTTTTAAATAAACATTAAACCTTGAATGCACTTTTAACGGTTGTGCCAACAGTATTGGAGAATTTGCCGCGAAACACGGCCGCATAGGCGACCAGGAAGTTTTTGCTCCTTTATTGGTTTAAACGAAGATGTTTTTTTTTTAGACTTTGTGTATCGGTTGTGAACGGAAAGGTCCTGATAATATTTGAAGGTCCAAGGGGGAAGGAGATCCAAAAAAAAAAGAAATGATTATTGCAAACATTTTGTTTCTCTATCTATCTCACACACACGCGCTCGCATGTGCACGCGGAATGTGTTCTGCATTAGATTTCTGTGCATCATGTGTATATGGTGGAGTGTACACATTATACATATATATATGCAACCCATAATACATTCTTCATTCAGAGGCCAGGAACTAATGTGAAAATAACACGACTCTCTCTTTCTGTCCTCTCTATCTTTCTCTCTTTCTCACTCACGGACGCGCGCGCGCGCACGCACACACACACGCACGCACACACACACACACACGCACGCACACACACACACACACACACACACACACATACACACACACACACACACACACATACACACACACACACACACACACACACACACACACAGAGGTCTGAATGTCCGAAGTCTCCCTTTCTCTCTCTGACAGTCTCCCACCCTCTCGATCTCTCCCATTCCCTCTGTTTTTTTAAATTAACCACTTGACCCACACTCCTAACTCTTGACCGGTCACCATGTCCGCTCTTCATGCTTCTCAGTCTAAAGACAAATGACTGAAAGAAAAAGGACCTGCCACTTTACAACAATGAAACAATAACATGCTACTGACCCGCAAGAAAGAAAGCAGGAGAGAGAGAGAGAGACAGACAGAGGAGAGAAGAGACTTGTAACATGAAAACTATTACTCACGGTCAGGGGAGGCACCCGATGTTCCCCCAGGTCTATGTTCCCCCAGGTCTATGTTCCCTCAGGTATAACATGTTATGTCATATGTCATGTCATGTCATGTCATGTCATATGACATGGCAAATGACATTTCTGTCCTGGGAGAACACATAGACCTGGGGGAACATAGACCTGGGGGAACATAGACCTGGGGGAACATAGACATGCTCCCACGGTCAGTAGTGTCGGGACCAGGTGAAGTAGACAGCTTGTCCTTGTTGTTCTACATATACAAACAAGCATGAAACATTAAAAATAATATAATAAAACTGATAAAACACACGCTTGCTTTTAAAATAGTTGTCTAATCTGGGTTTTTGAAGATGAAGGGTGTTTCTTGGATTTGTGTGATGTGTTGGCATGGGGTAAACATCTCTGTAAAATCTTTGGGGAAGGATATGTGTATACAGTTTTGTTGTACATTTGTGCTTTGTGGTATCAGGGTTGTTTTTTGAATGGTGTCATTGAAACTGACGGAAACAGACAAATGAGCAGAGAGAACCGATGGCGTATGTGATAAACCATGAAAAAAAAGACCCCTTTTCAAGCCCCTCCCTCCCCCCCCCCTCTCTCTCTCTTTTTTTTTTTTTTTTGGTTTTTTTTTGTTTTTGTTTTTTTTTGTTTTCGTAACCTGCTTCCAAAATGAAAGGTTCAATAATAATTCGACTACAGAAATTAACCAATGAAAGGGAGAGAAAGAAAGAGGGGGGTAGGGGAGAACAAAAAGGGACAACGACCTCGACGGTAGAAGTTATTATTAGCTAGAAGCCATTTTCTGTAGTTTTTGCCATTGCTAACCTATCTATATATATATATATATACGTTCAGTGATTAAGATGTAACTACCTCGTTTAGCGATGTCCAAGTTCACGTAGCAGCCCCCATCCCCACCCCGAAAACAAGAGGTCAAAAAAGAATGTGCAGGACTAAAAAAGAAAGAGGGTGGAGGGGGGAAGGATTGAAAAAAAAATTACTGCTGAACTGGATGGTTCTGCTTCATGAGATTTCATATCGATTAATCGCATGGGTGCAAATACTTCAATCGTGCAGTTCCCGCTGTTCTCCGTCTTTGTTTCTACTATTACGTTGCTCACTATATTCTTACAAAATTAATCTAACTTCCTGATGCAATTTTCCAGTTTTTACAAGAGATCAACATATTTCACCGGATATGATTTTACGTCCAAGTACGATTTATTTCAACTGCATTTTAGACTTGCAAGGTTAACGGTGGACATGGTTTTTAACTGTTTTTATCTTAACCTGGTTGTCGTTTTTTACCCTCATATGGCTGTGGTAGTCGGCTGGGCTATTAAGCAATATGGATATGGCTGTAGTTGTCGGCTGGAGTATTAAGCAATATGGATATGGCTGTGGTTGTCGGCTGGGCTATTAAGCAATATGGATATGGCTGTAGTAGTCGGCTGAGGTATTAAGCAATATGAATGTGGCTGTAGCAGTCGGCTGAGGTATTAAGCAATATGGATATGGCTGTAGTAGTCGGCTGAGGTATTAAGCAATAAGGATATGGCTGTAGTAGTCGGCTGAGGTATTAAGCAATATGGATATGGCTGTAGTAGTCGGCTGAGGTATTAAGCAATATGGATATGGCTGTGGTTGTCGGCTGAGGTATTAAGCAATATGGATATGGCTGTGGTTGTTGGCTGAGTCCAGTTAGACGCGTTCCTTTTGAACGCGTGCCAAACAGACGCGACTGTGTAGACGCTTGCCTTTTGGAAGCGTGCCTTTTGGACGCGCGCCTTTTAGACGCATACCTTTTAGACGCGTATCTTTTCAGACCCATAATTAAATATATCGCTTTAGAATATGACACATAGGCGCATGATGAGTTGATTAAATGGTCAAGACTGAAAATATTGTACAGTCCACTTAATTGGTTCAGACACAAATAAAAGTGAACACTGATTAAATTGTGTAAGTTTATTTTATTTAGCACATTTCATTTAAAAACAAGAGAGAGAAGATGACTGCACACATGATACACACACACACACACACACACACACACACACACACACACACACACACACACACACACACACACACACACAATCAGAAAAAGAAAATGGATGATGATGATGATGACTGGTTGGAACAGCAGTGTTCGATTTCAGAACTGGTGGACGAGGTGGCGAACTGCCGACAGAAACTCGTTGGATGTCAAGGCTCCTTCCTGGTAACGCCTCTTTAGTCTACCAAGGGTTTCGTCAAGCCTGACGTATTTGGGTTTTCGTCTGGGTGGGGCCTCCCCACAGCGTGCCCTTTCCACGGTGGCTTCCGTGTGCAACTGTTCCTTTCTGAGAAAATCAGACAACTGGTACACATTGGGATGGAAATGTCCCCCCATTGCTTTGTTCAGTTTGGAGTTCCATGCTTCAACCCTGTTGTTTGTGCGTATGTTCGAATTGTGCACATTCCACATTGCAGCGGGAAACTGGCCAAACCAAGTCCTTTCATAATAATCAGCGAGCTGATCCAAGGCAGGGTTCTGTCGGCATATCATCGATGTTCTAAGGGAAATGAATGCTGGTCGAACGACAATCACTGGAAGAAATGCGATTGCCATCAGCATGCGAACAAACTTTTTAACTTCTGGATCCTCATTGTACTGCATCTGAAGACCAACCATCTGGACATGCCTCCAGATGCTCTGGGTGTAATGGAACAGGCACCCTTTGTGTTGCGAATTTGGAAACTGATGCCTGATGCACGCAATAAGCCCAGATTCGAAATCAGACATGATGGTGTCAGGACTCAAAATCAGGTCTACTTCTGCAAGCTTAGTTTTCAGAATATCAAACACTTTGTGATAAGTCGCCCGCTGCTTGTCAGGGAGGAGACAGTAAACGAGTGTTACAAAATGCTCAAGGAAAACTGCATGAATTGTAAAAAGTTGATAAAATAGTGATGGAACAGATTTAAAAGTGCCATCCATAAACATCACTTCTGATGATGCCAGAAGCCTCAAATTGGCATCTGTGCAAAAAATAAGCATTGTGTTGTCCTTGAACAACACAAACGGTTCGCCTTGGAGTGTCCGCCCTCTGTCCTCGTCCATGTCAATCTCCTCAACTGTAGTGGGGAGAGGAGGCGCATCTTCTCGCCTTGACCGATGCATCATCGACTTGCAAGCAGCGAAGGTCGGTGGCAACAGCTCTGCGAATTCAGCGGCTACATCTCGATACACCTACACATACGCGAATTGCCATGATCAGGCATGCAAACACGATGGCAGAGAGAGAGAGAGAGAGAGAGAGAGAGAGTGAGAGTGAGAGAGAGAGATAGAGAGAGAATTTAATGTTACTTTTCACGACTAACGTTTGAAGCTTGTTTTAAAAAACATCAACCAGGAGACATGGGACTTAAACCACGACAAATAATAATGGAGAGACATATTGACAGACAGACAGACAAACACAGTTTGGATTTTAAAATAAAAAAATTACCCTGGAAAGCGGAAGAAGTGGGGCGTCCTTTGCTCGGTCACACAAAACGGCCTTCATTTTTAGTGTGTTAACAAGGTCCTCATCAGGGATGTGATTGTGCTCCCCTCTCACCGACAGAACACAGGTGGGTTTGCGAGGTCGGTATGCACACGCCCAGGGCATCCTTTTTTAACGCACCTCCAATGCTGTTTTGTTGGGTATGTCCTGTCTTTTTTCAGCAAGTAATTGTTATACACAAGATTATGGCCGCGGCTGTGTTTGATAATACAAGGATCTCGAGGTGCTGCTGCTGCCATGATGGCTGTCTCAAGTCAGTCAAAAGAGAGGGGGTCATTAACTCACCTTAACAGTGACGACGATTCAGTTCATTGTTGTGATCTTGCAAAAGAAAGAGAGAGAGTGAGTTGAACTTATCCGGCCACACGTGCAGTTACACGTCTAACAGGCACGCGTCTAACAGGCACGCGTCTAAACTGCCGCGTATAACTGGCACACGTCCAAAAGGAACGCGTCTAACTGGAACGACTCCGGCTGTAGTCGGCTGAGCTATTAAGCAATATGGATATGGCTGTAGTAGTCGGCTGAGCTATTAAGCAATATGGATATGGCTGTAGTAGTCGGCTGAGCTATTAAGCAATATGGATATGGCTGTAGTAGTCGGCTGAGCTATTAAGCAATATGGATATGGCTGTAGTAGTCGGCTGAGCTATTAAGCAATATGGATATGGCTGTAGTAGTCGGCTGAGGTATTAAGCAATATGACCTTGATCTTCAGCTCATTTGGACTCGATGTGCATTACACACGATGATCGGCTTTTCGTTTGTTTTTCTAGTGGAACACGGTGAACTCAACCTGTTAGGCAAGCTGGACACTTTGCACTATGTTGTTGCACAGTCTGCATCTTCAGGGGACACGCTGTGTTTTTGTACATGTATCCATAAGCCACTGGACACTGACATGACATAAGGATCTTTTAACGTAAATATCCCTCAACGCAAGCAGCGGCAAGTTTAAGAAAAACCAAAAGAAAGAAAAAAACGAGCTTAAGCCGTTGAAAAATAAAGTATTATTTTCACAGCTCTACCCTTCATTCATTTTTTTAAACCTGCTTCTTTTTTACATTTTTATTCTTGTCTTCCTGTTTCATTTTTTCTTAATGTTGATGGCAATGGCATCTTTCTGTACACATCGTATGTTGTGCATGCGCGCGCGCAACACACAACACAACTACTAATATAAATACTCAAACAAGTATCGTGTTGGTGAATAAAAAAACGCAGCGCATGCACACACACACACACACACACTAAACAACACACAACTCACACACACAAGTACCGATCGCGCGCACAAGACAAACAAATACACGCACGCACACACACACACGCACACCACACACACACACACACACACACACACGTCACCGCGCACACGCAGCACATAACACGCACGGCACACGCACACGCACACACACACACACACACACACACCCTCAAAAAGTAAAGTCGGGGCTCAGATATATACAACAACAACAACAAAAACTGGCAACCTCTTGTTGGGCAAAGTATATATATAATAAAACAACGACGACTTTATTGCATTGTGCTAGTTACTTCATTTTAGGCGTCTGTCCGTTTGAAGACGTTGTTGATGAACAAAAGTTGTGCGCTTGTAAACAATCTTTGTTGTGACAGTGAAGGCTATTGAAGCCTTTCCATAACTGACAGCATCTATTGACTTTGACGCGAGACGGTCCGGGAGGATAAAAAATAAAAAAAGGAAAAAAGCAAAACAAGACGCACAAAAAAACCCCAAAGCAAACGGAGCTGAAGAATGTTTTGTCCCGCATCAAACTACAACCCTGCAAAATAATCATGCGCTGTTCCTTTTTGGGGGTGAAAAGGAGGGTGGGGGGTCCCGTTGTAGCACACAGAAAAATAGTTGCGCGCGCGTATACACACACACACACACACACACACACACAATACGCACACACATTTCCACTCAATTGAACAAATGATTACCATGATATCAAACTGACGCAAACACAAAAACAAAACAAGAGGGGGGGGGGGGAGGGGAGTAGCTGTGTAGTATCGACCAGACAGAAGCGTGCGCTGCACATCCAAAATGTTTTTTCAACTGCTTTCGGATAGATGTTTATAAACGTTGGGACCAAAAATGTGGATCATTGACGAGTCAAAAATGCGTAAGTTTCGAAATGATCGCGGGAAGGTCAAGGTCACACAGACCAGAAAATATTTTTAAAAATCGGCTTTTTGAGGAAGATGTGTGAAACAATTAAAATCAGCTTTTTCTTTTTTTTTTAGGAAGATATGTGAAATAAACTAAAATCAACTCTTTTTGTGGATGATGTGTGAACAGCATTTTCTCAGGAACCTCTGACAGTATTTGCAATCAGTTTTAATTGTTCTGACAGTTAATTATTGTTCTCGTTACACATCAGATTTTCATTTTCATCTGATGCTTTCTGCAAGGTCACACTGACAATGAAAAAATAACAGTCTGAATTATTGTCTGTTATTTTTGTACGAGAAGGGAGATTGTTGAAATGACCCGACCATCTTGATTTTTTCTTTTTCTTTCTTTTTATTTTTCATTTTTATTTTATTTCATTTATTTTTGTGTGTGTGTGTGTGTGCGTGTGTGTGTGGTAGGGTTTTTCGTTTTTGCATATTTAGAATCATTACATCTGTCAAACCTTAGAGCAAATCATGCAACAAGAACTTTTATCGTATGCCGATTATTTCAGGTACTTGTCGAGCTCAATAAACTGCAGATATATTCAAACTGTGTTTATTAAATGTCTTGCTGTTTGCAGTGCGGCCTTTCTTGTGACAGTAAAGACCATTAATGCCACTGCGTAAATATTCTTCTGTTTTTCTTTTCTCCCCGTTCTCTTTCTCTTACGACTGCTCCTACTAATTTCAGCGCTTATTTATTTATTCATTCATTTATTTATTTACGTAATTTTGGTCGAAAGGCAATTCCCTCCGTGGAAACAAAAAAATAATCAAAAGAACAAAATAGAATGCATTGGAGCTGTCAACTGCTTGGCATGAACTCAAACAAGGCAATAGGGGTTTATTTCATTTTGTGTTAGCAACAGCGCTGTGTTAAACAGTTGTTTCTGTTTTGCTTTGCTTTTTACTTTTTTTTTTTTTTTTTTTTTTTCCGGAATCACGAAATCTTTCCATCAATTTGGTGGTGTATTATTTTTTTGACTGCAGTGTATTAGCTATGTCAGGCATTTGTCAATCTTGAGGGATTGTAGATCTCCACAAGCTCGCTCGCTCTCTCTCTCTCTCTTTCTTTCTATTTCTCTTTCTCTCTCTTTCTGTCTGTCTCTCTCTCTCTCGTTGCGTGCGCGCGCGCGTGTGTGCGTGTTGCTGCCTACCGCATTCACTTTGTTGCGACAGTACAAAGTCAATGAAGTAGCTCCATGAACGGAAATGCTCACTGTGTCTGCCGGATGGTTGGGATAATGAGCAAGGATAAAAGATATAAGCAATGTTAAAACAAAACAAAGCTGTCAAAGCCATGCCAAAAATTTGCCCTAGAAATCCTTTCACTTCTCTTCGTCTTTCTCTTATTGTCTTTCTTCCTTTCTGCCTATCCCCCCCCCCCCTTTTTTTTTTTTTCCCCCCGCCTCTTTTAGATATTTTTTCTCTCATTTTTTTATGTTTTCCCTTTACCTTTCTATTTTGCCCTTGCCTACTGCCTGTGTGTTTTCCTGTTTTAAAAAAAAATTGGAGGTGGGGGGGGGGGGGGGGGGCTTAACTTACCTGTCACATGTCGTCTGCGCTGCTTCAGTCACATTTTTTCCCATGCAGTTTATCTTGGTTACTCATCAACCTGCCACCCACTCCCTCCTGTGGGGATGCCGGCGGTTCTTTCATTATAAATAGTATCCCCCATCTTCTGGAATTTCTATGCTAGAAATTTCCTCTTTGCTGTCATTCTTCGTTTTCTGCCTTGTTCTTTTGCTTTGTCATTTCTTCTTATCATTTTCTACCTCGTGGATCGATTCACCGTATGTGTTTTATAATGCCTCATACTTTCTCTGACTTGATAATTGGGTGCATGTGTTAAAGTGCATTTTTGGGCTCCAGAGAAATGCGATATGCGGAAGCAATTTTACAGGTAATTTAGGCCCGTTTTTATGTATGTTTTGGTGTCCTTAATTATGTTTAAATTTGTTTTCAGGTATGTTTTCTAAAGCCCCTGTGTGATAAATTGGATGGAGTCGTCAACGCCAGGGGCATCTCATTAGATTACGTACGCAAATGGCTTCTTGATTTTCTTTATTTTTTACCCCTTGTTAAAAGTATTGTTTGTTTTGAAGCGGTTTTAGCTCTGATATGGCTCTACGCAGTTGGCTGGCCTTTAAACAAAAATAACAGCCCAAGTCCTAGTGCCGGAAAGTATGTAGATGCTATCGATATGAAGACTCCATGGGGACACCTTCCAAGGAGATCCTGCACTGCTGCATTCAGTTCCATGGAGTTTGATTATTATGTGTTCTGATCCATTTCACCAGGTACTGACTCCTAATAAGCCCGCTGATGACCACAATAATCGCTCTCTCGTGGAGCTATGAGACTGCCACCTCATCCCACTAATAATATTCCCCAGGAACTACCAACAAAGACACCACCAACATGAACTGGACTCGAGTCTGGCATGGAAGTGGCCGAGGAAACCGACTCTTGAGATTCATCATCATCATCAGGTGCCCTGCCGCATGGCGTTGGCGACCATGGACTTCCAACCATCTCTATCTCTCGTTGCACACAGCATCTCCCCCACCCTCTTCATCCCCAGCCACTCTGCAAATCCGTCCAGCATTCTCTCCCTGGGTCTACCTGGTGCTCTGAGATTACGCACTGAGATTGCCTTGAATACCGTGCATGAAGGACAACATCATCTAGGACAAGCTCTTCAGACCGTCATGTTGTCAAGTGAGTACGATGATGCCATGTTACCATTTGGTACTGATGCTGGACGATACGCCTGCAGTCCACGCTCTCTTTCACGACGTATCCCGACGGCTACAAGGCCCAAGAGAGTATCAGACACCACCTTCTCCGATTGCTGGGACTTGTACGATGTGAGACAAAAAGCACTGCACGGCGGATTCCTTAAAGAACCTCTTTCGACACGTTCCTCCTGATGCAATTTTCCAGTTTTTACAAGAGATCATTAGATTTCACCTTGATGTAATTTTACGGCTTTTTTTTTTTTTTTCATTTTAGATTTGCAAGGTTGATGGTGTGCATGGTTTTTAACTGTTTGTCTTTTATCTTAACGGGTTGTCGTTTTTCGATGTGGTGTTAGCCCTGATATGGCTCAAGTAGTCGGCTGGGTTATAAGCAGATATGATGAACTGAACTGATACAGGCACCATGTTGTTTGGTCGGGATATTTTTAATAAAACCTTAACGATGCGTCTGTAGAGGGCGTTAGCTCTGATATGGCTCTAGTAGTTGGTTGGGCTATAAGCAGTATAAACTCTGTAAAGGGGACGCAACCCAAACGTTTACATGGGGGTTAGTCTAAGAAACCCATAACATCCTTGACCTTGGATAGGATCCGGTCTTGGCTGAAAAATCCCAAAATCATTATTACTGCGCTGATTGGGGTTTTGAACCGCTACGCTGCTCACTTCACCATGTTGACTCTTTTTCTGTTTCTTCTTCTCTTCCTGCTGCTAAGCACACAAAAATCCTAGAAAACAAAGGAGAAAACGCGTGAATTCAAGTAGTTGGATGATTGACGCAAACTTAAACAAAACAGCAGCAAGATGTCTGAGGGAATATATTGTTTTTTTGTTGTTGAAAATCAAACAGCTTTTTCTATTCAGTTGTTTTCAACTCCTCAGGAGCCAGAATCCATCAGCTTCTCTGGCGTGATATTACGAAACAAGGATGACTTGACTGCAGTGTGCAAGTTACGCCAATCACCTGTCATTCTGAAGAGATTATACGTGTACACATGTTGTGTGTTTGTGTATCTTGTTGTTTGCAGTACAGCCTCTGTTGTGACAGCAGAGGTCATCAAAGCCACCGCGTGAAAGACAGTGTTTCTGCTGATACTTTTTCTTCTCCTTCTCCTCCTCATTCTTCTTCGAGCTTCTACTGTTTCTTCTACTTCGTCTCCTCCTCCTCTTTTTCTTCCCCCCCCCCCCCCCCCCCTCTCTCTCTCTCTCTCTCTCCTCTTTTCTTTCTCACTACTGCTACTATTAATTTTGCTCCCGTTTTTCAGTGAAACGGAAATATGCCATCCAAAGCGCACACAAAATGGTAACAGAACAGAAAACAAAACAGCTGCCAAGTAGTCAGTTGATTGGCATATGATCAAATAAAACAGCAGCGATTTTTTAGGGATGTGATGGTTTTTGTTTTTTTGTTTTGTTTTGTTCGTTTGTTTACGATTTTTCTTTTGTATTTAAAGTCAAATGCATTCGGGTAACCTTTACTTTTCATGTATTATTTTTCAAACCATTCAGAATCACTGAATGTATGTTAATCGCTCGATTGTTACATATAATAAAGATGTTTCTTATTCTGTAAAATTATTCTTCTTTAGATCTAAAGTTTTTGTTTGTTTTTGTATTGTGTTCAAAACGGCATTGTAAACTGCACAAAAAGATTCAAAAGTTTTGATTAAAATGTGTGTAATTAACAAGTTCATCGCACTATACCAATAAAATAGCAGGCATCTTTTACCCTCAATCCACATAGTACGTGTGTTTTTGTGTCTCAAAGTCTGAAGTACAACCGTTATTGTGACGGTTAAGGCTATTGAATCCATTGTGCACAGGACAGCACATGTCGTATTTGGCATGTCAGACGGTTTGCGAAAAAGAACGAGAAACCTTCAACTGATTAAACGTCAGCTTCGCTGGACAGGGCAAGTTGCCCTTATGGAAGACGATTGCTTTCCAAAGATGCTCTTGTACGGAGAGCTGGAGCAACGATACTGCGATCAGGAAAGACCATAAAGAGAAACAGTTATATACACTGAAGGTTTTTTGCCTCCCGTGGGGATGCCGGGAGTCTCTTTCAGTATAAATAGTATCCCCACCTTCTGGAAATTCTGTGCTAGAAATTTCCTCTTTTCTGTCACTGTTTCCGCCTTGTTCCTTTGCTGTCTGTCATTTCTTCCTCATTTTCTCTGCCTTGCTGGTCCATTCACCTGATGTGTTCGATAAAATCTGAGTACTTTTTTTTGGATTTAAAACTGGGTACATTATTGGGTGCGTTTTTGACTCTGGGAAGGTGAGATATAATGCGGAAGCAATTTAGGTAATTCATGCCCATTTTTATGTTTTGGTGTCTTTGGATACGATCAAATTTATGTTCAGTTGTTTTTTTTAAATCCCCGGTGTGATAGGTTGGACGGAGTTGACGACGCCAGGGACTGGGATCACACAGTCGTGTTACATCCTCTTCACGGATGCGCCATTGACGGGTTTGCTCAAACGTCCTAACCAACACCGTGGATTCTGTCTCTCAGGCCTGGTAGATGCTAGGATGTCTTATGACAGGAAATGCAGAGTACAGTTCTGTCATGCAGTCACAATCCACAACGGAACTCCCATAGCATCATGATTATCATCCCCATGACCATACATTATCATGGCATTACGGGGAATTGTCTCAATCTGTGTCCACTGAAGTGGCGTAGAAGAGGGACAACAACTAAAAACAGAAGAAGAAAAAACGGCTAAAAAGACACAGAAAATGTCTTGACAGCGTCGAGCCTCTAACGTCCTGCGTCAGCCAGACACCTGGAGACTGTAGATGCACAAGCTGTGTTATTATTATGTCTTACTGTTTGCAGTACATCCTTTGTTGTGACAGCTGAGGCTCTTGAACCCACGGAATGAATAAACCGTCAGTTTTCAGTGGCAGTATTTGCTGCGTTTGGCAAGTCAAGATTTCAGGAGTTTGATGTGGAAAAACGCTCCTGTGTTCCTCTTTCATCGAAGCCTTGCCTCGAAAAACTGGTGTGTGTGTGTGTGTGTGTGTGTGTGTGTGTGTGTGGTGTGTGTGTGTGTGTGTGTGTTGCTGCTCATTTGTCCTCGTCCCCTTCTCTCTCTTTCTCTCCCCCCCCCCCCCCCCCTCTCCCGTTGAGTTCACTCCTTCCCTCTTCTCATCCGTTCTCTGGCTTCTGATTGCATAGACCCAAAAAGCAAGTCCAATGATTATTTCACGAAAATCTAGCAATATAAAACTGGATGACCATTTCAAGAAGGCAAAAACTTAACCCCAAACTCAATTTGTGAATGTCTTCTCACTCTCAGTTGGAAACGGAGTGGTCTTTTGCGGACTTCATTTAGACGTGTATGTTGTTAAGGAGCAATATATGATTTTTCCCTTTTTTCTTTTTTTCCCCCTTTCATTGCATGCTTCGCTCATTTACCTCTCCCTCTCTTAAAAAGTGCCCTGAATTTTCTTTTCGGTTGTTTATTGATACATATTCAATAAATACAAAGTTCGTTTAAACAAAAACTTGTCAAATAAGTTTGAATGTGACCATCAAAACAACTGAAAATAAAAAGAAGTGGCAGAGATTTCCTGCCTCTTTGACAGTATACTTTTTAAATTATCTTGAGGCAAAACAAATTCAGCATCTCGAGGAATGGTCACACAGTAATAATCGTGCAGACTGAGGGAAAATGACTCGCTGTCTGATAGATGCATCTACTTTCCTTGAGTACTTGTGTGTTGTTGTTTAGAAGAAAGGAAATCAGTACATCTTTGATAATTTGACAGACAATAAGTGGCTAATGATGATATTGAACGAAAGAAATTGGTGTGACAATACTGTTTGAAGCTAGATTTGAACCAGACTTGTAGTCTTCCCCTTCTTAAGCGATAGTGAAACGGGGAACGGCAATAGATCGTCGTGTCTAACTTTTCAGAAACCACCAGCGGTCAGTGGATACCATGCTGCTTTTGTCTTATGTGATAGACAATCTGCATAGTCTTCATTTCCAGTTCTTAAGACACGTGGTTTGAACAAGTGTTTTGTCCTACCATGTATGTTGATGTCGTCTGGCCATTTCCTCTTTTCTCTCATTTTCTTTGTTTCTCTGCCCTGCTCCTTGTTTTCTGTCATTTCTTCCTATCATTTTCTAGCACAAAAACCGTAAGCTCAGAGGAGTGTTCTGAGCTTACGGTTTTTGTGCTTTGTATCTGCTTCTATGCTAGCTGAATGGGTAGCGCAAACTATGTTAGATTTGAGAAGTTCCACAACATGGGAGATAATTCCTACGTGACTCAAGAGTTATGTCCTTTGGTTGACAAAAAATCTCCCTGCTTCTCTCTTATTTCTTTGGTATCATTTTCTAGTTTTTTTGGTCCATTCACCTGTATGTGCTCTATAGTCTTATTTTCTCTGGGGGTTTTTTCAGTCTTGTTCGTTTGCTTTCCGCCATTTCTTCCTATCCCTGTTGCCTTGCTGCTCCATTCATTTGCATGGTTCTCGGTGGACCCTGTACTCGTATCCAATGCTATGCAGTGCGTGTAAAGGTATTCGTGTTTTGGTTTTCTAAATATGACATGTCCACTCATTTGCATGGTGCTCGGTGGACCCTGTACTCGTATCCAATGCTATGCAGGGCGTGTAAAGGTATTCGTGTTTTGGTTTTCTAAATAAACATAACAGACGAGTCGATCTGCAGGAACAGTGGACATACTGGCCCTCATACCAGGTGTAGGACTTCATGTGGTTTACAAGACCGATTCTGAAGGGATACATGTTCTTCTGCAGGTACTGTATGGGGAAAAGTCCTGCAGCCTTTGGGTTCAGTCTTCTTTGCTCCGTCGTCTTTGGAATAGCAGCTGTTCTGTGCTGTTCGAATGTTGTATGCCTTGTGTGCACTGACGTGGTCATCTGACTCTACGGAGAGATCAGTGTCTTTCCACTGAGTGGTGTCTGCACATGTACATTTCTGAATTCTCATACTCTGTACCTAGAAGTTTTTGAGGAATAGGACATTTTTTCTTGTCGTAGTTTTGTTATTGTTGATGACGGTGGTGATGATGATAGTGGTGGTGATTGCGGTTGTGGCCTTTTTCTTTCTCCTTTTTCCTTCGTTCTCCTTTTCCTTTCTTCTACTCCTTCTCTGTTTTGTCTTCTTCCTTCCTTTCTTCTCTTTTCTACTATTTTTTTGTGCCTCTACCTATTATTGTTCGTTTCTTTTTGTGACACAGGATGGGTAGTCTGTGGATACTGAGTAACGCTCTCTTCTGTCTTGTTTTCTTTCATTAGAATCGATTTCATTTCTTGTTTCCTCTCTCTCTCTCGTTCTCACACACACACACACACACACACACACACACACCACACCACACACACACACACACACACACACACACAGAGTGTGTGTGTGGTTGGTCTTGTTTTGTTCCTTTTTTGATTTGTGGGGGGGGGGGGGTTCGGTGGAGGGAGTTATTTCCGTTTCCTCCTACCCAGTTCTGTCGTGTTTCTTTCTGCTTTGTTTGCCCCCTTTATCCATATTGTCGGTGCGCGGGGGGAAATGTGGACCGAGTGTCGAGGATAAACAAAAATCACTGCCAAATGTTATGATGAAGCATGGAAATGCCCATTCATTTCTGTGTTTGGCCAAACCGTCTGATCGTGAAGAGAAACTAACGAGGGTCAAATTTGATCAGACTTGTTAAAAATAATGAATGGTTTCTCTACGACTGACCAGAACGAATTGTATACACACAATGAAGAGACTACGCAGGCGCACAGAGAGAGAGAAGAGAGAATGTTAATATAAACAATATAGCGCGCGCGCGCGCACACACACACACCACACACACACACAGAGCAAGACAGAGAGAGACAGAGTTGTTAAAATACCGGTATAGTTTTCCATTTGCACGCACGCAAACATATATACATGCACACATACAGCGGAATACAGAGAAAAGGCACAGAGTGAGATATACGAAGAGATGCTGAATACAATTTTCTATTTTCTTTTAAGAGCATTTTCAATATTTTAAACTTACTAAAAAAAAACAACTATATCCAACATGAGTAAAGAAAAACTAAGAGAGAGAGAGAGAGAACGAGGACCCCTGAACCTTACAAAGGCTTAGGACTGTAAATAGAAACGAAGGGAAAACATATTTTAGGCGAACATTGGTCTCTTTTTCTCTACACGTTTACAGGCAGCCTGCTAAGATCAAGATAAGTGGAGTGAGAGCAAACAGCATACGGTAGAAGATAAGGATTAGAGTTAGATTACTTGCCGGAACATTTAGCAGTACATAATTTATGTGTTTGGTGTTAACACAATTCTCAAGCCTATCCAAATCGTGAACTTAAAACAGGACTCATGAAACTCGAATAAGAGGAAGAGAGAAAAAAAAAAGCACAGGGTTGCCAGCGTTTGAAGTGTGTCTCGTCTTCAAAAGTTCATTGGTGCATAGGGCTTATGGGCAGACATACCAAATCTGATGTGATCTGTATTTCTATCATACGTCAGTTCTGATACAGTGTGCAAGCACTATGAATTGCCGGCTGTGATGTTTTCTTGAACGAACGAAAATTGAAACGCACGACTTTACTGCATAGTCATCTCCAGTACTTGAAAAGTCAAGCAAAAAGTGTGTGATATTTGTTTTTACACAAGCGTTTTAGTTGTGCTTTTAAAGTGATTTACTTGCTGCATCCATTTTGCAATGCCATGATCTTGATCTTTTTCCTATCATCCACGCAATACGGTTAGAGACTTGGATATGGTATGAAGACCAACCATGTAATGTGGGAAAAGATCTTTACAATTTTAAACTGGAATAATGCCAGAGCTTCTGTCTTTGGAATAAAAATATTTGAGGCTTTTGTTTTTGTTTAGTTTATTAAGATGAGTTAAGCTTAAGTAAAGAACCTCCAGTACAATGGGAAAATACTTCAACCTTATGTTATACTCGCATCACTTTTTTATATTGAAAATATTTTCGACATAGATCATACGCAAAAGCATGTATTTTGGAACACACACACATACACACACACACAGCCCTCTGCACACACACTGAAAATTATAATAAATGATCACATAATCCAATACATAAACCATTATTTCGATTATATTGTTAAACACTGAAGTGGCAAATAAAATGTTTTCTTTTTTCTGTGCTCAGCTCGTCCAAGCGCGAACCGTTCACACAATACAACCTATTTAGATGTCGCAGTTCGTGCATGACAAGGTTTGACTGGCAAGTAATTTTGTTGACACAACCTTATGACCGCAGTGGGAAACAGACCAGCAGCTTGAAGCGGTACAGAAAGAACAAAAGGACGACAGGAGGATACTCATTGGTGCCCACAATAGCTTGAGGCCACGGCAATGTGATCTACCTTCACTGTGTGAGGTCGTTGAAGGATTACGGGGATTCTAGGTGTCAGGGACTCCCATTTTAACCCTCACCCTATCCACCTCTACCGACACCATCCCCTTCCTCTCCCGTCCCACAGCTCCCGTCATTACCCCTTCCAACTCGACACATCACATGTCTTAGCAAACAGCCATGCTGAATGTTATTGTTTGTGATCCTGCATGTAGAGAGTGGTGAGGATGGTTAGGAAGGGATGCCTGTACAGGGACGTCAGGACTAGGGTGATAATCCTTGCAGACATTTGAGTGGAGCCTTCGTAAACTTTATGGGTTTAAACTGTCTTAATATCGTCTGTAGTCAGGTCTGCGGGGTGACGATTTCTGACCAACTTCAATGGTTATACCGTGTCTTGGTTGAAGGCGAATGATCTAAAAGTCAGTCTGAGTTAACTTAACCTTTTGCCTCCTGCACCCTATCCACCAACTGCAAAAATTTAACAACCATTTGACTCCCTCACTTTAGCCCTGATATGGCTCTAGTAGTCGGCTGGGCTATAAGCAATGTGAACTTGAACTTGACTCTCTCACCTTGTCCACCAGCTTCCTGCACAAAGATGGTGGAGAGGATGAGTGAGGCAGAGTTAAGTTTTTCCTTTGCTAGCATGGTTGAATATGTAGGATGCTGGTGAACAGGATGCAGGAGTCGAAGGGTTAACATTTTTTTCCTCGTAAATAGAAGACAACAAATGCATATTACACCAGACTATACTGTCACTATTTTGCTATCTTGTCATTCTGATTTCAGTGATATGGTTTCTTTTTGTGTCTTTTGTTTCACAAAACTTGTTTGGGCAAAATGTACGAATAGTCCGTTTCACTCCTAGAAGATTTCGTGTTCTTTTGTCATGCATATGATTCTGATTCACTTGAATGTGAGCAGACACTGCAGTGTGTTACTGTTGTAGTGTTTATTCGAGCTTTTGGCGATGTTATTTATCATTATACTTACAACTGATGTCCATACTGTACACAATGCGAATTGCTGAGCTTTTATACTGTTTGATTCCTAGGATATTGAGCTACATAATCTCTTGATAATAATTATGTAATGATGATGCTGGTATTACTATTGTCGTCATTAGTATCAACTGGACGGAGCGGTCAATGCCAGTGCATATCCTTAGATCAGGTGTGCGAATGCATTATGTGTACTTAACTTTCTTTTCCATTTTTCTTCCTGTTGAAGTAACGTGTATGTTTTGAAATGGTTATAGCCCTGATAAAGCTGTATGTAGTCAACTGAGCCTTAAACAAAAATAACAATAACAATCAATATTTTCAGTCTTTTTTTCTTGTTGTCGTTGTGTTGGTACTGGTGTTGTCGTTGTGGTCATGTAAATGGTAGTTCAGGTATCATTTCACACTATACTATTTTCTCATTTTCTGTTTGTTGAGTCATTTGTTTATTCTTTGGTTTTTGGCTATAATTATCCATAATTGTTGGCTCTCTGCTACATTTTGTGCTTATTGCCCAGTGGCACAATCATAATCACAATGTATGTCGTGCCAAAGTATATACTACACGTCATTATTGAAGGGCCAGGAACGTTTTTGAGTCAATTTTTGAAAGGAGAAATAACCTATTTTCTCTTACTCTTTTCTCCAATTCGTTGCCGTAACTGAATGGATAAGAGCTCAGACAACATTGCAGTTTCCTTTTGGCACGTGTTTGGGGATTTGCCGATTTGCAATGGGCGGCCCAAGGAAGACAATTTCCACACGAAATTGTCGAATCTTCAGCAGGGTCTCTCTGACGACGCAGGCAAGGTAGCGACAAAATTCGCTTTGCACGTGCAAGGCAAGCCCTTTTTGAACACTACTCCAGCCAAAGTTGCCCGCAGACGAGGATAAAAAGGACCCGTTCTTGGTTCGTTTTAACCATGCTTGCAAGACGACGGATGACGGATGAGCAGCGGGGGAGAGCCCTCGCTCTGCTTGATGAAGGCCTAGCGCAGCGGGAAGTTGCTAGACGACTTGAAGTGTCGCATTCCACAATCCAGAGACTGCTGGAGCGCTTCAATGAGACTGGAGCAGTCCAGGAAAGGCGTCACACGGGTCGACCCAGAGTAACGACAAGACAGCAAGACCGCTACCTTGCCCTCTCCGTCCTGAGGGAAAGGGCATCCACTGCGGTGACCTTGAGGGGTCAGCTGAGGGACGCAACAGGTGCTAACATCAGCTGCAGCACGGTGAGAAGACGGCTACATGAGGCAAACTTGAGGTCACGGAGACCGGCCGTCCGACCCGTGCTGTCACGGGTCAACAGAGTGCGCCGCATGACCTGGGCCAGGGAGCACGTGACCTGGACAAGGCAACAGTGGGCCCGGGTCTTGTTTTCGGATGAGTCCAGGTTCACCCTGACCTTTAACGATGGCCGGGCTCGGGTGTGGCGACGTCAAGGGGAGAGGTTCGCTGACGCCACTGTCCAAGAGCATAACCGGTACGGCGGCGGGTCGGTGATGGTGTGGGGTGGCATGAGCCGTGGTACCCGGACCCCCCTGCTCCCCATTGACGGCATCCTGAACGGGGTCCGGTACCGGGACGAGGTTCTGGCGGCCGTGGCACTGCCTGCGCTTGTGGACCTTGGTCAAGGCGCCATCTTCCAGGACGACAATGCACCTGCGCATCGAGCACGCCTTGTGACCGACTTCCTGGAGCAGCATGAAGTCGTCCGTATGGCCTGGCCAGCGTGCTCACCTGACCTGAACCCAATTGAACACCTCTGGGATGTGCTCGGGAGGCGCATCAGGGACAACCACCCCCCACCGGGCACCCTGGCCAGGCTGGTCGACATCCTGCAGATCGAGTGGGCGGCCATCCCTCAGGACACACTCCGTACCCTTGTGGGGTCGATGCATCGGCGCTGTGAAGCATGCATCCAGGCTCGGGGCGGACACACGCGATATTGAAAACAGATTGGCCAAATCTGACACTTTCTGTTTTTTGAAAAGGGGGGGATGTTCCTTTAAATGCATGTGCTGTTCACTAATGGGTCATTGTGCTAATTTCTTTTTCCAAAACAGGTGTGGAAATGATGAAATAAAACATAGAATCAATTCTAAACATTGTCAATTGTTTCAACTTAAAATTAGAGAGGAAGGAAGAAGTGGCCCTTAAATTATGATTAGGAGTATATACTGTGTGTGTGTGTGTGTGTGTGTGTGTGTGTGTGTGTGTGTGTGTGTGTGTGTGTGCGTGCATGCGTGCGTGCGTGCGCTCTCGCGCATGTGCACTTACGTACACGTAAGCAGACATACGTATGTGTGTGTTCGACTGAGTGATAGGGGTTAGTGACCTCAGTAAATGTCCATCTGTGTGTGTGCAATCGTGTGTTCATCTGAAAATAGGTGAGTGCGCAAGCCTGTGCATCCGCGTCCGTCTTTTCTTTGTGAGTACGCTTGCTTGCTTGCTTGCTTGCTTGCTTGCTTGCTTGCTCGAGTGTATACATAATTGCGCATTCTTGATGATTGCACGAGGTGTACGAAACAGCCTTGAAAGGTGTGTGTCTATGTGTGCGGTCGTCTGTGCGTGTGTGACCGTAAATTTCACCGTTTGGTGACGGCCTAGGGTGTAGCATGACGAAAAAAAACAGGCGGTTTTTTATGTAGATGTATAGTGCCCTGTTTGGTTTGCAAGACCACACACACACAGCCCCGTTCTGCTAATCACTGTTCTGCCTTGTTGATGCACTGCTACGAGTAACACCCACTTATCCTCCCATCTATCTGTCTGTGTGTCTGTCTTGGTCCCTGTAAGTTTTTTCTTCTCTTTTCTTTATCGTTGCATTACCGCCCGTCCCATCCCATCCCCCAAACACACACCTCTCTCTCTCTCTCTCTCTCTTTCTTTTTGTCTCTCTCTCTCTTTCTTTCTGTCGTCCCTTTCCCTAGATTCTAGTAACGGTAGATCAGGAAAATGGACCACACAATGTTGTGTTGAGCATTGTCCAGACCGTTGGAAAACAAAGATGGATCGATTAATCTTTTCTCTG
>JAPXFY010000015.1:14849516-14899516 GCA_030674185.1 Monoplex corrugatus
CTCTCTCTCTCTCTCTCTCTCTCTCTCTCTCTCTCTGTGGACCGTTTTTGCTCTCTGACAGTTAGTGACAGCAACTCGTGGCGTTGCCATGTACCAAACACCTTTTCGTTCTGCACTGTACTTAAGCAGGGAAGCATGGAAAGCAATAGGATCGGCTGATTAATCTTGTCCTTGTCCTGGCGCGATAAAGTGTACGTTAGTCATCCTGTTTACAATCGTTTGGGATGAGCAGAAACAAGCTTTCCCCTCTACCCGACCCTGCCTACTCTTGCAGTGGTCAGAAATAGCTGCGGTGGGAAACTTTCAGACCCTGCGTACTCTTGCAGTGATCACAAACAGCTCCGGTGTGAAAATTTCTTTGTCCTTGTTGTGTGTGGAGTACCTTGAGTACCTTTAGCAAGTCTACAAGGTCACCATCGAGCATGGTCGATTGCCCTCCGTTCAGCGTGTGATTACAGTTTGTTTAACGCTTTGACTCCCGCATCCTGTCCAGCAGCATCCTGCATTGTCAACCATGATAGCGAAGCAAACACTTTAACCCTTTGATTCTCTCACCCTATCCACCAGCTCCATGTAGGAAGATGGTGAACAGGGTGAGGGAGTCAAAGGGTTCAGTTTTTGCAGTTGGTTGATAGGGTGCGGCAGTCAAAGGGTTAAGGTTCGTTCCTCTCCAAGTTTTGATTTTTCTTGTGGTAGGAATAGTAGGACTATAAAAACCAACGATAACAGATCACATCTGCAGCCAACTACACGATATAGTATTACAAAAGTAAAGATTGTACCACAACGGTAACGTTCAAAAAACAGCGCTCACTGACATATCGTATGATTTTCCTTCTTTGATCGTGATACGATCAAATAAAAAAAAAATAAAAAGACAGAAAAATTAACTAAACTGTAATCTTCACAGACTGGACTGCACACAAACAAAATTAATATTGCCAATAAGATAATAATAATATACTATAATGAATTCACATAAATAGATGTATCCGCCTTTGAAAAATACAAAACTAAGTGAAAAGAGAGATGAAAAGTAAATAAGTAGACTACATGAATCAGTAAAACAAATAATAATCTGTCCAGAACCATTTTTTTTAAACAACAAAGACAGGCAAACAAAAAAACTTTCTATAATGGCTACCTGGCTAAACTTGTCTGTCAGTAAGAAGGCTACTTACTGCGTAGCTTTCATCGGCGATCCGGCCGACTTCTTCTCTTTCTCTGTTTCGTTAAGAAAACTAAGTTTACGAAAAACAAAACAAAACGAAATAAAAAAGAAAAAAAATAAGAACGTTAAAATGAAAACAAAGCAGGCAGAGTGTACGAAGAATCGGTGAAAACTCGAACCAGTGGGCACTAGGAGAGAGAGATGGTGGGAAGTACAACAGGAGAGCATTGGTAAGGACACATTACAGTCGCCAGACAGTCAAAAACTTGTCTAAAGCACTGCACTCCACTCCAACATTTTACCCCTTTTTGAAAAAGATCTTTGCCACTGCGAGCAGAGTTGTCAAACATTGCGCTGAAGTACGAGACAGTTGTCGTTCCTGCCAGACTGACTTCAGGGGTCGGGGTGTGAGAGCAGTAAGATTAGGGTGGAAGAGGGAGGTTTTGAAGATGTCTGCATGTTAGAAAGACATCGATTTAGGACAGTGATGCCGACAATCAAATGTTCCTACGCGCACGCACTGGTGTAGGCACATGCAGATTATGTAATGCACATGAGCGCATGCGTGCATATAATATATATATATATATATATATATATATAACAAACAAATAATATATATATGTATATATATATATAATTATATATATATATGTATATATATATGTGTGTATATATATGTGTAATTATATATATATATGTGTGTGTGTGTGTGTCTGTGTTATATATATATATGTGTGTGTGTGTGTGTGCTCATATAGAAATATACGTGTGCGTAAGTTAGGTCGTGCATACACATATGTGCATAAAATGAACCTTCTGCATGCGTGAACGCATGGACGCGCTTATAAACAAGCACACACAGAGAGATAGACAAGCAGAGAGACAGAACGAGAAACACAGAGAGAGAGAGAGACTGCGTGTAATGACAGATGGTAGGCAGAATTAAGTGAAGACGAGGTGATGTGACTTCTTACCCAAAACCGTGATGAGGCTTTCTCCATCCGCTTATATCATCGTCATAGGTGTCTTGGAGAGAAAGATGTGACGGCCAGCAGCAAACTGGAAAACCTGAAAAGATATTCATATTCATGTTCATATTTATATTCGTTTGTGTGTTTAATATCTAAATGGGCTGTGCGGTATTTGTTATATTACTTTATTTCCAACTTTGAAATGATTGACACTGAGCCAATCAGTACACCAAGGTAAATAAATTGGTAAATCAGACTGTCCACTTTTTCTGTTCATTTTCAATTATTGTTATTTTCGGTTCTTGCTCTTCTTGTTTGTTCGTTTGTTTGCATTCTCAGTTTAAATTCATCTACAAGTCATGAGGAATCTGTTCATATCTGTATGTATGGTCTGACGCAGGTTAATTATGTATAATTCAACGCATATTAATTTCGTGTACGATCCAAGCTGGAAATGTTTATGTATGAATCAAATACATGATCTCTCATATCAAAACAACTTGTTATGGACATAAATCATTTGGTCTTTTTTATGATGAAGGAAAGGATGGTGGGGGGGGGGGGGGGGCGGGACGTCAAGATGCAGATTTCGCCGTCCAATTCGCCCGTCAGAATATAGCATCTTCATCCCAGTAACCAGTGTTATTTTCCCCATCAACTTTTAATTGACTTTCACTCAAGGCTGGCTCTCACACATTGAATGTAAACATTCGAAGTTGTTTTTTCTTTCTTCCTCTACTTCTCCTCTTACTGCAGACCATTAAAGCCCCCCACCCCCACCCCACACCCCTTCTCCTTTTTTCAGAACAAAAAATGCCAGTGCAAGTAAGCAGGGCAGAAGTGGACTTCAAATATTTCTCTCCGTTTCCCCAAGAGTTGATGATCTTAAATCGCAGCATAATTTCTGCCACCGATTACCACACTTTACGTAAAGGCTGGCCAGCAGAGCAAAAATATTGACAAAACGGAAAGTGGTGTTTTTGAGGTTGGGAACATGGGAGACATGGCTGCGCCAACCTGGCTGTAGGGCAAGGCATGGGGCTTTTGTTTCTGGCTCCGGAAGTTGGCCGGCCAGTTTTCTGTGCACATCGCTCTGTGGCACTGCAAGCCTTGTAGACAGAAAGACACGTACGTAAATATGATTATCGGCAGGACTATTTACAGCTTGAAATCTCAAAGTGGTCTTTTCAAAAAGGGAGAGAGAGAGAGATGGGCCAGGGTGTGTGTTTGGGGTGGGGGTGGGGTTAAGAATGAGGGAGATGGGCCAAAGGCAAAGCTTTCAGAGAGGGCGCGGAAGGATGTCAAGCAAGTGTGTGTGTTACGGAGTTAAAAAAAATCAAACATAAAAAAACATCAAATGGAAGACATGTAAAAAAAAAAAAAAAAGTGAGAGCATGTGCAAAGTGCATGCACACATAGCTGCTTACATTTCAGATGGAGATTGGCCGTATTCATGACAAAAGGAAATTGGCCGTGTTCATGATAAAAAGGACCCCAATTTATGAAAAATGGACCTTCAAGGGATTTCCCACTTGTTTGCTGATGAATTTGACAGCAAAATATTTACCATATGCTAGCTTTGACGATAGATGGCAATGCGTCAAAGTTTAAATGGATGATGCAAAAACAAATGGACAAATAAATAAAAGTAAATACACAAAATAAAATAAAATAAGGCCACGCCATTCTAACGACCCTCCTTTTTATACACCATAATGAAAGAAATGTATTCATTTTTCTCACTGTCAAACTCCAAGCAGTTTTAAACTAAACCAGAAAAACACATAATTAAGACAAGGGTACGCTTTGTTTCGTTTGTACCTCTGTCTAAGAACAGCAAATGAAACTGACAAAATAAACTAGAAAGAGAAACGTTCAAAGGTGTTTGTGGATACGTCTATGTGTACGTGTATACATGCGCTACTCTGTGTGTGTGTGTGTGTGTGTGTGTGTGTGTGTGTGTTCGTTCGTTCGTTCGTTCCTTGATTTAACGTCTTTTCACTATAAGTGATATTAGACGGTGTGTGTGTGCGCGCGCGCGTGCGTGTGTTTGTGTGTTTTGAAGCTTCTGTCTGCACATGTGCATGCATATGTGCTTTTACAAATGTTTCTTAGAATTTCTAAGAATTGTCCCGCTTAGATAAATTGCATTTGTGCTCACCCGGCCAGGTGTTTAGAAAGGACATCCGGAGCAGAAAAACTGCTTTTTGCCTGAACATGACACTGTTTATCAAAAAGTATAAAGGAAGCACGTTTAGGTACACGGAAGGTTTGTTTGGCAACATAATACCTAATTTTCGTCTTCAGTGATCAGTGCATATTCAGTGATACACTTGCAGCGACAAAAGATAGATTCGTTTCGATGGCATGATCGTCAACGCCATGTGGCAAGGCACATGAGAATGATTATCAGTTTGTTGAAATTCTGCTTTTTCTTTTAATTTTTGATTTGTTGTTGTTGTTGTTGTTTTTTGTTTTAGACAATGTCATGATGCCGATACAGATGACGTCGAATATCAGTCACTGTGACCTTAAAGAAACTTCTCATGAAATAAAACCTGATGTGTATCGGGGGCCTGGGGGTGGGGAGGCGGGGGAGGGGGGGGGCGCTGTTCACACACTTTGGTGCCATACTTTCAAACTTATCGTTTCACGGCTTCACGGTCTACACCTTTGATCAAAACTTGCTGAAGATCTGTCTATAAGGCGCCGAGAAAGATTCCTCTCTCTTCTCTCTCTCTCTCTCTCTCTCTCTCTCTCTCTCTCACACACACACACACACAGATTCCTGTCTCACACACACACACACACACACACACACACACACACACACACACACACACACACACACACACACACACACGCAGAGAGATTCCTGTCACACACACACACACACACACACAGATTCCTGTCTCACACACACACACACACGCGCGCGCGCAGAGAAATTCCTGTCATACACACACACACACACACGCACACACTCACTCACTCACTCACTCACACAAATACATACACGCGCGCGCGCGCGCGCGTTTCGGTCAATATGAAATAATAAACATAAGAAAAAAAAAACAGCTGTAGGTTAATAGGCAACACTGAAAACATTCTCTCTCTCTTTTCTTCTTGCTCTCTCTCTCTTCTTCTTCTTCTTGCTCTCTCTCTCTCTCTCTTTCTCTCCTTCCCTCTCTCTCTCTCTCCTCCCTCCCTCTCTTCCCCCTCCCCTGTCCAGGCAGCTGACAAGACATACAAGGCAGCAAGCACTGACGCGTTGTCAATGAACTCTGTACTCGAATGACACTGCTTAAAACAGACTGGATCACCCCCAAGCACATTTTACCATGTCTTTCAGTTCATACAGTCTGTACCCGGCCTACTCATTGCTGCATTGTACTCCTTGTGCAGAACCACGTATACAGCAATTTCCTTTCTATTTTTGGTGACTTAACTTAAGATCGTCTCTGTACTGCAATGTCTAGCTGTTTGAATACAACATCTGTTTACAGCAATCTCCGGTGTTTTGTTGGGAACCTTATTCCAACGTTCACAAACAGTCATCCCCTCCTCATTCTCTCTTGTCTTACCTATTCAGCCCGAGATTAAGGGGAGAGAGGGAGGGGTTGAGAGAGTGTGAGAGAGAGAGAGAGAGAGGGGGGGAGAGTCTTCCTTCCCAAATTTCCAAGGGTAACAGACAAGTACTGTGGCTGCTTTTTTCTTTTATTTTCTTTCTTTCTTTTCTTTCTTTCTTTCTTTCTTTCTTTTTTTCTCTTATTTTTTCTTTCTTTTTTTTTTGTATCTATCCCTTGCTTCAAAGGGAATTAGAATGTTTAATCTAAATGATTACTTTTTTTTTTTTTGGCTGATGGGGGTTCGAACGCACGACCCTCCCGTCAGCGGGCTTGAAAATTTTAAATGACGACGCTTAACGATTCTAATACCGTAATACCATACATTTGTTTTCATATTTTTCCAAAATCTGGATATCGCCTGGAGCTGTGTCCTGAAATCAATGGCCTATTGAAGTGCAGAAATTTAGAAACTTTTAAACAACTCTTTTCTAAAGTCAGAATGACACTGAAAGGGGGCGGGGAGGGGAGGGGGGACAGGGGATTCTTAAAATCACTAGAAAACGAAGACTGTGTTTTTTTAACTGAAGCAGTGAAGCAAAAGCTGTGTACTCAGAAGGGATTGGGGGTGTTAAGTTTGCCTCACCTTTTCCACACACTTTGAAAACTTGCATTCCGACAATCGTTGACTTTTTCACAAGTGCCCCTTTTTTAACTTTCAATGCTCGTGAACTGGAGTGCGTTTCATTATTATTTCCCCCTTTATTTTTTAACACGTCGAAAGATCGCTCTGTATGAAACGCAATCACTACTTTCGTATTCATACTCCGGTTGAGATTTCTGATCGAGGTGAGTTGAAAATGTCCTCTGCAGTTAAATTACTTCATTTAGAATTGATCTAACACTTCAGCCGTCTATCGTGCGGACTTCATTCAGACTGTATTTGTATGGACTTCATACAAGCCGTGCTTTTATAACTTTTATTCAAACACACAAATGGAGCAATGACGACGAGGAAATGAAGGTGTTATCTAAACAGTGACTGGAACAAAAAGGACGGCAAGATCAGTATAACGAGATTATCTGAGTTCTGTAAGGGTGCCTGGGATTATGATCCGCTGGCAATAGAAATGTTGACAAAAAGGAGCTGTAATTGCACGCTTCCTCTGTTGTAAATGTATGTAATTTGTGGTCTTCTGAAAATTCAGATAGAGAAGAAATTGGCTAGTTATCGTCTAGTCACTGGAGAGTTGATGTTCCATGCTTTCTGTAAGAGTGGTCTTTTCATTAGCAAAAGGCCATGCCTGTACGTGTGAAGTCACATGAACTGGAAGGAGTTCTTCAGAAAGGGGCGAAACTTGGGAGCATGAGCACTCAGAAAAGATTCATCATAACCCAGACAGGAACCAGAAAAAAAACACGAAAAAAAAAAAAAAAAGAATAAGAACGTGTATTCAACACAACAAACAAGACAGGCGCAAATTTTCGTCCAACTGGCCTTTGTCAAGCGTAAGATCACAAACAAACACCAGATACAACAATTAGGAGAGAAAGACTGAAACTTCCTGCTGCTCTGTTCAGTGTGACACAGGACAGAGCAGCAGGTGAAGTACACTGGACAGAGCAGCAGGGAAGTTTTCTCTCCTAATTGTTGTATCTAAAATAGAAAAGAAAGAAAAATTACTAATACAGAACAACAGCAACAACAACAGCGACGTTTCACACACACACACACACACACACACACACACACACACACACACACACAGAGGAGAGAGAGAGAAGAACGAATATACATCAAAAATGTGTTTTTAAGAAGTAATGAAAGGGGGAAAAGACATGTTGTACCCAAACCTAATACGCACATGTGTTCATTACACATCTATCCATATCACCAAGAGAAGCAGGGTGGGATTTCAGGTGGGAACCTGGGGATTATTCTCCCCACCCCCCCCCCACCCCCCACCAAAATCAAACAATAAAACCGGAGAAAGGTCTTTACAGAGTCACAATAGAGCAACGAATAGATGATCCCAACAACTAAACATAATACGCCAGACATTATTACAAATCTTATTGAAGTAGTTTGATATGGCAGCAAAAACTTCACCAATACGCACCTTGGACTTGAAGACAAGATAAAGTGTGTTATGGTTCATCTGGTATGCTTGAGCAGTATCAAGTTAGTACTCTGTATTCATTGACAACACTTCACGTGCACGCCATTTTATGTTTTCAGAGAGAGAGAGGGGGGGAGAGAGAGAGAGTCCTTGTCATTAAAATTACGCTATTTTCGTCATAAGACTAAGCGTTCTTGGTTTAATTTCTATAAAAAAAATTTTGCATCCTGGATACTATACGAAAATGTTTAATACGGCAGCTGTTGTTGGTAATGTTTTTGTATCGTTTATGTCATTTCATTTCGTTTGTTTTACTTAGCTGTCTGTTTATTCATCCATTTATTTGTTTATTTTGAAAGATACGGAAGAGAGGAAAGAGGACAAAGATTCTGAACTCTCTCTCTCTCTCTCTCTCTCCTCTCTCTCTCTCTCTCTCTCTCTCTCTCTCTGTGTTGTGTGTGTGTGTGTGTATGTGCGTGTGTGTGTGTGTGTGTGAAACGTCGCTGTTTGTATTGCAGTTCAAAAGGGCTATGTTTACGGGGATTTTTTGTTTTGAAATTTTTGTCCAAGCTTGCCTATAGTCAAAATGTTGATTTAACTTTCATTATTTTTAACAAAGAAAAATATTCGGCTGATTCATGGATTTTGGATTTGTGGTGTTCATAAACTTATCAATATTCGTGTCAAACTTAGATCTTTTTGCCATACTTCTACGCATGTCCATGCGTTTTTAACAACACACACTCACGATTATACATGCATACGTCATTCTTTTCCCCATTTTTCTTCTTACTCTGAGATCTGTATTCAGTGCTGTCCCTTCACTGACCTCTTTAAAGCATCTTCTTTAGCCTGTCTTCCTTCTTCCCACCGCCACCACCTCCCTCCCTCTCTTTTTCGTTCTTCCTTTCTTCCTAAAAAGACGGCTCTGAAATCATTCTGGGCTGTGAAGAGTCCTGCCGATAATTCATCATTTACAGTCATGTCTCAGCCTACAAGACCATAGTCTCAAAGAATGATGTGCACAGAAACAGGCCGACAAAACTTTCCAAGCCAGAAACAATGGCCCTTTGTATTGTTCTTCAGCCATGTTGGCGTAGTCATGGTTTCAAGTTCAGGCCTTGTAAACAACAGTGGTAGACGTCCTTCTTCTGCTGGCCAGCCTACGTAAAGTTTCTGGCATAAATTGTGCTGCGATTAAACTCATCAACTTGTGAGGAAATGGGGGGAAATTTTTGCGAGATGTTTTTGCCCAGCTTGCTTGCACAAGTAGTGCCTTTACTGTAAAAGAGATGAGCTGTAGTTGAAGAAGAAAGCCCAAAAGAAAACTTTACATACTTTGAATTTACTGTGAGGCCCTGTTTTCTAAGACTTTAAGGCTTACTGGCAAAAAATGTCAAACAGCGAAATCTTCATCTCGACGAATTCCCACCTGCATCACACCCTCGCCAAACACCAACAAAAGAGAAACAGACAAGCATAGAGAGAAGCCAGCGAGTTTATTTCAGCTCATACATACATACATACATACATACATACATACATACATACATACATACATACATATATACATACATACATACATACATGCACATACATACATACATGTACATACATAATGTACATACATACATACATGTACATACATACATACATACATACATTTTTACGCTGATTGTAGAAATGATCTCTGTCCTTTCAGTTTATGCGTTACATTAGTGATTTCATGTTCAGCTTTACTTATGATCAAGATCTTGCCAAATATTCTTCCATAAAGAAACAGGGAAACCATCACAGACTCACAGTTTTGGGGTCCTTAAGCCATGCCTATTTCAAAATAATACCACGGCAAATCGTAACATGAATATGTATGTTCGCATGCGTAGGAATGCAGGCATTAGACTTTTTGTCTGCTGTCTTTCATATTTTGTCATACACTTTCATTTCCCCCTTGCTCGGAAGACTATCCCTTGGGCTCATTTGCCCACCCTAACCCACACTCCCACTCACCACCACCATCTCCTCTCTCTCTTGTTTAGTTTCTCTCTCTCTCTCTCTCTCTCTCTCTGAGAAAAACAAATCTCTCTCTCTCTGAAAAACAAAAACACTCACTCACTCTCTCTCTCTCTGAAAAAACTCTCTGAAAAAACTCTTTCTCTTTCTCTCTGGAAAAACAAAAACACTCACTCACTCACTCTCTCTCTGAAAAAAAAACTCTCTCTCTTTCTCTCTCTCTCTCTCTCTCTCTCTCTCTCTGTGTGAAAAAAAATCCAACACTTTTGAGATTTCATTCTGCAAACAGTTCTGTCGATAATCGTATTTACAGACATGTCTCTCTGTCCACAAGACTGCAGTGCCACAGAGTGGTACACACAGAAACTGGCCGACAAACTTCCAAAGCCAGAAACAAAGACCCCTTTGCACTACGATGCAGCCATACTGGCGCCGCCACGGCTCCGAGTTCAGACCCTAAAAACACCACTTTCCCTTTGGTCAATATTTTTCCTCTGCTGGCCAGCCTACATAAAGTCTCTGTGATGGTAATCACTGGCAGAAATTATGCTGCGATTAAATTCATCAACTCATGAGGAATTGGAAGGGGAAAGTTTCGGGGCCAATTCTGTCGTGCTTGCTTGCATTGGAATTGTCATGGAAACGATGCATAATGGTCTGCAGTTAAAGAAGTGATTGAACTGATTGTAAGGGTGCTGTCTTCTGTGATGTCAAATCGAAGAGAAGTTTGAGTCAGAGATGATACTGATTTGTACAAGTTAAAGATAAATGCTCCATCTCCGTTTTATTATTCCCATCTCACCACCCTAACCCTCTGCGAAAACCTGTCAAATAATCTCATACCTAATGATTCTTCATCAGAATCATACAAAGAGATTCTTCATACGAATAATTTTAAAGCAAAGCTGGAGACAAAGAAAGAGGAAAACGCAGATATCTTTTGTCCAACAATGACTATTGCATAATAATTTGATTTGATTTATATCAAGATTTTGCGCTATATAAATATTGTAATTATTATTATTATTTATAATTGTTAGCTTTTTGAATAGGAAGTTTTGGTTTAGATTCTGTTCAGATCAAAACTAAAGTTGTGAAATTGGTGCGGTTCCCACTGACCCCTACCCAACCTTGAGCATAGTATGGGCATGGGTTCACCTAAAAAACACCAGGACAATGCGGATGAGTGTCAGTGCTTTCAGGGTTCGTCTTTAAAGGTTTGTTGGTTAGATTTCCTGACCAACTAGCAACTGATTAATTAAGCAATTGTCTTCATAATTAACAGCTATGCCTTTCATGGGCCAAACCAGGCATTACTGAACGTCTTCAAAGTGCTTCAGCAACAATGGGGTTCTACTTGAATATTTTAATAACAATAAGAAGTTAACAAGATCAACAGCATTAGTAAATGTAACGATAAAACGATGATCATCATGATCACAATAGTGGCAACAGTAATAGTAGAAAGCCTTTTGTTGTTGTTGTTTTCTGACCCATCAATTTTTCATAACAAGGTCTGAGAAGATAATGGTAACAATAGTTGTAATAATGATAACAATAATAATAATAGTAATAATAAAAAAAAAAAATAAAAAACAATAATAGAGATTATGGCTAAGCAATTCTCTTCCAAGAAAAACTGGAACAAAAACCAACTATGTATGATGATAAATTTCCAAACCTTGTAAGGACATTCTCTTCCTGAAACTGAAAAATAATATTGTAGTTTCCAGCCTGTTCTTAACAAAAAATATAAAATAGACACATACTCTGCCAATATTATTGTCTTTAAAGTGTTACACTGCGTCTCTGTTTTGTTTTCTCGTTTTTGTTTGGGTTTTGTTTCGGGGGTGAGGGTATTTTTGGTGTGTTCCGTTTTTGCTTGGTTTTGCTGTTGGTGGTGGTGATCAATATTCTTTCGTGTGTGGGTTTTGATTTGTTTTGCTGGTAGGCTCCCCTCCCCCTTTGTTTTTTTTGGTGGGGATGGAGGGTGGGGGCACTTTGTCGTTTTTGTTAGGTTGATAATTGTTATAATCTCTGGTCTAGAAACAGACCAATGGGATACCTTAAGCTGTTTTCTTTCGTGAACATTTTATTATTTGTTCTTTCCGTTCACTATTAAGAACTAATGCCAACACACACCACACACACACACACACACACACACACACACAACACACACAGGAGAGAGAGAGAGAGAAAAATAATCTCTTCCCTAAATTCAGTTTCAATAACATCTGAACACGAAAGAAGGCACATGTGACAAGCTCTCATGGAGAAACTACACAACAGAATGAAACTGTTTGGAAGGAGCGGTGGTCTTTCTTTGGCAAAGTTTCATCCAAGAGCAACAACCCTTTCAAAAGATCATCATTACTGAAGGGATTGGGACTGAGAAAAAGGGATGCCAACAACAAATCAACCAATCTTTCCAATCAGTCTCTGAGTTTGATCAACGACTTTGTCAAATGGTGTCTGTAGTTGTTTTTTTCAAGAGGATTATCGCACTCAGACAACTCCATACTTTCTCCAATTCTGCCAGCAATTATTTGGCAAACTCCTTACGCCCATGCACTGTGGTAAGGTCCTGAAATCGGGAGGGCAACGGGACTTGGCACCATCAGAATAATTGGTGCATACAGATGGGCAGCAAACAAACCAATCAGCAGACAACAGACCAACCAATCAGTCAATTAGCGGCCGTTAAACCAATAAAAGAACAATTGAACTGTCCAACCAACCAATCAACCAACTGTCTAGCAAACCAACAAACCGAATAGTCAAGCGACAAACGAACCAGCCAGCCAAGAAAACAACAAACTATCCAATAACCCAAACAACCTCGGCAATCTGCCAATAAAGCAACCAGTCACCAACCAGTTAGTCGCACAGCTGTTAAGTCCCGACCCAACCCAGAGGCAGACAGAATACAAAAATGTATGATCACAAAGCAACAAGCTTGGAGTTCAAGGAAATAAGAACCAGCTGTTTACAAGTATTTCTGAACCAAAAAAAACTGATCAATAACTGCGATCAAAAATTACTTGTTTAGATCCCGTGAAAGAAAATTTCTACCTGCGATAATACACACACACGGGAGACTGCGTGTACGTACGCGCGGCGGGGACACTCACACACACACACACACACACACACACATGACAAACACACACATGAACAAACATACATGATTAGCAGCATACTCACACCAGGCATACACCAAAAACACACAGCAGAAAAAGAAAGAGGGAAGGATGGAGAATCCAATGTTACTTCATAGGTGAGTCATTTTGTGAGTGTGGGTGAGTGGATGGTGTGTCCTGACTGTGTTGATGCGTGCATATAGGCCGCTGTACATGTCAGCACTTAAATGCATGCACGCACGCGTGTGTGTCTGTGTGAATACAAATGTGCACACCTGCGTACATCATTTGCATATCTGCGTGTTACTAGTTGGCTAAATAAAACGATAGTTTCTCACATGCAGACATCTCGACAAAATCCGCAAATCTCCTTTCTCTCGCTCTCTCCTAGTCTCAACCCAACTCTTAAAGTCAGTCTGCCAGGAACGACAACTGTCTCTCGTACTTCAGCACAATTTCCGACAACTCTGCTCGGTCTGGCGAAGGTCTCGTCAAAAAGTAGTAAACTGTTGGAACGGAGTGCAGTGTTCCTCCTGCCCAAGTTTTAACTGACTGGCAACTGTAATGTGTTCCTTCCCAATGCCCTCAGTCTTGTTCTTCCTCATCTCTCTGTCACTCCCACCCGAGTTGATGCATCTGTCTACATCTTCTTTTTTAATTCAGTAAGTTTAAACCCTTTGACTCCGCACCCTGTCCATCAGCATCCTGCATGTGTCAACCAGCTAGCACAGCAAAAACTTAACCCTTTGATCCCGCACCCTGTCCATCAGCATCCTGCAGGTCAACCATGCTAGCAAAGCAAAAACTTAACCCTTTGACTCCTGCATCCTGTCCATCAGCATCCTGCAGTGTCAACCATGCTAGCGAAGCAAGAACTTACCCTTTGACTCCCTCACCCTATCCACCAGCTTCCTGCGTGCAGTTGGTGGATAGGGTGCAGGAGCAAAAGGGTTAAAGGACAGAAAAAAGGAGTATATGAATACAAATGTCCGTGGGCTTTTTGTTTGTTTGCTTGTTTTAGTTTGTTTTTGTTTGTTTTTGACCAAATGATTGCCATTAACTTTTTTTTTTCTTAATTTCTGTTTATTTATTTGCGAGTTTGTGTGCTTGTGTTTTGTTGGTTGTTCGCTTCCTTCTTGAGGGATTTGTTTTGTTCTGTTTCTGTGGCTTTAGATGTGTGTGTATGTTACTTCAAACTGGTTATAGCCGTGATATGGCATGCACAGTCAGCTGGACTTTAATAAGTACCAATAATTATGATGACGATGTAATGACAATAACAGTGATAGTGATGATGATAACAATATTATTCTATTATTGTTGTTGTTATATTGATTATAATTATTAAATTCAGCATCATCATTGCTAATATGCGATTTGTTTTGTTGGTTATAAACATGTTTATTTATCTATGAACTCATCATTGCTAGTATGCGATTAGTTTTGTTGGTTATAAACATGTTTATTTATCTATGTATTTAACCTTATCATCTCTGTTTGGGTTGTTATTTCAAGGTCATTGTTTGTTCGCTAGTCCAAGTTTGTAGCTGTCTCCGCAAGTACCACCATAGCCTGTAGATGAAACAAAACCCCTGAACAAAATACCAATCACACGCTGAACAAGACAAACAAACGACCGAGTCTGATGATGATCACGTAGGCTCGCTAAACGTACCAGAAACCTAACCAAGCACAAAAAATGTTTCAGGTAAATCACACCACAGCTATTTCTGATTGCTTCAAGAGTAGGGGGTGGGGGGGGGTGGTGGGGGTGAAGAGGGGGTCAGGCATTGGGGGGAACGTTGTCTCTGCTCATTTCACACAATGTAAACAGGATGACTAACGCACGCTTTGTCACGCCCGGACAAGGACAAGACTAATAATCGGCCGATCCTTTTCGGTCTCTACACTTCCCTGCGTCTGTACAGTACAGCGCATTGCCAAGACTTGTTTTCTCTGGCTGTTAGAGCGAAAGCGGTTCATGGAAATGGTTTTAAAAAAAGAGAGAGAGAGAAGTGGGTGAGGGGTGAGGGTGAGGGGTGGGAGTGGAGTGGAGTGGGATGGGGGTGCGGGTTGGTTTTGGTCTAAAGCTTGGCCATTTTCCATTTTCTTTTTTATTGTTGTAAGTGAAAGTATTTATAGCGCGTGTCTCATTTCTAAGTGGGTGGTTCGTGTGATGAATGTGGTGGACACAGATTTGGGGGATGGAGTGAAGGTGGGCTTGTAGGAGTGGTGTGGTGGTACGTTCAGATATGGGGGTAGAGAGGGGGTGTGGTCAATTGCGGCAATGTCCTTTGCTTAGTTCTAAATCAGGTTTTAACGTCTTTTAAATTTTATCTTTCGCTGAAAATCGTCTGAACGGTCTGGTTTCTCCCACCAATCCCCACATTTTAATCGTATTTTCTGCTGTTGTGGGGTGTTGGAGAGAGAGAGAGAGGGGGGGGGGAGAGCATTATCCATCAGTGCATGGAGGTGATATACGTTTACTGGTCTGTTATTCAGTATGAGAAGGAAGTATCCATAGAATCATGGACACTGTGTATTCAATAGACTTTATTTCTCCCTTTGGTGTGCTTTTTGGATGAAAGGTCTCTTTTGTCTTCTAGTGTCAGGACAATGTTTCACGTCAGATGAATGAATACTGCGTTGGGAGGTGTTGGGGAATTCATATCCAAAATCTCTGTTCATAGATTTGTTCCATTATTTTCAATGTTGCTTATCCCATTTACTTCATAGAAATTATTGCATCACTGGTGAAAGTCTTGACATTCTGCCATAACATCTTGTGTCCTGTATCTTTCCAATGCTTTCCTACTGCTATTAAAGGTGATCTGTGGGTGTACACATGTATATAATCACTCTGATGCCTAACGTCCTTGCTGTTTTACACGGAAAATCTTTTTTTTTTTTATATATATCCTAAGATATATATGATCAAACGTGAGCATTTTTGTTTAGAAAAATTTGGATCTTAGTCGACTGAATGCTTTGTGATAAAGCTCTGGATGAAATAAATATTTTTTACCTGTTGCACTGGCTTTTGAGATAAAAGCCTTTCGCATAATCGTGACAGAGGCTATGGCATGATTGTTCCTACTTAATAATAATAATAATTAATATTAAATATTTATATAGCGCAAAATCTTGATAGAAATCAAATCTAAGCGCTGAACATACACATACGCACGCGCGCACACACACGCACACACACACTCACAAATGGCTATAAATGGGGAAAAAGAATAAAAGCAATGGAAAATTATAGAGAGCATATTATATACAAATATATATTTACAATATGATTCCACTCCGAGCGGAGACAGGCTACAGAGGGGGATGACTGAGGTCAGGATTTCATGCAGAGGAGAAAAGGTGAGTTTTGAGAGCGGACTTGAAGGAGACAAAAGTAGGTTGCGACGGACTGAGAGAGGAAGTTTGTTCCAGGAGAGTGGACCAGAAACAGAGAAGGCTCGTGGACCGTAGGTATTGAGCTTAGTGCGTGGAAAGCGAAAAGTCAGAGGATCGCAGGCAGAGCGGAGGGTACGTGAGGGAAGATAGATCTCAAGTAGGCTTGACAGGTAATCGGGGGCTGCGTTATTGAGGCTTTTGTAGCACATGGTGTCTAGTTTGTACTGTATGCGCTTTGATACAGGGAGCCTGTGATGTTGTGCCAGGAGAGGAGAAATGTGGTCAGCTTTTTTCTTTTTGAGTACAAGGCATGCAGCATTGTTTTGAATGCGCTGTAGGATGTGGATGCTGGAGGCAGGAAGACCAGACTGGAGTGAATTGCAATAGTCAATGCGAGACATTATGAAGGAGAGAACGAGTTTTGCAGTTGTTTCAACAGAGAGATACTTCCTGATCAGGCTTATACGATGGAGGTGATAGTAGCAAGACCTGGCAGTTTGAGAAACAAAGTTGTTCATGGAGAGGGTAGAGTCAAGGCAGACACCAAGGTTTTTAGCTGAGTCAGAAATTGGGACTGATGTGTTACATAATGAGAGAGAAAGAGGGGGCAGCTGAGAAAGTTTCTGACGGGTGCCAATGAGGATAGCTTCCGTCTTGTCGTCATTAAGCTGGAGAGAGATCAGTTTACAATGTAAAAAGGGGTTGTTTGAAAATTTTGTTGCCATGGCGATTAAAACACAGTGGTTCATCAGTATTCTCAGTCTTGTAGGCTCTGTAGAAAAGTTCGAACACTACAGAATGATCGGGGCATTTTCTTTATCTCATCTATATGACATGAGAAAACGACAGAAATGCATTATTCTTTCCTTTTCAATGTTCTCTCCGAAACAAAAAGAAAAGCGAAATGAATTCTGATTATTTCGTGTGCGGTTTTGTTGAATTATATTAAAAAAAAAAACTTTCATTTCTTCTGTATAAACTGATCCTCAAAGCTCTTAGCTAAAGCTTTAATAGCGAAATTGTAAAAACATGACGGACACTGTGACCCATTCTGTGGTATTTTTTGTATCTATGTTTATTTGGATAATGTTAGTGCATGATTTGTTTACTTTTCCCCATCTCTAAAAGTGACAGTCATGCAGAAATGAAATGATTCTTATTTTCCAACGGTACAGATATTAGGGCATGGGCCGACTTACATATCTGCCGTTGTTGTTTTACTTATATCAAAACTGTTGAGTCTAGGCTCTGTTTTAAAAAAGACTTTTCTTAGTTGACTATTTCAGTGATTAATGGAGAGAGAAAGTTCTGAAAAGGGACGAACTTGTCTATTCTGTCTGGTGTGTGTGTGTGTGCGCGCGTGCGTGTGCGTGCATGCAGGTGTGTTTGTGTGTGCGTCCTCTTGTATATACGTGCGTGCTTGTATAAATTTCTGCGTAAAAATTCTATTTCTCATAATGTGTTTAAAGTCCAGCCGATATTCAAAGCCACATCAGGACTATAACTCTCTCCACATCTCTTTTAACCTGAAAAAAAAGTAGAATCTAGTAAAGAAAATTGTTCAGGCATGAATGCACTTGTACACATAATCTAATGATATGCGCCTGGTGTTGACGACCCCATCCAATTTATCACCGCGGTTTTAAAAAACAAGCCTAAACACTATTACATAAATATAACAAACTGGAAAAACAAGCCTAAACACTATTACATAAACATAACAAACTGAAAAACAAGCCTAATAACACTATTATATAAACATGACTTAAACTGGCCTAAATTACCTAAAATTCTTTATGCACATAACATTTCCTTAGAGTCGAAATTGCAGTCAATTACTACATGTGCCCAATTATCAATCCTCAGAGAAAGTATAAAAAGTTTTATGGAAAATATACAGATTAACGGGCCAGCGAGGCAGAAAATGAAAGGAACAGACAATAAAAAGTAAAGGAGCAAGACAGACATAGAGTGTCAGAAAAGAAGAAATTTCTAGCACAGAATTTCCAGAAGGTGAGGATACAATCTATACTGAAAGAGCCCCCAGTATCGCCACGGGGGATGCGTGAGACTAAGTGTGCACAAAGAAAATTGAAGAGGCCCACAGCACAGAACTTGGCTAGCATTGAAAACGCCGTAAAGATAACTGCACTCAACCGTCACATTTTAACTCCGTTTTAAAGAGAGCGTTGGCAGGAAGGCGCAGAGTTGTGGAACGTAATGCTCTTGAAGTCACAAATTGAGCTCTGTTCTAGAAGCCATAACTAAACCATCAGTGTCTGAAGAAGCACTGAAAGCGATGGAAGTTGTTATGGCAGGATGAGATAAGAGAGAGAGAGAGTGAGCGAGAGATTAACGTTATGTGCGTATATATATGTATGAATTATTTGTGAACCGTTTAACTAAGTGGGATATGTTAGTCACACTTAAAGAAAAACTTTCAATATAAGTTATAAACAACATAGATAAAGGTATATATTTCAAGTTGTATTAAGCCCCCTAAAGTATAGAATATTCTAATCCAAACGAAAGTTTAAGCAGTTTGAAAATTATGTTGTAAAGATACATACAGTAATGTAACTTACTTTTATTTTCACAAGGCAGAACCTCACTGTCACAGCAGTGTGTGTATATACGCACGCGCATATGTGTGTTCGAGTGAATGTGCATGTGTGTGCGTGCATGTATGTGCATGTATCTCTATATGCGTGCGAGGAGAGAGAGAGAGAGAGAGAGAGGGCACATATACTGAGAAATAAATGGCATTAGCAAGGCATTGACAGTGACAGAGATAGGGATGGTAAAACTTACCAAAGAAACAGACAGAGAAAGACAGAAACAAAAGAACCGAGTCAGAGACAGGGACAGACAGGTGGAAGGATAAGTGGGTGGTAGCACTGCATCAAACAAGGCAGACAGTGATTAGCAGAACGGGCCTGTGTGTGTGTGTGGTCTTGCATACCAAACAGGGCACTACACATAAAAGCCTTCTGTTCCTCCGTCATGCTACACTATAAACTGTGAAATTTACGGTCAAACATGCAGACTCAGCCGCACTTTCAGACACACCTTTGGAGGGTATGTGGCTCTTGCAGTTACCGTTCGTGAGCGCATAGGCATGTGCATCCACGAGCATGGGCGGGGGTGGAGGGTGAGGGGATGGGATGAGCAACACAGGTAAATGCATACGCGTGCTGCTCTGTGTGGATTGTACTTAACCCACATGCAAATGACCACACAACCAAAAACTTTTTACCTATACCTGAACCCAACACTATTATCATACACACGCATATCCAGGACTACAGTATGTGTGAGTATATTTCTTATTTTGTCGCATTGGATCTATCATGTGAAATTCAAGCTGCTGTCCTCAGGGACAACACGTCGCCGCAGTGCAGCGCCGCCCATTGTTTTCTTTGTGTGCCTGTATTTCTGTTTACCTATGAAAATGAATTTTGTTACAGAATTTTGACTGGGACAATTCCTTTGCTGCCATGGGATTTTTAACCCTTTGACTCCTGCGCCCTGTTCACCAGCATCCTGCATTGTCAGTCATGCTACCAAAGGAAAAACGTGACCCTTTGATTCCCTTACCCAATCCACCGGCTTCTTGGAAAGAAAAAATGAAGAGAATAAAATTAATGCCCTAGAACTTGGTCATTATGAAAAATAAAGATAAAAATGATGATGACACGTGATAATAATGATGATAATGATCGGCAGCAGCAGCACCATGATAATTAATTAAGAAAGTAACATTCCACAAAATGGCAAGATTTAAACTGCTAAGAGCTTTGCACACTTTGGAGTAAAAAAGAAATTATCAATCAAAATTGTGATAATTCAATCACTGACGGCCGTTTTATTTCATGTGATCTTCATTCTGATTACTCCGTTTCTTCTTTAGTTCAAGAAGAGAATGATAGAAGTTAATGAGACATAGCTTAGATCCCATTACATTAACCAAGACATAAACATTCAAGGTGAGTCATCCGGAAATACCCACCCACCGACAACTAATGGAAAGGACATCAAGATGGAAATTGTGGAACTTCAGACAGATATCTCAAGTGTCAACAGGGATTATCACCTGCGTCTTCCGCGCTGCCCTCACCACACTCATACACACACACACACACTGTCTTGCCAACTCCTCGGTAGCCCAGACCTCAAATTCATATTTTAAAAGTGTCTGTGCTTCGTGTAAGAGCACGCAGGGTTGGGTGGGATGGCAGACAGAGAGGTTGGGGTGAGGAGTTAAAAGTGAGTCCTCTGACACCTAGAATCCCCGTAATCCCCCAGCGACCTCACACAGTGAAGGTAGATCACATTGCCGTGGCCTCAAGCTATTGTGGGCACCAATGAGTATCCTGCTGTCGTCCTTTTGTTCTCTTCTGTACCGCTTCAAGCTGCTGCTCTGTTTCCCACTGCGGTCATAAGGTTGTGTCAACATTACTCGCCATTCGAAACTTCTCATGAGTGAACTACATCTAAATATGTGTTGCAGTGTGTGTGTGTGTGTGTGTGTGTGTGTGTGTGTGTGTGTGTGTGTGTGTGTGTGTATATGTGTGTGTGTGTGTGTTTGTGTGTGTGTGTGCGCGCGTCTCTCTCTCTCTCTCTCTCTCTCTCTCTCCTTTCTCTCTCTCTCTCTCTGCCTCCATGTACGTGTGTTTATGTGTGTGTGTGTGCAATTTGCGCTCTGACGAGTGAAGAAAGAAAGACAATAATTTGCCACTGGGATGTTTTTTTGTTAATAATATCTACGCAATAATATATACTACACGTCATTATTGAAGGGCCAGGAACGTTTTTGAGTCAATTTTTGAAAGGAGAAATAACCTATTTTCTCTTACTCTTTTCTCCAATTCGTTGCCGTAACTGAATGGATAAGAGCTCAGACAACATTGCAGTTTCCTTTTGGCACGTGTTTGGGGATTTGCCGATTTGCAATGGACGGCCCAAGGAAGACAATTTCCACACGAAATTGTCGAATCTTCAGCAGGGTCTCTCTGACGACGCAGGCAAGGTAGCGACAAAATTCGCTTTGCACGTGCAAGGCAAGCCCTTTTTGAACACTACTCCAGCCAAAGTTGCCCGCAGACGAGGATAAAAAGGACCCGTTCTTGGTTCGTTTTAACCATGCTTGCAAGACGACGGATGACGGATGAGCAGCGGGGGAGAGCCCTCGCTCTGCTTGATGAAGGCCTAGCGCAGCGGGAAGTTGCTAGACGACTTGAAGTGTCGCATTCCACAATCCAGAGACTGCTGGAGCGCTTCAATGAGACTGGAGCAGTCCAGGAAAGGCGTCACATGGGTCGACCCAGAGTAACGACAAGACAGCAAGACCGCTACCTTGCCCTCTCCGTCCTGAGGGAAAGGGCATCCACTGCGGTGACCTTGAGGGGTCAGCTGAGGGACGCAACAGGTGCTAACATCAGCTGCAGCACGGTGAGAAGACGGCTACATGAGGCAAACTTGAGGTCACGGAGACCGGCCGTCCGACCCGTGCTGTCACCGGTCAACAGAGTGCGCCGCATGACCTGGGCCAGGGAGCACGTGACCTGGACAAGGCAACAGTGGGCCCGGGTCTTGTTTTCGGATGAGTCCAGGTTCACCCTGACCTTTAACGATGGCCGGGCTCGGGTGTGGCGACGTCAAGGGGAGAGGTTCGCTGACGCCACTGTCCAAGAGCATAACCGGTACGGCGGCGGGTCGGTGATGGTGTGGGGTGGCATGAGCCGTGGTACCCGGACCCCCCTGCTCCCCATTGACGGCATCCTGAACGGGGTTCGGTACCGGGACGAGGTTCTGGCGGCCGTGGCACTGCCTGCGCTTGTGGACCTTGGTCAAGGCGCCATCTTCCAGGACGACAATGCACCTGCGCATCGAGCACGCCTTGTGACCGACTTCCTGGAGCAGCATGAAGTCGTCCGTATGGCCTGGCCAGCGTGCTCACCTGACCTGAACCCAATTGAACACCTCTGGGATGTGCTCGGGAGGCGCATCAGGGACAACCACCCCCCACCGGGCACCCTGGCCAGGCTGGTCGACTTCCTGCAGATCGAGTGGGCGGCCATCCCTCAGGACACACTCCGTACCCTTGTGGGGTCGATGCATCGGCGCTGTGAAGCATGCATCCAGGCTCGGGGCGGACACACGCGATATTGAAAACAGATTGGCCAAATCTGACACTTTCTGTTTTTTGAAAAGGGGGGATGTTCCTTTAAATGCATGTGCTGTTCACTAATGGGTCATTGTGCTAATTTCTTTTTCCAAAACAGGTGTGGAAATGATGAAATAAAACATAGAATCAATTCTAAACATTGTCAATTATTTCAACTTAAAATTAGAGAGGAAGGAAGAAGTGGCCCTTAAATTATGATTAGGAGTATATGTATGATGATGATAGGCTATCAAAAGGACCCTAAGCATCTCATAAACTGACCATACTACTATCGCCATAGATGGTGGAGATACACCAAACTCCTTCTTGCGATACTACCAACGAGACTGTACGCAGCAGAATCAAACAAATGATTGGTCCATTTGGAGACCTGATTTCAGTAAAAAGATACAAAAGGAAGTGATATAGACGTGTCACAAGATTATCAGGCCTGGGGAGAAAAACATTAAACTGGACATAGTCCAAGGAGACAGAACAAGAGGAAGGCAGAAGAAGAGAAGAGAAGATATCAGAGAATGGACAGGCCTGAACTTCAGCAGTTCTCAGAGAGTGGCAGAGGACTTGGAGAGATGGAGGATGCTCGTCATAAAGTGGTGCCCATACAACTTCCAAGGTTTTGGAATACGTAATAATACGTGATATTTACTGCATATTACGTATGGTTTTCACTACAATGATTATCAGGTACCATATTCTTAAGGTTGCGTGTAAGAACCAATATAAACCATTTTTTGGTATCATTTAGGTCTAGAGTATCTGTCATCCAAAAGAATGGATCTCGGTGTGGTCTAAGTGCCAAAGACTTTATTTTCCCTGAAGCTTAGCACGTAGGTTTACTAACAAAAAGGTCCAAAAATGTATTCAGGAGACAAAATCATAAAAGTCAATGACAGCCTGGCGGTGCACTTTCAAGTAGAATAACTGCAAGTAGTAGTTCTGGCCCCAGGAAAGGGAAAGCAAGGTTGTCTACCCTGCAATGGTAAGGTCGAAGAGAGAGAGCTCTGTGTGTGTGTGTGTGTGTGCTGTCTGTCTGTCTTGTCTAACTGTCTGTGGAGAGAGACAGAGAGAGAATTGAAAATGCAAGTTTAAACTCTTCAATTTACGCACACACACACACACACACACACAGTGGATAATGGATAGTCTACACACCAGAGATGAGTTCAAATCCAGGCTAAACAGGGACTGCCCCCTCAACCTCTATGAGACTGAATGTTGGTCTGGGTGCTAGTCTTTCAGAATAAGATGATAAACTGACGTCCTGTGTTCAGCATGCACCTTACGCATACTAAAATAGCCACAGCAACGGAGTTGTCTCTCACAAAATTTTGTAGAAAAATGCACTCATAGTATAAACATAAAACACATGCATACAGAAATATGGGTTTAAAATGCGTGGCGCTGGACTGTGGCGATGCGATCTCACCGTTTATAGAAGCCAAAATTTCACCCAGTAAATCTGTCGAGACAGAAAAAAAAATACTGCCAAAATACCGTATCCATGTTTGGAATGCAGACAGGTAATTATATAGCCAAGTCAACCGTTTCACTTCCATTTCGCCCATGAATGCATCACAGTACGCATTTTATACCGTGCATATCATGTAGCCTACATATGCACCACTCCCCACATGCCATGAGTCGCGATGGAATACAAATTGGACATGACATATACGCTATAAAAAATATAAAGAAATATATGTATATATATGTATATAAAAGCTTGCACGTAAATCATATGCACTGACGAGGTCTTTGGAGTAGACATTCATCAAACGCTTATAAAAGCCTATTTCATCGCCATACTTGTCATGGTATGCTCTTCAGTTGCACAAAAGTTAAGGCTGTACTTAACCTTTTCATCCAGTGCTAACTCTTAGAATTCCCAAGCTAACCCCGGACCTTCATAGTGTTATTCTTTAGGCTACACCCTGAACCACAAAGACCACCCACCACCTTACTGTATTTATATTCCGCAGATTAATTACACCATTCATCTCCCCTTCTGACCCCAAACACTGATTTGACAATTACATGTTGAGGTCGTTGTGTCCCATTCAAAACAGTACAGTCAACCCATTTCTGATAATCTCCATCTTTGTACCAAAACTATCACAGAAAATTCATATCTGTAGAAATTGAATCCAAACCTGTATAGATTCGATTATGAGATTAATATTAGATGAATAAATTTACACCAAGATGATCAGACCATTCTAACAACATCTCTTTTTATACCAACATTAAAAATGATTCAGATTTCGTGCTTGTCACTGTCACTGCGACCTTGAGAAAGCTTCGATAAAAATCAAACGACGTGCATCGATGATTACTTAATTGTCCACATCTTTAATCAAAATGTGATTAAACTCCAACAATAAAGCGATGGAAACATCTTGTTCACACATATTCTTCCTCCCTCCCTCTGTCTCTCTCTCTGTCTGTCTGTCTCTCTCTCTCTCTCTCTCACACACACATACACACACATACACACACACAAACACACACACACACACACACACACACACACACACACACACACACACACACACACACACATACACACACACAAGCTTCCTGTCGACATGAAACATCTCTCGTCGATATGAAACACATTTCCATCTTTTTAACAACTGGGAGATTTAAAAATCATCACTTCAAAGAATTCAATGAAAGCTGTCAGCAAAAGGGATGAAGTTCTTCTTTTCTCGTTTTCATTTCACTTTCCAACACATTTGTCAAGTTACGTGTGTGTGTGTATGTGCGAGTGAGTGAGTGAGAGAGAGAGTGTGTGTGTGCGTGCGTGCGTGTGTGTGTGTGTGTGTGTGTGTGCGCGCGCGCGCGCGCGCGCTTGTGTATATGTAAGTGTGTGTAAATGTGTCTGTGTGTGTATTTTTATGGGTGTGACAGAGAGACACAGCGTGTGTGTTAGCAAAGAATGAAATGTACATTACTTAATATCTGTCTCTCTCAATGTGTGTGTGTGCGTGCGCGCACACGTGTGTGTTTGTGTGCGTTTTTGTATCTGTGTGTCTGTGGGGTACGCATGTGTGTGAGGTATTATTACTGGTCACTCAAAGAAGAAGTTATTCATCTATTTTGCGGGTCTGATCAAATTTAATCCTCGTTAGTTTCTCTTCACGATCAAACGGTTTGGCCAAACACAAGAATGAATGGACATTTCCACGCTTCATCATAACCACGTTAGCAAAAGGCTTTGGCCTTCCTCTACTCTCTTCCCACATTCTTCCAGGCAAACATACTGTTCAGAAAGAAAGTAAATAAAACAGCTACACCACGAGAAACTAGAATCGATGGTTTTGACAAGCTAAAATCTCTGTAGTTGTGAATCATTCCACGTTGATTCAGAGCTTAACCAGGATAAAATGGCTAAGCCATGAAGAGTTTTGTTTTTCTTTCCGTATTTGTGTGTGTGTGTGTGTGTATGTGTGTGTGTGCGTGCGTGTATGCGCGTGCTCGCGTGTGTGCATGTGTGTGTGTGTGTGTGTGTGTCTATTATCACACACACACATACATACACACACACACACACATCTGATGCTATTTGTGTTATTCATGCATGCTTTGAATTTCTTGTAATTTCATGAAAGAAACTTTGCAATGAAACAAATTGATAAAAAAAAATTATTCCCATTTTAAGCCAATTTCACAGCATACAACAAATTCTTTGCTCTAATTGTGGTTCGACATACCCATTAAAGGTATACGGTTCCTAATCATTTTGTGACCAAAATAAGATGACCTATGACTTGGCAAGTCACAGAACAATACAGAAAAATAAATAAATAAACAATAAAGAAAGCGCTAAATCTCCGAAGCTACCCACGTGTATGGATGGAAAATATGACACTGACACTTACCTAAAACAACTTGAACATTGCTGACATAACTAATTGGCAAATACGATGGAATCGACAATTAGGTGATTATTAACTGCCAAAGCGTTTGCAGAACACCGAAACTTAGCCCACGAAATGTCACAAGTCCATATTACTAAGAGTATGGAAAGAATATAGACTATGATGGCATGATTTTTCTGTATAGATAGCTCACATCTAAGTCTAGAAGACTAATGGTATTAAGAACTCAAGTTTAAATTTATTTACCGGCAGGTAAAGAAACTAAATCCACTAAACAATGTTCACAGCGTACTGTCCAACAGTACTGTGCGTAAAACATGAGGAATATTATTATTACCAATCAGTCAACCACCGTTCACCAATCTTCATGACAATGTACGTAATTTAATTCACATTCCAAAATCTTTGTTGTCTTTCCGTATGATGGTGACTTGAAATGGCGATTGTATGTATTTTCTGAAGGCTCATGATTCTCTTTGCCTCCCTCTTCCCCCCATCACACACACACACATACAACACACACACACACACACACACACACACACACACACACGCACACAAACATACATATACACATATCTCCATACAGGTTAGCATTTTGCTACCCTTACACAAGCAAACACCTCTAATCTGTATCATGCAGGTGTGTGAGTGTACACACAAGCGTTTACCAGGATAAACAACCATGTGGGTTGCTCATTCATTTTCAGCTTAATTCTAGCCCTTTCTACCTGTGATATCTGTAGTGCACATGGCAACTGTCCAATGTCTGAGGGTTTGTTGTTGTTATTGTCGTTGTTGTTGATGTTGTTTAACTGCATAAACAACATAGGACCAACTGATGCTATGATATGAAATTATCGAGTTAATAAGGAACTATTTTCATCATGAAATCATACATGGTTCAGCTTTTGTTTATATTTGTATCCACCAACTATTTTCTGGCCATTACGGATCTCAGGTGCAAAGCCGAGTGGCGCCCCGCCTGCCCTCCAGATGCATATCGGTTCCCTGATCTGTGCCCTTAAGGTCCTTAAAAGCAACAGTTTGATGGTACATGTTAATGATGTTAATGTTAATGGTTCATAGAGGCTAAAGAGGTGGATCGTTCTAGTCATTGTCGGGTTTACGCTTGTACTGTGTGGTTTCCAAAAAGATATGAATCGGTTCAGGCATAATAAAACTGAACTGAAATGACCAAAATAAGCACTGCAGGGTCTATACTGGTGAGTGGCTACAAGGGCTTTGATGATGATAGTTCCTGTGTATTATGCAGCACTGAGATTGCAATGAAATGAAGTGGACTTATTTGCAGGTGGGGTGGGTGTGAGCTAAATGCATGACATTGAATGTAGTGGTTTCAAAACGTACAACAATGTTGAAATTAAACCAACAATGGCATCAGCGAGAACAAATACACAAAAGCAGAAAACAAAGTGAAGTAAGTGCCATAAATGGTGATCGATGTTGTAAACTGTTGCCTTAAAGATGAAGATACAATAATCATCTAGAAAGAAAAAAGAGGGGGCAAGGAGGGAAGCAATCAACAACAATATACTGAAGTTACATACTCCTGTCTCCATAACATAGACATTGTCTATCTAACCCTATTGCCTGCATATCGTAATTTTTAGACACTGAGACAGAGAAACCAATCAAGCATCATGCAGAAATGAGAGAAAACAGGAATCGTATCTGATCATAGAACCATCTATCGGACATTACTCAACATGAGAGAAAACAGGAATCGTATCTGATCATAGAACCATCTATCGGATATTACTCAACATGAGAGAAAACAGGAATCGTACCTGATCATAGAACCATCTATCGGGCATTACTCAACATGAGAGAAAACAGGAATCGTATCTGATCATAGAACCATCTATCGGATATTACTCAACATGAGAGAAAACAGGAATCGTATCTGATCATAGAACCATCTATCGGGCAGTACTCAACATGAGAGAAAACAGGAATCGTATATGATCACAGAACCATCTATTGGGCAGTACTCAAATGAAAAATCATAAATTTCATCGCATCGGGCTGACAGAAAATCCACAGGGTTCTTGTCTACGACTATTTGCATGATGAAGTACTCCCTACAGATCTGAAGACAGCATTAAGCGACAGACGGTTTTTGATCCTGAGCTAAACTGGCCCCGAAAATGGTAGACACAACAGAAAGAGTCTCAAATGTACGTCAATATGAAGAATAGTGTCCCTCTAGTCGCCTTGTTTATTCCATCACAAAGTCTTTGTGTTGGAATCCATCATAGTGACCAGTGTCAACTGTTATCTCTCATCTTTCAATCAGATTCTGATCCTCTCATGATCCACTGTCTTTGAGCTGGGTACTTCCTCGGCTTGTGGTGGCGCAGGCGTTGTGTTGGCCTGACGGTCAATGGCGAGGGCACTGAGGGATAATTGAAGATATGCAAAGAATCATACGGGTAGTGTACGTTTGTCATAATTTTTGTAATGGTTCTGTTCTCCTCTGTGTGTGTGTGTGTGGTGTGTTGTGTGTGTGTGTGTGTGTGTGTGCGTGCGTGTGTCTGTGTGTGTCTGTATGTGTCTCTCTCTGTCTGTGTGTGTGTCTCTGTCTGTCTGTCTGTCTCTGTCTCTCACTCTGTCTCTGTCTCTCTCTCTCTCTCTCTGTGTGTGTGTGTGTGTGTGTGTGTGTGTGTGTGTGTGTGTGTGTGTGACACCACTGAGCTATGCTTGATAGCAATCAATATCAGTGATTGTCAGATTGGGCTTTTTTCCCTCTTCGTTTGGTCTCTAAGACTTTGTTGGTGGTGATGATAAAGGTAGTGAGGTGATGGGGTGTGGTCGTATCGTCATCCTCGTTATAGTCGTTGTTGTCCACTATGTTATGGCTATTCATCTGATAAGCCAAATGAGCCAAGACAAATACTACTTGCATGCCTTTTTGAATATCACATACTGTGGTTCATAACTGCTTTCTAAATTTCGGCAATCACAACTTTCCTGCCTCTTCATCATCAAACACAGTATGAGCGAGTGCGCGCGCGCGCACACACACACACACACACAACAACACACACACACACACACACACACAACACACACACACACACACACACACACACACACACACAACACATGCACGCACACACAGAGAAAACGAGAGAGACAGAAACAGGGATGCAGCGAATCTCACAGAGAATGACATTGACTTTAAACAAAAGAACAACCACAAACATGTCAAGGGGAGAGATTTAGCATGAAGGACACTTCTAACACTATACATTTTCCTCATACCCTGGATCCTCGAAGATCCTTGGGGATTCCATGTCTCCTGATCTACTGCCAAAGCTGATAGTCCTTGGTGCATGGACCAGCATGCGATCTGCCAGTTTGGTCTATTCAGCCGATTGGCTTCTGGATTTCTGGACTAGCGATGTGCGTGGAAGAAAAATTAATGTTTGTGCACCACAAATACTCATCTTCACTCCCTCTGCCTCTGGGTTGTCGACTGTTTGTTTTATGGTTTTATTTGTTTTTATTGAGGGGTTGGGGTGATCAAGTGAAAGGGGTGGAAGGGATGGACGAGTTTTTAAAGTGTGATGTGCACGTTTGTACCGCGCTGAATGTCTGATTTCGTTCTATCTTTCCCTGTTCCCTTCTTTCCTTTCATCGTTTTTTTTTCTATCTTCCTCCACAATGGGCAATATCCATATCGCGTTTCTGGGTCATCCCTTTTCAATCTTCTATAACACGCGTGCGAGTACTCATGAGGATTTGAAAGAGTGTTATTTAGTTGTAGTTATGTATTTATTTGATTTTGTTTTCTTTTTTTCAAGTAGTCATAAGAATGTCAAAGGTTGTTATTTAATTGTATTTATGTATTCATTTGAATTTTTCACTTTTTTTTTTCAAGTAGTCGCAAGGATGTCAAAGTGCATTATTTAATTGAAGTTATGTATACGTTGATTTTCATTTCACGTTCTTTGTGTGTGTGTGTGTGTGTGTGTTGTTGTGTGTGTGTGTGTGTTGTGTGTGTGTGTGTTGTGTGTCTGTGTGTTGTGTCTCTGTGTGTGTGTCTCTGTGTATGTGTGTGTGTGTGTGTGTGTGTGTGTGTGTGTGTGTGTGTGTGTGTGTGTGTGTGTGTGTGTGTGTGTGTGTTAATCTCTGAAGACAACGTGTACAAAAAACGTAAGAACTATGTCAAACTACAAAGTGCATGTCAGTGCGGCGAATGATGTCAAACGTTCGGGATATTTGCCAAAGTATGTAAACCAAAACATAGCATGAAATAAAGTAAGTGGCACGTTACACTGTCCTTGTAAAACCGTTCATATGACAAGTGCTTGTTTTCATTAAGACAGACCAATATGCTCTTTCCTTCCGTAAAGTTTTGATCAAGACATCAGTATCGTTCTTGGAAAATGTGTATCACTATGGCTTATGTTTCCTAAATGATTGCCTTTGTATGAAATGTCGATATGCTTTTCTCTTCCTGGAATGTTTGGTCAACAATTTTGGTATACTTTTTTTCTCCCTTTCTAAAGGTTTTCTACCCCAATATATTCATCATAACACGTCTACTTAATTTTTATCAAAACAGGCCCAAATGTCTTTCTTGTACTTTTCAGTTTTAATCAAGATAAACCCAAACGTTTTTTTTTTTATCCACTGAAAAGTCAAGACAAAACATTTTCTTTAAGTTTTATCAAGAACGATCATTCAGAGATTAGACATTTCTCCCCTTTGGTTTTGACCAAGAAAAATTAATTTAATTATCTCCCCCGAATATGATGTTCCTTTGAGCATGAAACAGATTCTCAGTTTTTCACCCAACTCTATTGCCTGGCAATAGAAACATAGCAATGGTATGAGATATTCAACAGACAGACCAAACAAGGAGTGGACATGTAAATAAATAGACAGACAGAAAGACAGACAGAAAAACAAATAAATAGACTGACAAATGGATGGACAGATTATCAATGTTCCTGCGCGCGTGTGTGTGTGTGCATGTGTGTATATACAAGCAATGTACTGATGCACAGAACAAGATATTAACACCTTGGTGGGGCCAAGTAAACCGCTTCTGACAAATAAAACGATACAAGCTTGGAAGGCCCACCAAGGTGGTGTTCTATATGTACTCATTCGTCTGACGCTCGGGGTTCAATATGCAAAACAATTTCTTTATGCTTTGGTCTTGAGGGACTGAATTCTTTTGTCTGAAATAACGAGTAGTGTCCGAGTTTCACACCCATGAAAGAGGACGGAGACAGCTAAGGACTTGTAAATTCTATACTGATGCTGCTGCTTCTCCTTTCCAATCTGGTCATTGCTGCTATTGTCGGTGCATTGCTATGCGAACGTTTGATGTGCTGTTGCCATCTTTTAGTCAGGGTAGCTCCAAAGTACTTGAAACCATCTTCCTCTTCCAGTTTCTGACCATTTATTCTGCTTTTCCTCCGATCCAGATCACGGTAGAAGTACGTCAAATATGTCTGCTATCACCAATCTTGTTCAACATTGTTCTGGAAAACGCCATGCAGAAAAAAACCCACGGCGCCATATTTCCATTTCTACTGGTATAAGGCGCATTTGGAACCTACAGTTAGTTAATGATATTGAGACCTCATGTTAGGAGCTAACACTGAACTGCTAGATTTCAGATCTCAATTACAGAGCAGGACACAGAAAATGGAAGTCAGCGATGATAAAAGTATGTCATAATCAACAGCAGCCCAGAAGCCGACAAGAATGGCGAGAAACTTAAGAGGTCAACATTTTTAACTAACTTGGAGCTAAGGCAGTGACAACAACAACATGAAGACACAGATAGTTATTAAGATTGTGGAATTGTAGCAGTCTACTGTCTTACGGATGAAAACACGTCAACCACCCAGCGAGAAAAGAGGAACGATCAACAGAAATACACTGAAGCCAGATATGGAAATGATTGTAATCATAGTGTCCACAAGTCCTGTAAGAATGACAGAAACAGTGTAGTCATATTCTCTATAAGTCACGACTCATCATGTGGATCAGGAAAAAGGAAAAGATGTCACTCAAAGACTACAAAACCAGGAATCATATTTTGATCATAGAAACACCTACAGAGAGGTACACAACATCAGAAGCCATAAATATCATCACATCTCATAGTTTTGCATGGCAATTCGTCTGATGATGAACTACTTTCACACAGCATTAATGGACAGCATTAAGCAACAGACGGTTTTTGATCCTGCAGAGCATTGCCTGGGAGCTCACCTTTGTCCTTCACCAAACTGGCCCCAAGGAAAGGAGACACAACAGAGGAGTCCTCCATCAAATGCCCGTCAACATGAAGAATAGTGTCCCTCCGGTCACATCGTTTATTCCATCACAAACTCGTTTAGTTGGAATCCATCATGGTGACCCCTGTTCGCTGTTATCTTTCGTCTTCCAATCAGGTTTGGATTCTCCTTCAGTCTGCCATCTTTGAGCCGGGTACTTGCTTGGCTTGAGGCAGCGCATGCGCCGTGTTGGCCTGAGGGTCAATGGCGAAAGCACTGAGGGATAATTGAAGGAATACAAAGGATTTACGGGAGCAGTGTGTATTTGTCATGTTTTTTTTCTGTTTTCTCATTGTTACTGCTGCTGGTGTTGTGTAGGGGGTTAAGTTATGTGTCTGTTAGAGTTTGTGTTGAATTGGTGGATTAACTGGTTAATTAATTGTGGCTGGTTGGTTGGTAATGTTTGTTTTTGTTGGTGGTGTTGTCATGCCTGTTGCTTTTTTCATTCTTCGATGGGTGAGTGGTGACTGAGACAATTCTGGGTGAAAAACGCAAGAACTCTGTCATTTACATTTGACTGCCTCATTGACTGACTGATTTACCTTAGTGCTGCCTCATTGACTGACTGATTTACCTTAGTGCTGCCTCATTGACTGACTGATTTACCTTAGTGCTGCCTTATATGATTACCTTATGGCAGTAGGTGTGCGCAGCAACAGATGTCCTCCCCATCTGTTCTTGATCATCTGTTCGGTACTTCACGTCAGGTTATGAAACATCTCTGTCTTCATTTGCGTTACTGTTGTCTTTTCTCGTCCTCTTGTCTTTCCCTTATGACCTCCAGTATGAAGTAGCTCTTTAGATGGGATCTCTATTTCACCTCGACACATGTGCTATCCATCATTTTGATTGACTCTTCCGTTCCATCTTCTGTGGTTCCAGAAATGCACACTAATTGTTTGGAATTGTGATAACATGTTACAGAGTAATTACAATCTTGTGGCATCTGTCTGCACGTGAACATAACATCCCTGTCTTTCTTTCCAGCTTTGGTTTTTGTTTTGTCTGCTTGTTTGTTTTGGTTTATTTAGGCGGTTTTTTGTCAGTTTGTTTATTTATCTGTTTTGGAAGACAGATTTTTGTGCAGAAAGTCTTTCTTTTTTAAGCAACGCTATCATGAAGGGAGGCAAATGCAGGCAGACAGCATGCACGTGCACATACGCACGCACGCACACACACACACACACACACACACACACACACACACACACACACACGCGACCAGCCGCGCACACACACACTAACATACACAAACACACATACATACATGCACAATATTGGACCAAAAGGTACAAAATCTGTAAAAATTAGACGATGAACGATAAAAACTATATAACACTCAAACACAATGTTCTCAAAATGCCACTTTGCCTGTCGGCCGGCCTTCAGTTAAATGTGCATCAATAGTGTTTTACAGTATCCACATTTGACGCAGATTTAATTATAGTTCTAGCATTTCATAAACAAACTCTAGCACAAATGTTGATTCATCGTGATCTAACTTATAAAAGTTGCAGTTCCTCACTGAAATGAAATCAAAATCAAAAATATTTGAGGGAAAAAATCTACAAACATTCAAGAGAGTGTCTGCTGTCTCATTTTCTTCCAGGCACACAGAGGAAACAATGCAATCCTCTGATAGCAAAAACAATTTTTCTCGGAAAAATTAGAACAGACGCTTTTTTTAACTGATATATGCAGCCCAAGCCAATATTTCTTTACAAATCCCCTGTCACCCATGCCCAGTTCCTGCCCCAAACGACCTCAGTCCCATCAGTATCTTTACACTGTCTGTCGACCAACACAGTACCCTGCTGGACAAAATTGACTTGTGGGGTCACCCATTCCCATCTGGCGAGGTTATCCGTTTAGTGATTTCTCTGTACTCCAGCCTTTCTCAGTTCCCCCCCCTCTCTCTCTTCTCTCTCTCTCTCTCTCTTTCTCACTTCTCTCTCTCTCTCTTCTCCAACATCCCTTCTCTTCTCTCTCTCTCTCCTCTCTCCTCACCACACACTCTCTCTCTCTTTCTCTCTCTCTCTCTCTATTTCTCTCTGGAGAAAGAAGACGAGGGAGGGAGACAGAAAAATGGCATGAAACAAAATGAAACTTTTTGTCGTTCTCTAATTTGTTTTTAGTTTTCTTTTTATCTGTTTTAAGCATCCTGTTTTCTATGTTTAAATATAAGTAGCAACTGCAGCTTTGTCAGTTGATGACCTTTATGCTAATATCTACATTGTTGGAAAAGAAAGTTTCATATCTCTCTCTCTCTCTCTCTCTCTCTCTCTAGCTATCTATCTATCTATCCCCCCTCCTCTCTCACTCTCTCTGTCTTCCCCCTCTCAGGTAATCTGACACACCTGCCCAGCATTTAAATCTCTGTCGTAAACAACAGGACAATTCGGACATTACAACAGATACAGAACACAGTCTATAAAATTAAAACAACACTGTATAACGGTGAAAAGAAAAAAAAATCTGTACTTTCGCTTGACCGTTTTGATATTGTTTTGGTGGTAGGAAGGGGGGGGGTGTGGTTGTCGTTGTCGTTGTCTGTTGCCTGCGTTATGGTTAGTCATTTTGTAAAGCCAAACGTGGTACGCAGATTTTCTCATTTGTTTTTTTGATTTATACTGTCACAAGCACCCTGCCTCTTCATCATGCGCAGTGTGAACACACGCACGTATACACATACGCAGCGCACAACACACACACACACACCACACACACAACACACACACACACAATCCACACTACAAACACGTGCGCGCACACACACAGAAAGAGAGAAAAGGGGGCGGGGAAACAAACTCGAAATAAATGGGTACACACAAATACGCCGAGGGGGAAGATTTGCCACGGGGAACATTTCTAACACAACACACTTTCTCTAGCACACTGGATCCCTCAAGATCCTTTGGGGTCCTTCCACGTCCCTTGATCCACTGCCAAAGCTGATAGTCCTTGGCACGTGGACCAGCAAGCGGTCTGCCAGTTTGGTCCGCTCAGGCGATTGGCCTCTGGACTAGCGATGCACGTGCAAGAAAAATTAATGTTTGTGCACAGCAAACATTCCGCTTCACTCCCACCCTCTGGCCTTCCATGCTTCCAGTCTGGGGCAAGAAATAGAGGTTGGAAGCGATGGAAGAGACGGAAGTGTTTTTAAGGGTGAGGCATTTGTATAGTGCTGTTTTATTTCGTTCTTTCTTTCTGTCTTTCTTTGCTTAATTCTGTTCTTTCTTTTTTTCTATTGTCTTTCTAAGGCAAGAACTAGATCGTGTTTGTCAGTCTGACCTTTTCGACTTGTTCCAAGATATATGATAAGTATGCTCAAGAATATCAGAGAACAAATATTTTGCCGTAGGTGTTTATTCATATCACTCTTTAATTATTGTTCTTTATACCCTTCGCAGACAGTGTTTGAAAAACGTTCAACAAAATCTCAATCATTTTAATCTGCCTTTATCAACTTTTTTTTAGAGGCAAGCACCTAGTTTTGGCCAGCACATCATTAAGCTTCTCACCCTGATGTATTCACCAAGACGGTTCATTGTTATTGTTTTCTGTATTTCATATCCAGTCAGATCAGTATGCTTTCCCTTTCAGTGTGACCAAGACAAATTAAGTTATTCTTCTCCCTTAAAATTTGAACCCGCCCCCCCCCCCCCCAAAAAAAAGAAATCAAGCATATCTTTCTTCACCCCCAGGTTTGACCATCATTGATCAATATGTTGGTCTTCTGTGAATTTTTTTCATCGAAAGAACCTAGCACCAGTGATGGTCACACCTTGGAGTGAAGGGGGATATATTTATTTTGGGGGTCGTGGATGACGTAATCGCCCAAGAAGCAAAAAGAAGTGAAACGCCCCAGCATCACTATAAAACAAAGCCACGCTCATCAATTTCACTTTCATGCACACTTTAACATACCAGTGCCAGACCTGGACTCTGACCAAACTCCTGGAATACAAAATTACTGCCTGTGATATGTTTTCTGTCAGAAGAGCTGTCAACAAAGGCAGAAGTGACATGATCAAGGACACCAAGATGACAGAAATGATGGTGACAGCAGCAGGCCAAAATCACATTCATCAGCAGAAAATAAAATGGTTTTGGTCATCTAAGAAGAATGTTGAGAGTTCCATGGACAGCAAAGAAAACAAACGAGACAGTCTTGATGGAGGCAGACACAAGTAGATCACTCGTAAGGAAGATTAGGAAAAGACAGGCAACATATATAGGCCATTTTATGAGGAAGGGGGATTTGGAGCACCTGGTCACAACGGGAAAGCTGGAGGGTAAGAGAGCACCAGGTAGACCCAGGAAGAAAATGCTGGACGGACTTGCAGAGTGGCTCGGGACGAGGAGGATGGTGGAGATGCTAGGGGCAACGAGAGATAGAGACAGATGCAAGTCCATGATCGCCAACACCATGCGGCAGGGCACCTGATGATGATGATGAACCAGAATACCGCCCACTCGTTGGCTCAACGAGCGTATAACGAAACGATATCTGGGTGTAAAAGCGACAAGCAGACCAAGGAAGGCCAGGATCGACAGTGCCAAGGAATCTTTGTCGTTGTCAATGACATGTCTCCTCTTCAGGCCTTCCAGCTGGCTACTGACCGACAGGTCTACATCCCGTGACACTCACCACGGCAAACAGACAACACAACAAGATCAATATGCTCTTGTGTTTCCTGTCACACTGTACTGATCTGTAAAGCACTGGTTCTCGTACATTTATGGATTCTTTACAACCAAGTATAGATAAAAGGATAGACAGACGGATAGATAGATATATAGATGGATAGATAGATGGATAGATGGATGGATAGATAGATAGATGGATGGATAAATAGATAGATAGATAGATAGATAGATAGACAGATAGATGGATAGATGGATGGATAGATAGATAGATAGATAGATAGACAGATAGATAGATAGATATAGATAGATAGATAGATAGATAGATAGACAAACAGACAGATAGACAGACAGACAGATAGATAGATAGACAGACAGACAGATAGATATAGATAGATAGACAGACAGACAGACAGATAGATAGATAGATAGATAGATAGATAGATAGATAGATAGATAGATAGATAGATAATACGAGTACATTTTGTTTTCACAGACAGATACATACATACATAATACATACATACATACATACATAATACATACATACATACATACTAGATACATACATGCATAAATGCATACATACATACATACATACATACTAGATACACACATACGTACGTACATACATACATACACACATACATACTAGATACATACATACACGCATACATACATACATACATACATACATACATACATACATACTAGATACATACGTACATGTACACGCATACATACATACATACATGCATACATACATACATACATACACAAATACATACTACATACATACGTACATGTACATACATACATACACACATACATACATACATACATACATACATACACACATACATACATACATACATACATACATACATACATACATGCATGCATACATACATACATACACACATACATACATACATACATACATACATACATACATACATACATACATACATACATACATACATACATACATACATACATCATCATCATCATCAGTCCCGTAGTCTGGTTGACCGTTGGGGCACCACTGAATATTTTGCAACCAACTTCCTCCACTCCTCACGGTCCTCAGCTTTCCGCAGAATGACACTCCATTCAAGGCCAGTCCACTCTCTGATATTGTCTTCCCATCTTTTTCTCTGTCTGCCTCTTCGTCTCCCTCCCTGAACTGTTCCCTGCAAGACGGTCTTGGCCAGTCCAGATGATCGTGTGACGTGCCCGTACCACCTCAGTTTGCGTCTTTTCACTGAGGTCAGGAGGTCTTCATACGGCCCGATGGCGTTTTCGATTCGGGTTTTCACTTCTTTATTGGTTATATGATCTATGTACGAGATACCAAGGAGTTTGCGGAAGCATCTCATCTCCATTGCCTGTATCCTTCTCTCAATGTCTGCTGTTATGGTCCATGTTTCGCATGCATACAAAAATATTGACATGACCAGGGAACGCATCAGTCTGATCTTGGAGCCGATTGCGATATTCTTGTCGTTCCAGATGACTTTTAGCTTGGTCATTGCAGCTGTGGTCTGTGCAATCCTGGAAAGTACCTCGGGCTTTGATCCTTCATCTGATACTATAGCTCCCAGATATTTAAATCTATGGACGGTCTCAAGTTTCTTGTTGTCTATGGTAATGTCAGTGCTGATGCCATTGGTATTATTTGTCATCAACTGGGTTTTCTCTGCACTGATCTGCATGCCATATGATGTGGAGGCCTCATCAAGATGTTTTATCAAGCTGACTAGCTCTTGCTCTTGCCCAGCTAGTCCGTCAATGTCGTCGGCAAAACGCAAGTTTGTGATTGTTCTACCTCCGATGCTGACTGTTCCCTCGTGGTCTTCAAGTGCGTCAGCCATTATTCTCTCTAAGAAGATGTTGAAGAGAGTGGGGGAGAGCAGGCATCCTTGGCGTACTCCAACTGTGGTTCGGAACCATTCGCCTATGTTGTTGTCAAGGTAGACTGCACTGGTCGCCTTTTCGTAGAGGCATTCTATGGTTCTGATCAGGTTGGCATTGATGTTGTACAGCCTCATGGTTGCCCACAAGGCTGCGTGCCAAACTCTGTCGAATGCCTTCTTGAAGTCCACGAAGACGTGGTAAAGGCCTTGCTGGTGTTGCAGGTATTTCTCACAGAGCAATCTGAGGTTGAAAATTTGCTCTGTGGTACTTCTTCCTGGTCTGAAACCTGCCTGCTCTTCTTTTATTATCTCCTCAGCTTGTGGCTTCAGTCTACTCAGAAGGATTTTTAGCATGACCTTACTTGGATGGCTGATCAGGCTGATGGTACGGTAGTTTTGGCATAGTTGTAGGTTGCCTTTCTTCGGGAGAGTGATGATCAGGGACTGGGTCCAAGGTGTTGGCCACTCACCTGTCCGCCAGATCTTATTGCAGATGATGAGTAACATATCTATCATGGCCTCTCCTCCTGCCTGGACCAGTTCTGAGGGAATGTTGTCCATTCCTGCCGACTTGCCTTTCTTCAATGATTTTACTGCAGCTTCAACTTCTTCTCGCATGATGGGGTAGCTGTCGTTGTTGGTTGGTGGAGGAACGTCTAGCACCTTGGGATCTCCTGTTGTTGTGTGTGTGTATAATTCGGAGCAGTACTCTGTCCACCTCTGCAGAATCTCTTGATCTTCTGTGAGACATTTCCCTGCTTTGTTCTGTATGGTAGTGGTTCTGCCTTGTTTTGAGCTTGCTAGTTCTTTCACAAGCTGGTAGGCTTTTTTGCTGTTATTTTTCTGCAGGTTTGCTTCGATATCTTGGCATTGTTCTTCAATCCATGTTTCCTTTGCTTTCCTCATGCCTTCTTTAACTTGTTGGTTGGCTTTTCTGTATAGTTTAGCACCTTCATCCGTACTCTTCTTTTGCTTTAGTTCTCTGCGTTTGTCGCTCAGCTTTAGTACTTCTTCCGTGACCCAGGGCATCTTTGTTGGTCGGTGTTTTCCAAGGATGTCGTTGGCTGCTTCGGTCACGGCAGTGTTGAAGTTGTTGATCAGAGTGTCTACTTCGGTGTCCATATTGTCAAGGACGAGGAGAGGAGCAAACTTCCCTCCTATCGTTGCTTGGAAGTTTTCAACTATGTTGGGGTCTTTGAGCTTCTCAAGATTGAACTTAATTCTTATGTTGCCCTGTTTCTTCATCCTCTGGAGGCGGAGTTTGAAGGTCATCATTACAAGCTCATGATCGCTTCCAATGTCGGCTCCTGGAAAGCTCCTGGTCTTTGCGATGTTAACACTTGACTGGAAGCGTCTTTGAACCATGATGTAGTCGATCTGACTGTGGTATTTTTCTCCTGGGCTGTGCCATGTCCAGCGTCTAGATGGTTTGTGTGGACCGAACGTGTTCACCACCCTCAGGTCGTTGTAACTGGCGAATTCTAGGAGCCTTAAACCTCTTTCGTTGGTCTCAGGGTTGCAGTATTGGCCACATATCCCTTTCCAGTTATTGTGTTCATCCTCTCCAATCTTCGCATTCCAGTCGCCCTGCACTATAATGATGTCTTTCTTTGGCGTCTGATCTACGATTTCCTGCAGTTGATCATAGAAATCTTCGACAGCCTCGTCATCATAGTCAGTTGTTGGGGCATAAGCTTGGATGACGGTGATGTTAAAAGGTGAAGCCTTAAGCCGAATAGTAATGAGTCTGCTAGAGACTGGTCGGCATCCCATGATGGCATTCACAGTGTCTTTGTGAATGAGGAATCCAACTCCATGTTCATGTTTGTCTTCACTGCCACTGAAGTAGAGTTTGTGGCCTTCTGGGGTAGACGTTTCTCCGAGGTTTTTCCATCGTACCTCACAGAGCCCAAGGACGTTCCATCGGTATCTCTTCATTTCATACGTTAGTTCTGCAACTTTTCCTGCTGCTCTCAGCGATCTCACATTCCAGGTGCCGATAGTAACATTTTTTCTTGTACGTAGGGATTTTGGTCCATCAGTCACATACTTTTCACCTCCGCCCTGATGGCCAGCGACGGAAGGCGCGGTCCTTGTTCCGGGCGACGACCGGGCCGGTATGGATTGAGTTGCGGTTGTAATCTTCATTTAGTGTGTCTTGGGCAATGTCGCATGGCGGAGCCCATCCCTCTCCATGCCAGACCACAGCCGACGTCCTCCATCTAGGTGGTTCGCCTTGGTCTTGAACACATAGCCGTTGAGTTCCTTGCGGAACTTCGTCCGCCTTGGCCGGTAACCTGCATCGTGGAGGTTATTCGCCCAGTGATGCAGTGTTAACATCACCCCCTCACATGGTTTGGCACGCCTGCTGAGGCGAGGTCCCGGGGTGTGGCGCTTGGAGCCAGCACGTGAGAGATTTAGAGGATGGACGAGGACCAGTGATGCCCGTCCACCCTACCAGGTAGAGTGCAGCAGCCAGACATCAAAGGTACTACCTCTATCCAGAGCCCCCTACACCCCATACATACATACATAGTACGAGTACCTATATTTCCAACAGTAAAGACAGCGACAGACTGTATTGTTGTCGGTTATAGTTGTTAGAAAATCTGAGATTACGAACAAGATACCAAACACGCTGACAGTCGTATCTCATTATTGTGGTAACAGGACAACTACTTACTCCACAGTCGTACATACGGTTCACGTCAAGCTTGGTAATCGTTTCACAACAGGGGGCGTCTGAACTTTTCTAGGAAATTTACACGATGGAAAATTCCCAACATTTGTCTAGATTTGAAGGCCCATATTCTAAAAATTTCCTTTCACTAAAACTAGAGAGAGTAAATAAGTGTACGACTGACTAGTAAATTGATTGATGGGACTGAGAGAGAAAAGAGTTAGACAGGTAGATGGAGAGATACACAGATACATGTGTGAGAAGCAATAATAAAAAAAACATATAAAAAAAACCACACACACACACACACACAAAAACATATGGACTGCAGTTCAACATTGAGCCATCTGTCGTTGTCTTTCGTCTACATTAATGTCTTGAAACAACATGTAAGTTTTAGTACATGAGATAGATGAATAGATCGATGGATGGATGAATACGTCTGCATAAATTAGAAGTATCTAATATGATTACCATCTGTGTTCAGGACTCTTCGATTTTGACCATACAGAGAAGTGAAAATACTGTTTTGCTCTTTGGGGGTTTTTGTTTTGTTTTGTTTTTGTTTGTTTGTTTGTTTGTTGTTGTTGTTGTTCGTTTGTTTGTTTTCCGTGCGGTGTGTGCGTGTGTTTGTAGGTTTGATTTAATTTAGCTTTGTTTTGTTTTGTACATATGAGGTGCGTGAACAAGTGATTTTGCGTGCGTGCATATGTATGTATGTATATGCGCTTAAGTGTTTATATGTGTGTATACGCGCATGTGTGTGTGTGTCAGTGTGCGTGTGCGTGTGCGTGTGCGTGTGCGTGTGCGCGCCCTCGTGTGTGTGTGTGTTTATGTGTGTGTGCGCGCGTGAATGCGTATTTGTGCAGGCCGCGCGCGCGCGTGTGTGTGTGTTTGTGTCTGTGTGTGTGTGTGTGTGCATTTGCAGACAGGCGGTTGTTGTTTTGGTTTAGAATTAATGGTGGTTGTTGTCTTGAGTAGTGGCGGCTATGACATTTTTTGACTGGCGATTGTTACGATACTAATAATAATAATGATGATGGTGGTGGAGGTAATGGTAATGATGAGTCATTCCTACAGTATGGAAGTCACCGTTAGTCATGCTGATGGTGATGGTGACGGCGGAAGTGGGTTGATTGTCATAGTTCATAGTCGTTAAAGTGATGGCGATGATGATAGCAAAAGAATGGTGATAGTAATTGTAGCAGTGATGGTGGCGGTGATGATGGCGGTGATAGTGATACGGCGATGATCGAGTGTTCGTGTTCTTGCAGGCCATTTTGGCAAATGTAAAGTTGATGTGGTACTAGTGATGATCTATGAATAGATAATGGCAGCATTTATTTGGTATACAGCGTACGCAGAGCCCCACACACTATCGAGGTCTTACGATAGAGAGGAGAGAGGAAAAACAGGAACGGTGAAACATAGATACCACTATAATGATGGGAGTATTATGATGGACAGCAAGCAGGCCGTCACTTTTGTATTATAGACTGGTTTTGAACTCGAGACATCGGATCTTGACTCCACAACTCTATCAAAGAGTTAGCCAGCCCACGAAAGAAGGCCGAGAGAGAGAGAGAGAGAGAGAGAGAGAGAGAGAGAGAGAGACAGACAGACAGACAGACAGACAGACAGACAGACAGACAGAAGGGGAGAGAGACAGACAGAAAGACAAGGGGAGAGAGGGAGCGAGAGAGAGAGAGACAAACAGAAAGGGAAGAGAGGCAGACAGAAAGACAACGGGGGAGAGAGAGAAACAGACAGATAGACAGAGGGGGGAGAGAGACAGAGAGAGACAGACAGACAGAGAGGGGAGAGAGCCAGAAAGACAGAGAGAGAGCCAGAAAGACAGAGAGAGAGAGAAAGACAGAGAGAGAGACAGACAGAAAGACAGAGAGAGAGAGAGACAGAAAGACACACAGAGAGAGAGATAGAAAGAGAGAGAGAGAGGTAGCAACAACATTAAAACATAAAAATGGGGGTGGGGGTGGGGATGGGGACAAAGATCATAGACAACACTGCCCGCATAAATCCTCTGTATTCCCTCAATTATCCATCAGCGTCCTCGCCACTGACTCTGAAGCCAACACGGCGCATGCGCTGCCGTAAGCCAAGCAAGTACCTGGCTCAAAGACGGTGGATCTGGGGAACAGTCTGAGCCTGATTGGAAGACGACAGATAGCAGCGACCAGGGGGTCACCATGATGGATTCCAACTAAACGAGTTTGTGATGGGATAAACGACTGACCACGGAACATTATTCTTCATGTTGACGTACATCTGATGGAAGAGTCTCCTTAGTGTGTCTCCCTGACATCTGATGGAAGTCTCTTTAGTGTGTCTCCCTTTCCTTGTGGACATGTTTGTAGAAGGACAAAGGTGATCTCCAGGCAATGCACTGTAGGATCAGAAACCGTCTGCTGCTTAATCTTTTCCTGAATGCTGTGTGAGGGTAGTTCATCATGCAAATTGCCGTGAGCAAAGAAGCCTGCGACTTCCCCAGTCTGCCAGATGTGATGAGATTCATGACTTCTGATGCTGGGTTATGCCCCTTTGGATACTCCAATGATCCAAACAGGATTCATAGTTTATAGACAGTTTTTGAATAATACTTGAAAATTTGTCTGTCTGTCCTGTGACAATATATCAGCCAAGACTTTTAAAAGAGTAGATTAAAAGTATTCCTGTTCTTCTTATACGATACGAGGATTGCAGGTTCGATTCCAGTTTGGACGGAGATTTTTCTGTCCCTTCCACTTGACCTTGAATATTTGTGTGTGTGCTAGTTTTTCGACTGAGACGATAAGCCAAAGACCAGCGTGCAATATATTGTCTGGTTGCCGGTTTTTCGACAGAGACGATAAGTCAAAGACCAGCGTGCAATATAATGTCTGGTTGCCGGTTTTTCGACAGAGACGATAAGTCAAAGACCAGCGTGCAATATAATGTCTGGTTGCCGGTTTTTCGACAGAGACGATAAGTCCAAAGAACCAGCGTGCCTCAAGAAAATCAGTGTCATAAGGTTGCCGGTTTTTCGACTGAGACGATAAGCCAAAGACCAGCGTGCAATATACATTTCGCGCACAAGACAGCATAAAGAAACCATCTTCGCCGAAGTGAAGAAGGAAAGTTGTTCCCCGGCGCAAAACATTCTGTCCGAAAAATTTCCGCAAATGGATGATAGATAAACAAAACACAGAAAAAAGGAGGAGGAAAAGCGGCGCTGTACTGCGGCGATACGCTCTTCCTGTAAAGAGGAGCCCGAATTTCACAAAGTCAAATCCGTTGTGACAGAAAAAAATCTGTTTGCCCCAAAAACAAATGCAAAAGGAAGAATAGAAATAAAAGAGAAAACGAAACAGGCAGTCTGTACGGTACAGATGCCTCAGATTTATCTCCCCTCCTCATCCCCCCCCCCCTCGGCATCCACGCGCCCCTACATCTCCCCCGTACCCATCCCCACTCTTGCCCCCGGAGTGAAAGTATTTGAGGGCAACAGGGCAGAGTGTTTGTAGTATACGAACATGAGTTGTTCTCGCACGTGTACTGTTAGTCCAGATATTTATGTCTGAAATTGAATTTGTTTTGAAAATGATAATTAATACTTTAAATTATTTTGAGGCTTTGTCATTCCTAAACATCTCCTTCTACCCCTTCTGTTACTACAACTATCACACAAATACAACTACTACTACACCACTACTACTACTACACTACTACTACTACTACTACTAACTACCACTACTACTACTACTACACTACTACTACTACTACTACTACTACTTAACTACTACCACCACCACCACAACCACAACCACAGCCATTACTTCTGCTCTGCTATTCCTACTACTACCACTCATACCACTACTACTGCAACTATGACTACTATTACTACTTCTACCTGCACCACCACTGCCACTACTTCTGCTATTCCTATTACTACTACTGTTCATACTGGTATTACTAATACGATTGCTCCTATTACTACACCTACCACTACTACCATTACTACTGCTACTATGGCCGCTTAAACTACTTCTGCAAGTATTACTGCTATTATTTGTACTGTATTCCAGAGATTAATACATGAATTGAATTTATTTTGAAAATTTGTCATTAACATCATTCTTTTGAGTGCTTGTCATTCCAAAACGTCTTCTTCTACTCCTTCTACCACAAGTACTACTACCACCACCACCACCACCACTGTCACTACTTCTGCTATTCCTACTACTATTACTATTATCATCACCACCACCACCACTGCCACTACTTCTGTTATTCCTATTACTATTACTATACTCACACCACCACCACCACCACTCCACTACTTGTTTTCCTACTACGATTACTACTACTACTACCACACACACTGCCACTACTATGTTATTCCTATACTACTATATACACCACCACTACACATGCCACTCTGTTATTCCTACACTACTCATTTCCACCACCACCACCTCTATCTGTTTTCCTACTCCTACTACTACTACCACTCACCACTACTGCCATACTCTGATTCAATCTACTACTACTAAAACCGCCACGCCACACCACCTCACCACCACTGCCACTATTCTGTATTCCTACTACTACAACTACTCACCACCAACCACTGCCACTACTTCTGCTATTCAACTATACTACAACTACCACCACCACTACACACGCCACTACTTCTGTATTCCCAACTACTATTACTACTACCACCACCACCACCACCACTCACATCCACACACACCACCACCACTGTCACTACTTCAGTTTTCCTTCCTTACTACTACACTACATTACTACCACATTACAATTACGCCTACTACTACTACGGTGCTCAAAACCACCTCTGCAACATTATACATATCATTTTGACCGGACCATTAATTATTTTTACTGCTTCGGGTTCTTTTAACCATCACAACCACTTTTACTTTCTTCATTCTTTTCATCATTATATATTCATTACCATCTCATCATCACATCATCATCATCATCATTCATCACTATTGTTATTATATCAGTAGTAAAAGTATTAGTGTTGTATTAGCAATAGTACTGTCTAAACATGAACATGGGACAGCAGTGATTGAGACACGAATTAATCTAGAAGACTTATACACCGAACTAGTCTGTCACGGAACACATTACCATTTCAGACCGACCTGACTGTTTATTAAATAATCCCTGTATATCAGAGTACGACATTATTTTATGACTGTCACACTCTGTCAGCCTAATATGATAATATGGAGGAATCCACGGAGTTCAGAGAGCTCTTCGACAAATGAGACCATTTGTAGGGCTGTTAGGTCCATCAGTGTCCTGGCAAAATGACAAAATGGATATTTTTTCTGATCTGGTTTGTCAAAGCTGATTGCCTAAGACTGTGTTAAAGGACTTCTGGGGCTGGACGGTTCGCTACTGTTTTGACAGCTTCTGTGGTAAACTACAAGAGATTGCGAAAAGTATGAAAACTGCAGTCTGAGACATGACAAACTGGCCGTGTCTTGTATGGTATAACTCGTTTAGAAGCATTTCAATCAATTTTAAAATATTTTTGTTTCTGTCCATTTTCTTTCTCATTTTTAAATATTTTTGTTTCGATTCATTTTCTTCTTGATAGCTGTCCACAGTCTGAGACATGACAAACTGGCCGTGTCTCGTATGGTGTAACTCGTTTAGAAGCATTTCAATCATTTTAAAAATATTTCTGTTTCTGTCCATTTTCTTTCTGTCTTTCTTTATTCGTTCATTTCCCTCTATTTTCGCTGAAACAAGACCAAAGTAAAAGAGAATGAATAAATGAATGAAAGAATGTTTCACAATGTTCCAGCTTTTACTAATTAGAGATTGGGGAGTGTGAATGCATTACATATTTCTCCGATATAACAAATACGGTTGAATGACTGTCAAGTTCGGACCTAGCAGGAGAAGGGACTAAAGAGACAGAAAGGTTCTCGGGATCAAATCTCTGACAACAAATACAATGGAGCCAGACGCCAGTTAATTTTGTGGACATTGCCAGACATGGTCACCACGCTCCATGCGAAATGGAACCGTTCTTTAGCATGTCTCTGCACGCTCTGACGCTTCAATTTCCTTTCCCTCGTGGCCGAGGGCTCATTATTCTTTACAGGGAGAAAAACGCTTCTTATGGATGAAAAAAAAATCTTAACTTTCTGTCGACTCCTGAAATGGAAATGAACTGAAAGCCGTTTCAGATTGATAGACTGAGGTGTGTGTGTGTGTGTGTGTGTGTGTGTGTGTGTGTGTGTGTGTGTGTGTGTGTGTGTGTTGTGTGTGTGTGTGTGTGTGTGTGTGTGCTTGTTGTGTGTGTGTGTGTTGTGTGTGTGTGTGTGTGTGTGTGTGTGTATGTGTGTGTGTGTGTGTGTTTGGTGTATGTGTGTGTGTGTGTCATCTGTGTGTGTGTGTGTGTGTTGTGCTGCTTGCTCTTTTCTCTCGTTTGTTCTCGTTGTTTGTGGTTGGGGAGTGTTGTGGTATGAATATGAGTGTATGTGCGTACGTGTGAAAGAAAGACAGAGGGAAAGGTGATTAGAGAGAGAGAAAGATAGACACATACATGATTCGCTCAAAGCTACTCTCAAAATGAATGGAAAAGTCTTGGAACAAATACGTACAGTGCTGAGACAAAAAGAAGACGAGGAAGAAGAAAATGATAGAGAAAGGATGAGGGGGGGGGGGACTGGAGGAGGAAAAGAGGGAGTTGCAGAAGGAGAAGAAGGAGACTCTCTCCTCTCTTCTCTCTCTCTCTCTTCTCTCTCTCTCTCTCTCTCCCTTCTCTCTCTCTCTCTCTCTGGCTGTAAGACAGGTCCAATGGGATCTAATGTACTATATTGAGTAATAAAGTATTCTGAACTCTCTCACTCTCTCTCTCTCTCCTCTCCCGCTCTCTCTCTCTCTCTACCTCCTACCCCCCTTCTCCTTTCCTAATATCCCAATTTTGTGTTATTTTGACGTATGTGTATTATTATCATTGGTAATGAATGATACAGATTCTCTGTAAGTACACTACTTGTATTAATGGGAATGTCTGAGAGCGAGGGCTGAATATATACAAAGCGTTATGTGCTTGTGTCACTGACCTCGATAATAAAACTGATTCTCTCTCTCTCTCTCTCTCTCTCTCTCTCTCTCTCTCTCACACACACACACACACACACACACACACACACACACACACACACACACACACACACACACACACCTGGATAATGAAACTCTCTGTCTGTCTGTCTGTCTTTCTCTCTCACTAACCTCGATAATGAATCTCTCTCTCTCTCTCTCTCCTCTCTCTCTCTCTCTCTCTCTCTCTCTCTCTCTCTCTTCTCCTAGCGCTCGTACTCATGTTGAGCGTCGATTCACTCTACTGTTGTGGGTCGATCCGGTGCGCTACATAATCTGGCCTCTCACGTCCCATCTTACCATCATTTGTTCGGTGGTCAGATAGATTAGATAAGTCCCCCATTGCCCCCATTTCTCTGATGTTATCCCCGTCGCCATATCACCAGGGCTACGAAAACTGAATCAAATCAATCAATCAATCAATCATCATCAATCTCTCTCCTTCTCTCTCTCTCACTCTCTCTCTCTCTCTTTCTCTCTCCTCTCATTCTCACTAACCTCGATAATGAAACTCTCTCTCTTTCTCTCTCTCTCCTCTCCTCTCCTCCTCTTTCTCACTAACCTCGATAATGAAACTCTCTCTCTCTCTTCTCTCTCTCTCTCCTCTCTCTCTCTCTCTCTCTCTCTCTCTCTTTCTCACTAACCTCGATAATGAACTCTCTCTCTCTCTCTCTCTACTCTCTCTCTCTCTTCTCTTCTCTCTCTCCTCTCTCTCTCTTTCTCATCTAACCTCGATAATAAACTACTCTCTCTCTCTCTGTCTCTCTCTCTTCTCTCGTCTCTCTCATACTCATTGGTTGACCATTCCTCCTAATG
>JAPXFY010000015.1:14909516-14912016 GCA_030674185.1 Monoplex corrugatus
GCAGCCAATGCATCACATCAATTGGGACCTGCTTGGCACAGAAATAGACCACTCTCCTTTCAATTTGCCTGCATGAGTTTGCACGGGTGTGAATCACGCCAGTGAAACTTTACGTGTTCGTGCGGCTTCCGGTCTACCCAACTGTAAATTGGTACCTGGCTTTCTCAAAGTTAGGGAAAGGTAAAGCAGCGTGGGACTGGAGATGGCACGGCCCTCATGATGCTGGCCACGAGAAAGTTGAGGTCTTTACCTCCTCGCTTCGCTACGACATCAGTCGGGGTCACGAGACAAGCTTAAGACCTTTTGCATCATAGTAACCTCGTAGAACAAAACGAGGAAGCCACCGCATAATACCAGGTTTCCAGTCACGTTTGGTGCTGCTTTTCCTGGATCTGTCCAAAGTCTGTACGATTGTGGTTCTGTTAGTCGATGGCAACTACAAAGTGATCACAGGATTACTTATAACCACTGTCTCTTCTTCTCCCTTCGCCCCTCCTCTCGCCCCACTCCCGAGCCATCCGACCCATTTTCCTTTCCTCCCCTCCATTAATGTAGTAGGCCTTCTTCCCATTATTCTGACTGAAGAGTCGAAATTCACTGTTAGTTTATTCAGATCTTATCAAGATTTATCCAACATTTACAAGGGATAGTTTTGGGATAATCGTCAGCAGATTGAACTATTTTTGGAGGATTTTCATTCATGCGCTTTTCTTCTTCTTCTTTTTTTCTTCTTCTCTTCTTCTTCTTTTTTATTTCTTCGTCTTCTTTTTCTTGGTCGTCGTCGTCGTCGTCATCGTCGTCGACTAATCTTCGTTTTCATCTTTCCCCTCTCTGCTGAATGATTATCATCATCACAAATTTCTATCAGAAGTTGAATGTGACAACAACGATGATGGAGACACAAGAAACTCTAAAACGACTAACCCTTTGCACCATACCGTCACTGAATATTTAACCATCTCTTCCACCCTGGACCATTCATTAAACAACCCTCGTATGTTGGCCATGACATCTCATGACTGACACACACTCTTGTCCTAATCTGATAACGTGACAGAATCCAATGAATCCTGAAAGCTGTGCGACAAATCAGATAATTTGTAAGCATCCCGCATTGGGTCCACCCTCTGGGTCCACCCAGAGATATATCTTTTCTGTTCCTGTGTTCAGAATCTGATTGCCTAAAACTGTATTAAAAGAGTTTTCTGACGAGACGGTCTGCCGCCATTTTGATGGGGTTCATTTTGCGTGGTACGCTATGAGAGACTGAGGAAGTATGAGCGTGTTTTGATAGTTGTATTGCCGTCTGAGACACAACACAGTGGTCATGGATGGGGCAGTATAGTAGGTTTAGTTTTTTTTCCAACCATGAACTGAGTCATATTTCATTCGTTTCATTTATTCGTTTATCTATTCACACACTTATCCATTGTGTTTAGTTGATTAGATCGACTTAGATTTTTTAAAATTTTACTTATCAATTTATCTGTTCATATACTTATATACAATGTTTAGTTAATTAGATCCACTTAGATTTTTCATGATTTGTGATGAAAGAGGCATTTTTTATGATTAAAACACTGCAGTTTTCCACTTTCGTTTTCCAATAACAATGCGACTGTTTTCTTCTCTCTTTCTTATTCTCTCTCTTCCTTCTTTTTTCTTTAATTTCTGTCTCACATTCTTTTATCATCTTGCTACGTATACTCAGTGGGTCACCAACACACGTCTTATACCTTATATCTTGATTAGCAAGATGCTGACTTTGTGATGATCTGTACCGAAATTATCCGGGAATTAACTAAATCTGCTAAAAAAAATGTGTAGGGGATATGAATGCTGTAAACGTTTAGAGGAGGAGGGAATGATAAAGGTAGCCTATACTAACTGAACTCTCACACGCATGCATAGCAATATATACACATGTAAATCCACTGACAAACAAAAAGACTGACAGGAAAATAGTGTCTGTTTTAATCAAATGACTGATAAATCGGGTGAATCAGTTCTATTATCAAGGTCATAACTCCCCTTATCCTAGAATGTCCACAACCTCAAAAGAGAGAAACCAGAAAAAACACGAAAGAAGAATACGAACGCGTATGTAATACAACAAGACAAGACAAGCGCAAATTTTCGGCCAACTGGCTTTTGTCAAGAGTAAGATTACAAACAAACAAACACCAGATACAAAAATTATGAGAAAAAGACTGAAACTCCCCTGCTGCTGTGTCCAATGCGAGAAAAGGAATCAACTGACTAAGATGACATCCTGAAAAGATAGACTTTAGAACATTTGCTTACTTTCAAAGACATGATACGCATAAGTCTTTACCTTCGACATCAAACTCCAGTATAGACCATCAAAGTACCACCAACCAGAGATTTTCATGAGGAATAGGAGGACAGGAGGAGAAGAAGCGGTCAGTATTGATATGTTGTGATTCAAAGAGCTTTACAAACTCATCACAGAAAGCACCAAATACTCCTTACCCTATCC
>JAPXFY010000015.1:14917016-14924516 GCA_030674185.1 Monoplex corrugatus
TCCCTTCGCCCCTCCTCTCGCCCCATTCCCGAGCCATCCGACCAATTTTCCTTCCCTCCATTAATTTAGGCCTTCTTCCCATTATTCTGACTGAAGAGTCGAAATTCACTGTTAGTTTGTTCAGATCCTATCAAGATTTATCCAACACTTACAAGGAATAGTTTTGGGATAATCGTCAGCAGATTGTAATATTTTTGGATGATTTTCATTCATGCGCTTTTCTTCTTCTTCTTTTTCTTCTTCTTCTTCTTCTTTTTTATTTCTTCGTCTTCGTCTTCTTTTCTTGGTCGTCGTCGTCGTTGTCTAATCTTCGTTTTCATCTTTCCCCTCTCTGCTGAATGATTGTCATCATCACAAATTTCTATCAGAAGTTGAATGTGACAACAACGATGATGGAAACACAAGAAACTCTAAAAAGACTAACCCTTTGCACCATACTGTCACTGAATATTTTACCATCTCTTCCACCCTGGACCATTCATTAAACAACCCTCGTATGTTGGCCATGACATCTCATGACTGACACACACTCTTGTCCTAATCTGATAACGTGACAGAATCCAATGAATCCTGAAAGCTGTGCGACAAATCAGATAATTTGTAAGCATCCCGCATTGGGTCCACCCTCTGGGTCCACCCACAGATATATCTTTTCTGTTCCTGTGTTCAGAATCTGATTGCCTAAAACTGTATTAAAAGAGTTTTCTGACGAGACGGTCTGCCGCCATTTTGATGGGGTTCGTTTTGCGTGGTACGCTACGAGAGACTGAGGAAGTATGAGCGTGTTTTGATAGTTGTATTGCCGTCTGAGACACAACACAGTGGTCATGGATGGGGCTGTATAGTAGGTTTAGTTTTTTTTTCCAAACATGAACTGAGTCATATTTCATTCGTTGCATTTATCCGTTTATCTATTCACACACTTATACATTGTGCTTAGTTAATTAGATCGACTTAGATTTTTTTTTTCTTATTTATCCATTTATCTATTCATACACTTATATGCAGTGTTTAGTTAATTAGATCTACTTAGATTTTTCATGATTTGTGATGAAAGAGGCATTTTTCATGATTAAAACACTGCAGTTTTCCACTTTCGTTTTCCAATAACAATGAAATTGTTTTCTTCTCTCTTTCCTATTCTCTCTCTTCCTTCTTTTTTCTTTATTTTCTGCCTTGCAATCTTTAACTTCCTGCTACGTATACTCAGTGGGTCACCAACACACGTATTATACCTAACATCTTGATTGCAAGATGCTGACTTTGTGAAGATCTGTACCGAAATTATCCGGGAATTAAGTAAGTCTGGTAAAAAAATGCGTAGGGGATAATTATGATTGCTCTAAACATTTAGAGGAGGAGGGAATGATAAAGGTAGCCTATACTAACTGAACTCTCATACACATGCATAGCAGTATACGCACATGTCAACGCACTGACAAACAAAAAGACTGACAGAAAAATAGTGTCTGTTTTAATCAAATGACTGATAAATCGGGTGAATCAGTTCTATTATCAAGGTCATAACTCCCCTTATCCTAGAATGTCCACAACCTCAAAAGATTGAAACCAGAAAAAACACGAAAGAAGAATACGAACGCGTATTTAATAACAACAAGACAAGACAGGCGCAAATTTTCGGCCAACTGGCTTCTGTCAAGCGTAAGATTACAAACAAAAAGCACCAGATACAAAAAATATGAGAAAAAGACTGAAACTTCCCTGCAGCTGTGTCCAATGCGAGAAAAGGAATAAACTGACTAAGATGACATCCTCAAAAGATAGACTTTGGAACATTTGCTTACTTTCAAAGACATGATACGCATAAGTCTTTACCTTCGACATCAAACTACAGTATAGATCATCAAAGTACCACCAACCACAGATTTTCATGAGGAAGAGGAGGACAGGAGGAGGAGAAGAAGCGGTCAGTATTGATACGTTGTGATTCAAAGAGCTTTACAAAGTCATCACAGAAAGCACCAAATACTCCTTACCCTATCCACTCAAGGAACAAAATGACCATCTTTATGCGAGCAATACATTGCAGCAACTCGCAGCAAAAAGTGAGGAAGCTATCCAGTAATTCTTGTTGTACGTTTCTCCTCACGTCTGATGGTGCTTGTCTTGGACCTGTCCAAAGTCTGTACGACTGTGGTTCTGTTGGTCGATGGCAACTAAGGTGTGATCGCAGGGATTAACGATTGTCTGTACTCCTCCCCAACCCTCCCCCCACCTCTCATCCTCTTTCATCTCTCCTACTAGCCCCCCTTCTCCCAGCAACTTGTCATCACACTTTCTACTGTCTACTTCTCCCGTCCCTCGTCTCTCCCTGTCACTACCAACTTTACTACCATCCCCAAACCATTCCACCTTTCTTTTTTTATTACTTCCTTAGGCCCTTTACGCAGTGATTTTGCTGAAGATCTTTTGACAGCCATGTTCTTTCATGACTTGGCAAAAATGATTGTTCATACAGAATTATCTTTGTAATCAAGTTATTTTCTGGATTCATAATTCCTACATTTCTTGTTCTTCTTTTTTTTTTCTTTGTTTTTCATTCGTCTTCATTGTCATCATTAACAGCAGCAGAATCAGTAGCAGCATCAGAAGGAGTAGCTGCAGCAGCATCCTTCTATTCTTTCTCATGATGATAATGATCATCATCATCTTCTGCTTCTTCCTGTTGTTCATTATCATCAGGTTCGTCACCATTACTTGTGTGTTTGCCATCGTCGTCGTCGTCTTTTACGTCTTCTTTTTTCATCATCATCATCATCATCATCATCATCATTATCATCATCATTATCATCATCATCATCATCATCATCATCATCATCATCTATTTCTTTCTTTCTTTTTTTTCTCGTCATTGTCGTAGTTGTCGTCAATACTATCATCAGTTTCTTGTTGTCTTCTTTCTCTCAAATTTGTTTTCATTCTTTTTAAAGAAAGGACACATTAAAAACGTTTATTATTATTAGCAATATATAGTATAATTGCATGAAAAGCTTAAAACTTTAACACACATGTAAGTCGTTGTAATTTATTTTTACTTCTTATCATTTTAAATTAAGTATTAAAGCATGAATGTGGCACTACAGTCACGCACACGTAGTTACTCTGGAAGATTAATACAGATCCTCACCGCTTTAAAACTCTGTTGCCTTTTACATGTATTAAGTACACATCTTATGACGAACACACACTGTTGTCCTAATCGAAAATCATGGCACAACCCAATGCTTTCTGAAAGCTCTTCAACAAACGAGAACATTTGTAAGCATCCCACATTGGGTCCAGCCTCTGGCAGAATGCCGACATATCTATTCCCTGTTTTGGTGTTCAGAATCTGATTGCCCCTGACTGTATTAAAAGAGTTTCGGGGCCAGACAGTCTGCCGCTATTTTGGTGGCTTTTGAGTGGCACGGTATGAAAGAATGGATGTGTTGTGATAGTTGTATCACAGTCTGAGACACGACAAAAATGTATGGGTGGCATTATTGATGTCTTCTGAGCAATTACGTGTTGAATTCGATCTTGTGTGTGTGTGTGTGTGTGTGTGTGTGTGTGTGTGTGTGTGTGTGTGTGTGTGTGTGTGTGTGTGTGTGTGTGTGTGTGTGTGTGTGTGTATGTGTGTATATGCAGTTGTGCCTGTGTGTGTTTCAGTATATATATTTCAGTATACACATATATGCGTGTGTGTGTATGTATGTATGTGTGTGTGTGCAATATATATATATATATATATATATATGTATGTGTGTGTGTGTGTGTGTGTGTGTGTGTGTGTGTGTGTGTGTGTGTGTAGATATACATATATATATATATATATATGTGTGTGTGTGTGTGTGTGTGTGTGTGTGTGTGTGTGTGTGTGTGTGTGTGTGTGTGTGTGACAGAGAGAGAGAGAGAGAGAGAATATGTATGTATGTCTGTATTATCTTTTTGGCCGACAAAGAACCATTCATAACCATATCTTTGTTAATGCTCATGAGCATTTATTTAAAAACCGTTCTTTTCATTCTAAGTTTTCTTTAATCAATTCTATCTAGTAGTAACAATGATACCTTCACGTTTGAACCACGGTCTTCAAGGCGCACGACAAACCAGCTGGCTTTTAATTCGCTTTGTGATTTTCTTTTCTTTTCCTCTGTGGTTTTTTTTTTTTTTTCCAATTTGCGGTGAACTGTTCAAATTCATTTCATCTGTCCGGTATCATTACAAATATTTTCTTCCATTTCTAATTACAAGACGCATTGGCTTTTTATGATTTTTCTGATTTATTTGATTGTTCTATCATCGAAAGAATTAAAGCCAATAATTTTGAGCTAGTCTGCAAATTTTAGCTACAATTGGGTTTGGCCTTCGAAGATTTTTGTGATGTATTTGGTTATTATGTCATTGAAAAAAGGTAATGATTGTGACCTAGAGTCTGCAGACGTCCTGAAAAATGGTTCCAAAACATTTTTTTACAGATTGAGTGAATTCGGCAATTGCTGAACAGATTTTTTATTCAAGGTAGAGGGCAGATAGACTTTGCATTGTTGTACCATTTCTGCGCCATTTCATTGGTCACAGAGTCTGCGACAATTCTTTGCTAGAGAAAATAATTTAAGAAAATATATTACGAGAGAGAGAGAGAGAGAGAAACAGACAAAGACAGACAGACAGACAGACAGACAGACGGAGAGACAGAGAGACAAAGACAGACAGACAGGCAGAGACAGAGGAAGCATCAGAGAAACAAGAACACAGAGAAAGACAAAATGCTCAAAAGAATAACATACCCCCAAAAAGACACCAGCAATAGATGGAATGAAATAGACCAAATAAGCAGCTACAGAAAAGAGAGAAAGGTTTTAAAGAGAGATCAAACTTCAATCAGCAAACACGAGTGAAGCCAGGCGCCTGTTAATTGTGTGGACTTTGCCAGACTTGGTCGCCAAACTCCCTGCAAAACAGAACCTGTTCTTTAGCATGTGACTGCACGCTATGACGGTTCAGTTCACTTTCTATTGTGGATGTTGTCTCATGACTCTCTCTGTGGGCTAAGACTGACTGAAAGTCCAAAGAAAAAAAATATCGCAAGAAATGTGTTAAGATTTCTCACCAATTTCTTGTATTTTTTTCTTTTTCTTTTCTTTTTTTTTTTTTTTGTGGTCTTTTTGTTGCTAATGTTGGTTTTAATCAAATGATTGATCCAGATAAAATATCTCGTTAATAAGTGTACGAGTTCATGAGTCTATGAGAGAAATCTACCAGAAGATAGCATTAGAGGGAGAGTGGGAGAGATACGAGTCTTTGGCCTTTAAAACTCATGTTCACTGGAAAGCTGACGACAGGGATCAAAAGAAACAGCTTTAAAAGCGATAAGTAAATGAACTGGTACGTACATGTAGGTAAAAATATGAAAAGTAAGGCAAGAAAAATAAGAAAAAAAAAAGACGCAAAGAGAGAAAGAAGAGGAGGAGCAGAAAGGGAGGCAAAAAAGGATTCTCTCTCTCTCTCTCTCTCTCTCTCTCTCTCTCTCTCTCTCTCTCTCTCTCTCTCTCTCTCCCTCTCTCTCCCTCTCTCCTCTCCTCTCTCTTTCATGTTCTTTCACTCATTATACCCTTATAACGAGAAAGATACAAAAACACGAAGCTCTCTTATCCTCAAGTACTATCACAGTGTTTCCAAAAGACCATCTTTTTTTCTTTCTGTCACGCACCACCAGTAGGAAACAGAGGAGTCTGCTGCTGGACATCATGGACAAAACCTCGAGTTTACACGGAAAATGACGGATGGTCACAATTTGCCTCGGAACTGGCCGGAAATTGGTGAAGTTAATCGTCTGGTATCAAAAGTGTGTGGACGAAAATGGTGTAAACATAGAGAGAAGAAAAATAGGGGAAAAAAGGCTTTTTTTCTGGTAGATGCGTTGGTTTCACATACACACATCAACACTTCAAGCGCAGTTATATACGCAGTATCACACAAACACTAACAGACAAAAACAGACTAAAGTAATTGTTCGGCCAATTATTTGACTGATCTATCGACTGATTTCACTGATGGGAGTGAGTAAGTGAATGAGTACTAAGTACACGACAGCGAACAATTATTTCATAATCGAGAGATAGTGGTAAAATGATATACAATTTCTTTCTTCCAATGGTTTTGTTATTTGAGTTTCTGCTCTTTTTGCTTGTAAAACATCTTTATTATTAACTTAAAACAAAGAGTTAAGAATATTGCTCGTGTCTCACCTAAACATATTACTCTTCATTACAGACTTCAAATCTTCGAGACATCATCAAAATGATATCAACCATATAATATGCTGAAAAAGAGGAAGAGGACAAAGAGGAAGTGAAGTAAGAAAACGTCGTGATTCAAACAGCTACGCAGATCATCATATAAAGCCAACAAAGACTCCCTACCCCACCTATTCAAAAAACAAAGAAACAGTCTTTATGTGGACAAAGCATTATAGTAACTTATAGAATAAAGTGAGGAAACCATCTAGTAATACCGTGTTCTTGATTTCCCTTCACGTTTGTGTTGTTTGTCTTGGATCTGTCCAAAGTCTGCATGACTGTAGTTTCGTTGGTCGATGACAACTAGAGTGTGATCACAGGGATTCATGTTTGTCTGGTGTTCTCTCTGTCTCTCTCTCTCTGTCTCTCTCTCTCTGTCTCTCTCTGTCTCTCTCCCTCTCTCTCTCTGTATCTCTCCCTCTCTCTCTCTCTCTCACTCAACTCTCCTGTGAAGTCACCCACTATATTACCACCAGACCCTTTTTATCCACCATTTAGGTCTTATTTCTTCTGAATTTGTCAAAGAAGTTTACATCTTTTGCCAGATTATTAAGCTCTGTCTCAATATTTAAAGACTGAATATTCATTATAATATCAGTACTATTTTGAATAAGCTTTTGATTTTTCATTATCCCATTGTCTTTTTCTTTTCTTCTTCTTCTCTTGTTGTTGTTGTTGTTCTTCTTCTTCTTCTTCTTCTTCTTCTCTTCTTGTTGTTGTTGTTGTTCTTCTTCTTCTTCTTCTCTTGTTGTTGTTGTTGTTCTTCTTCTTCTTGTTTTCCGTGTTGTTGTTGTTGTTGTGTTGTTCTGTCTCTCTCTCTCTTCTCTCTCTTCTTCTTCTCTTCTTCTCTTCTTCTCTTATCTTCTCTTCTCTTCTTCTCTCTTCTTCTTCTTCCTTCTTCCTTCGCAATTCCTATCTTCGCCAATCTTTCTTTTCGCAATTTCTTTTTTCTTCTTTTCGCAATTTTCTCTTCTTCGCAATTTTCTCTTCTTCGCAATTTTCGCAATTTCTTCTTTCGCATATTTTCGCAATATCTTCTTCGAATTTCTTCTTTCGCAATTCTTCTTCCATTCTTCTTCTTCGCAATTTTCTTCGCGATTCTCTTCGCAATTCTTCTTCGCATTCTTCTTCTTCTTCTTCTTCGCATTCTTCTTCGCGATTCTTCTTCGCATTCTTCTTCGCATTCTTCTTCGCAAAT
>JAPXFY010000015.1:14927016-14934516 GCA_030674185.1 Monoplex corrugatus
GACATGCTAAGGAACAGTTCCATTTTGCAGGGAGTTTGGGGGACCATGTCTGGCAAAACCCACGCAATTAACTGGCGTCTGGCTCTGTTCGTGTTTGCTGATGGAGGTTTCACCACTCTCGTCTCTCTTCTGCTCTGTCTGTCTGTCTGTCTGTCTTGTCCTCTCTCTCTCTCTCTCTCCTCCTCTCTCTCTCTCTCTACCATCTCACGCCGCGCCAACACTCTCTCTCTCTCTCTCCTCCTCTCTCTCTCTTAAATCCACCGCGTCGTCGCGCAGCACAAACACACACTTCTTTCAGCATCACATCCTCTCTTCTCTCTCTCCTCTCTCTCTTCCTTCTCTCACACACATCTCTACACTTCTTTCAGCACACTCTCTCTCTCTCTCTCTCCTCTCTCTCTCTCTCTTCCTCTCTCAGCACACTCTCTGTCTCCTCTCCTTCTACCTTTTTTCCCCTCTCTGTTTCGTCTTCGTGGCTCCTTTCTCCTGTTTTTTTCATTTTGTCTGTTTCATTTGTCGTGTTTTCTGTTTGTTGTTGTTTTTTTCTTTTCTTCTTTTTTTCTTTCATTTATTTTTGTCATTCTTGCTACTCTGTTTCTTCCATTATCTTACTCACTTCATTCGCCTCTTCAACCCTGCTCTCTCTCTCTACTCTTCATCCACCACATCCACCCACACATACCCGCTCACACCTATCTCTACACACACACACACACACACACTACACACCACACATACACACACACATACACAACACACACACACACACACAAACATACAACACATACACACACACAACACACAAAGAGAGAGAGAGAGAGAAAGAGAGAAAGAAAGAGAGAGCGAGGTCCATAGCCATGAATTGTATATTTATTCAATTTGGAACAAAAAGTTGTTCATCACCGAAGGAACTGACAGCAAGATCCAAAAATAATAGCTCATGGTGTGGTTTTGATTGATTTAAAATTAATCCGCTTTCTTCCAATCCATCCACCCCCACACTCACCTTGTCAAAGAAAGCAACAAAGAGAATTCTGAAAAACAGCTGAAAGTCATAGATCGATTGCTCTATAATTAACCAGTAAAACAGAATTTTCAGAATGCTTATTTCTCTCTCTCTCTCTCTCTCTCTCTCTCTCTCTCTCTCTCTCTCTCTCTCTCCTACACACACACACACACACACACACACACACACACACATACACACACTCACTCACTCACTCTTTCTCTCTCCCTTCCCCATCTGTGTGTGTGTGTGTGTGGTGTGTGTGTGTGTGTGTGTGTGTGGCGCGCGCGATACTTGTATGTGTGTGTGTGCGTGCGTGTTGTGTATGTGTGTTTTGTGTGTGTCTGTGTGTGTGTGTTTTGTACGTGTGTGTGTGTACTTGTGTGAGTGTGTGTGTGTGTGTGTGTGTGTGTGCTTGTCGTGTGTGTGTTTGTGTGTGTGTTTTGGTGTGTGTTGTGTATGTGTGTGTGTGTATGTGTGTGTGCATGTGTGTGTGTGTGTGTGTGCACGTGTATGTGCATGTGTATGTGTGTGCATGTGTGTGTGTCCGACCATGATTTTATTGCATTAATGAAATGACATGGCAAATCCCACCCAATTGTTGTTGCGCATGTTGTTGTTGTTGTTGCTGTCGTTGTTGTTGTTGTTGTTGCTGCTGCTGCTGCTGCTGTTGCGATTTGTAAAGTGCAACTAGCATACTTTGACATGGATTGTTTACGCATTGCAAATGAATTACTACTATTCGCGTTACTGTTACTAAAAACTAAACAATAAAAAACTTCCATAGTATCAATATACATCGACAAGTGGTATCTGAATTATGAAAGAACACGGTATATAAGCAGGTCTATGCTTATAAGTAACAAACAAAAGCAAAGGAGAAGAAAAAGACACAAACAAAAATGAAAAAACAACACAGAAAAAGACTGAAAGAAAGAAAGAAATATTCCTAATCATGCTTTGCTCAGACTATTTCATTAAGATTTTAGCATCGCAGACACATTCATTCGCTGCAGACTATTATCGAAACTGACGGAACACATTCATATGTTTCTCATTCTGTCATACAGCCTACCACGCAAAAGCCATCAAAACAGCGACACAACGTCTGGAACAAAACTTCTAACATAGTTTTGGCGCAGTCGAATCAGATTGCAAATATTAGAACAGGAAATGTATGTCACAGTATCGTGCCAGGAAGTCAAACTAATGTGAAATGCTTACAAATAGTCTCATCTGCTGCAGAGCTTTCTGGATGCACTGGAGTTTTCCATGTTATCAGATGTGGTCAAGACAGCGTGGCAGTCATGAGTCATTCTCCGATATACGTGGCTTATTCAATAAACAGTTAAGGATACAGAAAATGGAAGTACACTTTTGTTATTATTATTTTCATCTCTTACCTGTTTGTTTATCTACATACTCCTTTATTTTGTATTTATTTATCCACCTACTTACTTACTTCTTATTCACTTACTCATCACTTATTTCTTACTTGCTTACTTACTTGCTTCCTTACTTACTTACTATTTACTTACTTACTTACTTACTTACCTACCTACCTACCTACCATCTATGAATAAGAAAATAATTGGCTTCACCAAGTTCGATAGACTGCTGAGCATTTGGGCATTTTCTGTCATGTGAGACGAGTTTATACAGAATAGCTTAGTTGTGTTGTGATTCAGACCTTTAATCCTTTATTTATTACTTTATATACATATTTGTTCCATTTCTGAAGGTAAGATACACACATACGTATGTCATTTACATGTAACCACGATTATTCCAGTGGTAGGCTGATAAAATACCAGTATAAAACATAGACTAGGTAAAACATAGTCTAGGTAGGGCCTCAGACCTGGACCAGCTCATGGTTTATGTGCAGCTTAAGGCATGTGCCAACGGTCACCATACACGTGGCACCTATGACGTTAGTGCATATGGAATTTGTTCCGAGCATGGAGACGTCGTCTCGAGAAACTGAAACTGAAACTGAAACTTTTGTAACGGAGTCTATCCGGTTTTAGTATACATGTCTAAATTTTCAGGTCCACGATATATTCTTTCTCTGTCTTTATAATTCAGCATTTATTCTCATGTGGCGGAGATGGCAGTGGTGGCGGTAGTAATTTGTTAAGTGGCAGCAGCTGCTGTTGTAATAGTCGAAGCAGCTGCGGTACCTGAAGAAACAGTGGTAGTAACTGTTAGTGGAAGTGGAAATGGAAGTGGAAGTGCCTTAAGCATCGCTGTCACTAGCAACATCGTTATCATCTTCAAAGAAGTTGTGAATGGGTTATCCTTAAACTAAGGTAAGTACCACTAATAATTCCGAAGGAATATTTCACTCTCAAAAAGTGTCAATAAATTGTGAATGTGGTCACACAAATGATGAGAAATGTTCCTTTTTCATGAAAATCAAAAGAAACAAGACCTAAAAGCATGGAGGCAAATACGAATGATAAGAAGGAGGTGAAAGGAAGCACAGAGTGAATTGGAGAGAAAAATAGAATAAGTCATTAAACCTTGTTATCACACCTTTGTTTGCCATCAACCAGTAGAACCAGTGATATGTAGTTTGGACTGGATCCAAGTCAAGGGGCAGCAAACAGGAGGGAAACCTAGAACAAGATGTTAATGGATAGCTTTTTGTTATTGCTATTTTTGTTTAAAGCCCAGCCGACTGCATAGAGCCATATCAGACTATAACTTGTTTTAAAACATACACAATACTTCAACAGGAAAAAAAGCAAAAAAATTAAGTACATATAGCAATGCATTCGCGCACATAATCTAAGGAGATGCCCTTGGCGTTGGCCACTTCGTCCAATTTATCACACAGGGGATTTAAAAAAACATACCTGAATACAAATTTAAACATAACTAAAGACTCTAAAACGTATATAAACCAGGCCTACGTTACCTAAAATTGCTTCGCATATCTCGTTTCCCTAGAGCCAAAACTGCATTTAGTACATGTATCCAATAATTATCAGTCCTAAGAGAAGGTACGTAAGACTATCGAACACATACAGGTGAATGGACCAGCAAGGCAGAAAATGATAGGAAGAAATAACAGAAAGCAAAGGAACAAGGTAGAAACAAAGAGAGTGATAGAAAAGAGGACATTTCTGGCACAGAAATTCCAAAAGGCGCGGATACTACTTACAGTGAAAAAGCCCCCGGCACCTACATGGAGGAGGATGGCTTCTTTGGTTTGTTGTTCCTCTATAGGTTACTACACAATTCACTGTCTGCAGAATGATAGTATGCCGAAAAAAACCTCCATGTGAACAGAGAAATAGTGTCACGAGTGGCACTCTTTAATGAAACTGCAAAACACTGACTCACATCGATTATTTTTTATTTGGAAATCATACCGCATATGATCAAGCTGTAAAAGACTTTTATACACTGGTTTTATTTAGATTATACATCATATCATAAACATTATCATCATCGTTTGAGGTATTTAATAAACTAATGGTCTGCTCTGGTGCTTGACGTCCAATCAAGTAAACAATGATCTGCATATATAATTATCTTTGAAATTTAATCCATCTGGACATGTGCAGATGAAATACTCAAGCATTTGAACACTTTTCTGTCCTAGGATCTGTGTATGTACCTGTATAATTGTAACTTGCTACATATGTATATGTAACCCTGACAACATCTACCTCTAAACTTTATCTAGGGGTAGCAAAGTCTTTAATCCTCTGCAAATTTACAGATTGGAACCCACACGTTTCATACTGGCCAGGCGATTAGTTTCACCAATTTCCGGCCAATTACGTCGTAGATCGTGACCACCCAGCACTTTTCAGACGGACCGGAGTTTTCTGTCCGTGATGTCCAAAGCTAGAGGTCTTCCGGTGACCCAAATGAGCGCACGTGACTTGAGGAAAAACGGACTGCAAGACAGATAATGGTCAGCGGAAAGAAAAGGGCCGGTCTTGATGAGGAACAGTTTCACTTTTTTCTGCGTTTCTCATTAAAGAGTTTGGGAAGATTCGGAGAGAAGAAAGCTTGAAGCGGTGAGACAGAGAGAGGGGGGGGTGGGGTGGAGAGAGAGGGAAGGGAGAGAGAGAAAGAGAGAGAGAGAGAGGGAAAGAGAGAGATAAGAGAGAGAGAGGTGGGATTTTTTGTTTGTTTGTTGTCCATGTGTCTCCATTAATTTAACCAGTATTAAGTGAGACTGAGGTCGGGTTCAACAGAAATGAGCTAATAACATTTGAGCAGGCCTAGATGGCTTATAATTCTCTGAATCAAAGCAACTGAAAATGTAGGGATATTTTGACAAAATTTGCGGTTTTTTACATATTGTGTGTGTGTGTGTGTGTGTGTGTGTGTGTGTGTGTGTGTATGTATGTGTGTGTGCGCGCGCGCGCGCGCGGTGTGTGTGTGTGTGTGTGTGTGTATGTGTATGTGTGTGTGTGTGTCAAAGAAAGTCATAATTTTGTTAATTTACAGTCTGTACTACGTTTCCTTGTCGTTAATAGTGTCATCTTTTTGTTTCATTTTATTGGGATGAAAGTGAACTAGTGTGTTATTATAGTCAAATGAATGCGAGAGAAGCAACTGAAACAGGAAACAACTATCTGCGGTTCACATACACAATGTAACAGATAAACATTAACCAGAAGAACAAGAAAACCAATATAAGCGCGTATCCAACGAGACAAAACAAAACAAGCGCAAATTGTCGGCCAACTAGCCTTTGTCAAGCGCGAACGCACGGTCACAAACAGATCACAGACACCAAACAATGGATAATAAAAACGGGACTAAAAACTTCCCTGCCGCCTCGTCCAGTGTTTTGTCTCGTTGGATACGCGCTTATATTGGTTTTCTTGTTATTCTGGTTCATGTTTGCTTGAGCGCGGGCAGTCACACTTGTTTTGGAACAGTTATATTGAATATAACTTCGTAATAACTACCTGATATCATACTTAGACAACTTATTTTTTTTTATCAGCTTTTCATGATAGCTACATTACATTGTACTGAGACAACTTTCTAATAAAGGTACAAACACCTACGAACAATTTCTTGTCCTGCATTAAAACCCAGAGAAATACAGCATTTTTAGAAGAAAGTGTGTTTCCCAAGTTACAGTTGCGGAAATATACCTGAAACGAAGTAGTTGGACAGTTTTGTCTTGTGAACGCGACACGACACCCCTACTTCCTGTCACATGACAAAACTGACGTCAAGCCAAAACACGGGACAGACGTCACGGTACTCTGACGTTGACATGTATATATACATTAACTGACCTTTCCTCCTTTGCCCAGTTCAACCTTGGGTTTTTCCACACAAAATTCCGACAAAGTGACTGCGTGCAGCCAGTGTTCGCTTTTATTTGGTGACAATGATAATTCATTAATAGTATGTATTATGAAGATGATAATTGTATGATATAGTCTTATGATAATGGTGGTCGTGATAGTCATGTGTAAAGGTATTTTGTTGTTGCTGTTTTGTTGTTTTTCTTCTTCTTCTTCTTCTTCTAATATCACTTATAGTGAAAAGATGTTAAATCAAGCAAGATTGCTCTAGAATTAACCAGTAAAACAGATTTTTCAGAATGCTTATCTCTCTCTCTCTCTCTCTCTCTCTCTCTCTCTCTCTCTCTCACACACCACACACACACACACACACACACACACATACACACACACACACATACACACACTCACGCACTCACTCACTCACTCACTCTTTCTCTCTCCCTTCCCCATCTGTGTGTGTGTGTGCGTGTGTGTGTGTATGTATGTATGTATGTATGTATGTATGTAAGTATGTATGTATGTATGTAGGTAGGTAGGTAGGTAGGTAGGTAGGTAGGTAGACAGGTAGGTACATAGGTTGGCTGGTTGATTGGTTGAATGGTGGATGGTGGCATTGTGGGGATGGTGGTGGAGGTGGTGGTCGTTGTCGTAGCATATGTACTTGTCTAATGATAATGGTGGTCGTGATGGTGATGTGTAAACGTATTTTGTTGTTGTTGTTGTTGTTGTTGTTGTTGTTGTTGTTGTTCTTCTTCTTCTTCTTCTTCTTCTTCTTCTTCTTCTTCTTCTTCTTCTTCTTCTTCTTCTTCTTCGTGTGTGTGTGTGTGTGTGTGTGTGTGTGTGTGTGTGTGTGTGTGTGTGTGTGTGTGTGTGTGTGGAGAGAGAGAGAGAGAGGGGGGGAGGGACATGGAAAGATAGACAGACAGACAGAAAAGAGTATTTGTATCAATATTATTATTATTATTATCATTATTATTATCATAGTATTATTATTATCTTTACTATTATTATCTATGATATAATGATAATATTGATGATAACAATAACAACAAGAAGCTCACTAAATCTTGATGTATGAATCACCTCAAAGCGTATGGTCTCGTCGTTCACTTAACCATCCACTCACAGGGACAAAAACAATCTGAGGGTAAAACAAAACAAAAACCACACATGTTTACTGGGAAAGCGAGAACAACAGGG
>JAPXFY010000015.1:14939516-14942016 GCA_030674185.1 Monoplex corrugatus
TAAGGTATACTATAAATAATCTTGAACATCTCTGAATGAATGAATAAATAAATAAATAAATGAAAAATAAGTAAACAGACATATGGTTGAAAAGATAAATTGATGTTCATAAACAGATAAATAAAAAAATGATTTAAGCATTTGTTTATTCATAAACTGTGCATTAATCAACTAGTTCTTCCAAAAACCCTTATACTGTTTTTAGTATGACATTTTTGTTTCTTTTATCTGTAAGACAAAGAGACGTATAAGTCAATTCCAGACACCCATGACCTAGAACTATATTCTATTGGTATTAGTGACCAGAGAGAGACAGACAGACAGACAGACAACAGACAGACAGAGACAGAGAGAAGCAAAACAGAGAGCTAAACACACACAGGCGGGGGAAAAAAACCCCAGAGAGAATTGTTTTCAATATGAATTATACAAATCTCTGACCACATTCGTCATGTCTATAAATATATCCACAAGTAACGATCACCAAAGTCATGCTAAGGTACAACAGTCTGTAGTACTACAGAAGAGGCAGGCCTCTAGAGGTCAGTGGTCCAGACAGCAATAAAACTGTGTTATGGCCTACTGTGAGTCAATGAAACATGTTACAGCCTATTTTCAGTCAGTAAAAGAGTGTTATAGTCTTGTGTAGTCTGCTATCAGTCAATGGCCCATGAAGCTGTAAAAGCACTCTAAATACCTACGATAGGAAGCCAAGGAGACGGTGTGGCTTTCCGTGTAGTCAGACAATGGGGAAAGAAGTGGCCAAAAGAACGGTGAGAGTGAAATAGTGATTCTTCTGAAACCGGCCGAATGTGTACCCACATTAAATCTTCCTCTCATATTTACAATGCTGTTTTTTTGTTTGTTTGTTTGTTTGTTTTTTCAATACTTTTAAACATATCAATCAGTAGTATGAATTTACAATGCTGTTTTTTTTTTGTTTTGTTTTTTTTTTCAATAGTTTTAAACATATCAATCAGTAGTATGAATGGTACTACATCTTTTTATTTTTGTGACCACGTCCCTGTTTGACCTCAAATGGGAGTCTAGAATTTGTTCAAGAGGGATTTCCTGCACTCGAGCAATTCCATATGTGCTTCCAACCACATCTGCCAGTAATTCATCGGCAGACTCCTTGAGCTATGCGCTTCTGAAGGTCTTGAAAAGAGGAGGGAGACGGGAGAAGACAGGCGAAACGGGAACTATGAAACACTAATCCGACATCCCCCGGGATGACTGAAGTATTATTATGACAGGCAACAAACAGGCCACTGTTTTATGTTGTAGACTGAGGCAAACTGAAATATGGAGTTTGAATCCCCAATTCTATGAAAAGAGCCAAACAGCCTGGAAAAAATACCTTGGCCCGCTGAGGGTCGAATCCAAGGGGAGTGTTGTGTTAGAACCACAGCTTCTTTCACGACCAACAATGCAATGGAGGTGATCATATACAGGGGGGTGCAAAAGTAGGTATACAGTTATGAAAAAAGAAAACACATACAATACTCATTGCATTTATTATACAAACAAATGAATATTGCATATACATGTAATAACAAGCACAGCCTTAATCCCTCAGATACTCAAACTGCTTGCTGTCGGTATTCACACACTCCTCTAATCGAGAGCGGAATTAAGCATTATAACAATGATGTGATACTTACTGTATACCTACTTTTGCACACACACACACACCCTGTATATTCTCTTACTGCTTTACCTTCCCTGACCCTGAGGTGTGACAGGTAATCATTTTAACTGCACGGAATTGGGTACTGAGTTCAAGACAGGGGACAAATTTAACCCTTTGACTCCCGCACCCTGTCCACCAGCATCCTGTATTGTCAACCACGCTAGCAAAGCAAAAATACACTCCCTTAACTCCTTCACCTGTCTACCTACTTCATGCAGGAGCTGGTGGATAGGGTGAGGGAGTCAAAGTGGGAAGTTTTTGCAGTTGGTGAGGGAATCACAGGGTTAAGTCATCCATCCATTTGGCAAATATCCTTCGTCATGCTTAACTTCAACTTTTGTCAGCAAGTGTTCACAAATTTCTACTATGGTACTTATTCCACTGTGCAGAAAATCAAACTTAAAACGAATCAATCTGGCTTCTGAGTATTCTGGAAAAAATATCAAATGGACAAAATCAACCAGGGGAGTCTCCATGCAATTATGACACTCTATAAATAATAACTACTACGATACGATTGTCAAGGGGACAGTGGATATCTGTGAACAAAATACCACTACTGTAGATCTCGTGTAGAGAACACATTTGGTTTGTTCGATAGTTATACAAGCTAATGGTCCTTGACAAGTACCGTACTATAGTAAGTAAAAGCGCCACCAGCACGATATGTCCACGGTTGTGCGGTCAGTGAGATAGGAGGGAAGGAAAGGAAAGGAAAATGGGGGTAGGGCGAAAAAAGGGGGAAAGGAAGGAGAGGGACGGTTATGGATTAAAGTGGAAGAATATTTGTGGAGTGTCATCAGCGTA
>JAPXFY010000015.1:14949516-14954516 GCA_030674185.1 Monoplex corrugatus
AAGTCCTCCAGGTCATGATTTATTACAATTCCAAATTCCCAGGAACACATAATATTGGGAGACGCAACAAGAATTAAACTGTCACTTCCCAGAGGACCAAGGACCAGCTTCTCCACAAAAATTGATGTGGGGGCAAGCTTGCCGTCTTTCCTAGATTAAAGTTAGAAATAAACATTTTATCATGAAGGGATGGAATTGAAACAAGAAAGATAGAATAAAGAAACAAAAGGAAGAAAAACACAAAAGAAAACAAAACTGCTCACAGACACACAATCTAGAACGTCAGGGTTTGCCTACAACTGCTGCTTCTCGCTCAATGAACAAACAACATTCGAAACAAAAAGAAAACCTGTAATAAATTTATGTTCTTTTATTTTCCCTGTGAAAAAAAAGAGAAGGAGAGAGAGAGAGAGAGAGAAAAAAAAATCGCCAAATTTCTTCCGCTGCAGCAAGAAAGTTCAACAAACTGGATCCATTGCGATGAACTATTGAGGCCTGATCAATCGTTATTGAAATTCGTCCGGATATGAAACGAACTTCTGTTTACTTACGCATCTTATTCCGACATGCCATCGATTCCAAAAACAAGTAATTTCAGGAGCAGGAGGCTGCCAGACCTGAAATGAAAGCCAAGAAATCAAACAAACACAGATCATGGATTCTTCCAAAAGTAAACCCACTTCCCTGGACATGACCTTGAACGAGAAAGGGGTAAACAATGATAGGGGAAAAAATAAAGTCCAGGTCATGAATTGAAAATTCCAGGAAAAGAAAACAGCAAAATTAAGAAGAAAAGAAATTAACGGTAACATCAGGAAGGAACAAGAAGTTTCAAAATATTGAGAGTGGGAGCAAGATAGCGTCTATAAATAGATAAGAATTGAAAAAACAACAGAAGTGTAATTGAACATTGAAAATCTGTACAAACAAAGAAACATCAGAAAGGATACGAAAGTCGGTAGAGACACATCTGGAACTCAGGTTTACAAATTGCATACAACTTTTTTTTTTAACTAAGCGAGGATGGAAAAAAGGAGGGGCGGTAGTATTTATTGTTTTTTATTTTCCTGTAAATAATGTTTGAATGGAAAATAAATCCAAATTTTCCGCTGCAGCAAGAAGTTCACAAACTGATCCATCATAACATACTGACAACGTTATGAATCTATATGAAACAAACTTGTTTACTGCTATTATCGAACATCGACCAAAAAAGTAATCAGAGCAGAGCTGCAGACCTGATAAATCAAAATCAATGATTCATTAGCTTTGTTTGTTTGTTTGTTTGTTGTTCGATGTCTTTTTGCTCTAGCATGGTTTGTCATGAATGGGGGGTAAAGTAATAATGCAAAGTTGGATTGTTTGGTAGATTGAATTTCTCAGTTTGTAAGATGAACTGAAATTAGAGTATTAGTATCATTGAGGTTAAGGAGTAGGAAGTGTAGAGTAAATGAAGTTGTGATGTTGACGTGTGTTGTTTGGTGTTTGTTGATGTTGTTGTATTGAATAGTTGATTGAATTGCTGTTGTTAGTTGCTGTAGTTTGTTTGTGATTGTTGTGCTAGTCTGCTGTCTATCATCTCTGTGGTTGTTGGTTTGAGATATGTGCTGGATGGGGTATTTGGTGTGTATGCTATTAAAGTTGGATAAATTTTTTTTTTTTGCTGTTGGTGTTTGGGTTTGGTGCGGTGGTTTTGTTTGTTTGATTTTTTTTCTTTATTTCATTTCGTTTTTGTTTGGTTATTGTTAGACTAGTTGTTTGTTTCTTATATTTGTTGCATTGTTGATTATTTCTTGTATGTATATAGTGTTTAGTTTGCATATCCATGTTTAGGTTTGTTTTGTTTGTTTTGTTTGTTGTTTTTTGTTTGTTTGTTTGTTTGTTTTTGTTTTTTGTTTTTTGTTTGCTTGTTGTTTGTTTGCTTGTGTTTGTTTGCTCTTGTTTGTTTGCTTGTTTTTGTTTGCTGTTTGTTGCTGTATAGGCTTTCTGTGTCTCTTGCAACTTGTTCTTTCTCAGCCCTTCAACTCCACCACACTCCCCTCTCTTCTCTCTCTCTCTCCTCACACCCACCCCCTACCTCCACACACACACACACACACACACACACACACACACACACACACACACACACACACCTTGCAATTATTACCAACATCATAACTCTACGGGGATACTTGCACGTTCTTTCAAATCATTATCTCGTATTTCACAAAAAAAAAAACAATTACAAAAAAAAAACAAAGGAAATATACACGAACAAACAACCCAACAAAACGAGACGAGAACTAATGGTTCAGCTGGAAACTGGAGAAGGTAGAAACACAATCGATACGCATCACTTATTTATCAAAACAATCCTACAAATCACGACTCACATTTCAAGACCCAACACAAATATTTCCGGACACACCCCAACACATTGGTCGATGGATAGGACAGGAGAAGACAGTGACAGAGAGGTGAGGTCGGAAAGGGGGAGGAGGAGGGGGGGGGAGGTGAAGCAAAAAGCAGACGGACACAGATGAACAAGCTAATGGACCGACAGGGACTATCACCTATGGGTCCATCAATCAAAACTATTGTGCTCCGCTACGCATGGTTAGTTAGCTGAAGGCGGTGGCGGACTATCCCAACAATGAAAAATATCCAAGTTGTAATGAGATGAGTTCATAGGTAGACTTTACATAAATACGAGTGGGGTTAAAGAAAAACGGAGAAATATCAAAACAGTGGGAAGGGACAGTTCGTCCGGTGCTGGCTGACTTTACTGAAGATGAGTGTAAAGAAAAATATATAAACTGTTATTCAACCATTTATATACTCACAAATACACTTTCTTTCACATCATTTCACCAGGAACGTGCGTGCGTGCGTGTTGGTGTGTGTGTTGTGTGTGTGTGTGTGTGTGTGTGTGTGTGTGGTGTGTGTGTGTTGTGTGTGTGTGTGTGTGTGTGTGTGTTGTTGTGTGATTACCATTCTGTTTGCTGGAAATCCCCACAGCGATCAAGACTTAAAACAAATAAAGAAAACAAACATCCAATATCTTAATAAAAAAGATTTTGTTAAATTTCAGGAACCAAATTGTCAAATATATGAAAATAATGTTTTGCCAAAATTGAAACGAACTAAAACAAACAAATACAATTTTTACTAATCAGTTACGACATCGCTTGTGATGATTTTACAAAAGCAACGGATTCACTTTCAAAGCTCTGGCAATAACAAATGCGATACCTTAGCCATGAGTCAAGAAAGATACATAAGATATGGCTGAATTTACAGGACAAACTTAATTATTCGTCCCTCTTCTGGGTACTTCAGGTAAGATTAGTGAGAAGGAAAATAAAGAAAGCAATCAGAATACTACAAAACGTAACTGACATAAAGTTTCTCGTTCTCTGGACCTACCAAAGTGTTACTACAATATATCATCAGTTGGTCCAGAGGCAGAGCTGGACCTGGTTGGTGCACGTTGTATGGCTATGTCCTGGGGTTAGTCATCTCTCCACCTCGGCATTCGCTTCGTAAACAAGGTAACTGATGACTGGGTCCGAACGGGTCATGCAAGCATGGACAGCCCCCCTTTGTTTGATGAAATGACTGTTAACCCTTTTCCTACCAAGAAAATAGGTCACTGTACTAACTATTGACCAAGTAATGTTAGGAGAGAGAAAGGCGGAGGGGTATTGTCAGAAAACAAGGTATATCTTTGCCATTTTTGACGCTTCAAACTTGTGTAAACGAAGAAAGGAAATGACAAGAGTATACTCCCTTTGCCGGAAAAGGATCACGTCAGCAATGCGGTCATTTTCTATTAAATATACTCGAAACTGAAATACGGTTCAAGGCACGAAATCCTCGTGACGCGGTCCACGGAGATAGAAAGCTGAGTCCGAGGATCTCGTGACGCGGTACGGAATGTGTTAAGTGGCGTCAGGAGCTTGGGAGGTGACTGTCCGAAGAGTGGTGAGGCATTGGTGCTCCGGGTCCCATCCGCACCCTCGTGGTGTTTCTTGTAATCATTAGTGGCATCAATATCACCAACTGAAAAACACAAATCCAACACTTTTTGAACATGTTAATTATGTTAAGGATTGGTGGAGGTAGAACCAAGATATCAGGAATCCTTCCCATGCAGGGCCTGCGGAAGAATACTTATGTGCCTCTAGGATCGGCCTGTATTCCATATGAATACCTATACCAGACGATAAGGACTACTGGGTCTCGTCTGCTCCCGTCAAATCGACGGGAGAGTCGAGTGAAGCCAGGTAGATTTTAGTATATATCTCAATGAGAAAATTAATTGCAGTAAAGATGTGGTAACTATGCACACACACACTGAAAATAATAATGGTAATAGCAAACCTAGAAGTAAAACAAACAAATAAATAGAATAACAATATTTAAACAATGACATGAAAGGTCATTATCTTCCATACTTTAACGCCGGTTTGACATGAGTGTTTTTCATGGCAATTATTGCTCTAAAACACACAATACATTGAAATATAGTCTTTATTCTACACAACACACATACCACACACACACACACACACATCACACACACACACACACACACACAAACACACACACACACATACACACACACACACACACACAAACACACACACACACACACACACACATACAAACAAGCGTGCACTTACGTTAGCTAGAACAACCTCTCAGCTAGCTATCAAATGTTCGATGAATAATGATAACAGAGAACACAGTAAAGAAAAAAAAACATGTTCAGGGATCGGTTCAAACAATTCATCCTTTGAAAAAAAAAAAAAAGTACAGATTATTTGAAAACCAACAAACAGACTGGGGAAATACGAGACCAATGGGTAGGGTTTTGTGGAGGTGGAAAGAAAGAAAAGGGATAAAAGACAGGTCCGCCCCATGACCAGGAATAATTAGACAGTATGTGGTGTAAATTTCACTATTCTATATACCAAAATATGAAGACACTGGGTTCCGAGTTTGTCTAGAGTTAG
>JAPXFY010000015.1:14959516-14969516 GCA_030674185.1 Monoplex corrugatus
AATGTCGTATTCGTTGCGGATCTTATGTAAGACAATATATCAAATATACAGCTGGAGTTAAACAAGGTGATGTACATACTTTTTTTTATGGATGACAACAATGGGGAAGCCACGTAAAAAAAATTTAATTTTTTTTAAATGATCGTTTCATTTCCTTGGAGCAAGATGACCCAGTAAGATGACCAAATCAAACAGACCAGAAGTCATGCAAGCAATTTCCGAGTCTTCACTATCAACCTGCTATATCTGCCGTCTTAAATAATACGTTTGATGATATACCAATTAAGTAGCACAAACTCACGTTTTTGTGCGTAATATTTCGTCAAACAATGACGCATCAATCAAGCTGTGACGAAATCAAATTATTCCGAAATTCTATTAAACAGGTTTGTTTTTTTCCTCATTCGGAAAAGAAGATCAGAAAACGTAAGGTGTTTGAACAAGGTCATCAGGTTTCTCTATGGGGCAGAAAACCAAACAGTGACTCAGATGGCGAAGAACATACCCAATTGTTTGAAGGAATGAGACGAGGAAGGGGTGAGGTGATTGATTAACAAATAAAGGGAGTGAGCATCTCGGAATCAGAGAAAGAGAAAGAGACGGAGACAGAGACAGAGAGAGACAGACAGACGATAGACAGACAGATGGAGACAAGAGAGACAGAGAGAGAGAAGAAAGCGAGAAAGAGTGAGAGAAGACGGAGGGGAGAGAGAGAGAAGAGAGAGAGAGAGAGAGAAAACGAGAGAGAGAGAAAAAGCGAAGAGAAGCGAGAGAGAGAGAGAGAGTCAGAGAGAGAAAGCGAGAGAGAGAGAGAGACGGGAGGAATGAGGGTCCAATGCGAAAGAAATAGAAGAGAGATGACGAGGGGGGGGGGGGGGGAGGAAAACAAATATTATCAAAAGTCATGAGTCTTTGAACTGGATCGAGACAGCATAGCCACACAAACCTGAATGAAAGCGACTTCCAGTGTTGATACTGACAGATCACAAGACCAAGAAAATTAACTGGTGAAATTAAACCTCTCTCTCTGTCCTCTCTCTCTCTTCTCTCTCTCTCTCTCTCCTCTCTCTCCCTCTCTCTCTCTCCCTCTCTCTCTCTCTCCTCTCTCTCTCTCCTCTCCTCTCTCTTCTTCTCTCTCTCTGAATGTTAGTTACATTTGTCTTTAACCTGAACAGTAGTCTGATATTTTTTTAACAACTATAAACTTTTTCCCAACTGTTCAAATTTGTTGCATACATCTGTGATATAATGTACAATGGAAACACAAAGTACATCATGGCATTCATATTTACCAATTAACAATTCGTTCCGCTACGACAGTTCAATTCATGTCAGGGGAAAAAACTTTGTCTTATCTACCGTAAAACCCATAACTGTATTTATGAACAAAAACATCTTCTGTAAATTTGAGTTTGTAGTTTCCAGGGTGAAAATGTTGATTCCTTATATGAAACAAAGTTTTACAGAAATGGACAGAACAAAATGCATTCAGTAAAGTATTATATTGGATATGAAAGTTATCTTAGAAGGAACACTAATGCCAAGGAACGTTTGAACTACAACAACAACATCAAAATAAGAAGAAAAGACATAAAAAAGACGCTGCTGCTACTGCTGTTGATGGTGATGGTGATGATGATGATGATCATCATCATCATCATCGTAGTCGTCGTCGTCGTCATCATCATCATCATCACACACCACCACCACCACCACCACATCATCATCATCATCATCATCATCATCATCATCACGTAATAATGATGACGATGACGATGATGAATGATGATGATGAATATTAACAACAGCAAGAACTGCGTTAGTAATACCGACCTATTGATAAAAATCTTAATATATGATTCATGTGCTTTATCAAAGAGTAGTGTCGTGTTCTTTCGTGTGTGTTGTTTAATGTAGTAACGAACACAAAGAACTTATGTAAAATTCAAATAAATTCGATCAACTCGGTATCTTTCTAGACCCAAATAAATGAGATCATTTGGACTTGGGAGTACAAAGATACACATACATCCAAAACCATTTACAGAGCAAATGCTGAATACATAATAAAACAAAGCAAACAAGAGAGAGAGAGAGAGAGAGAAGACAGACAGACAGACAGACAGACAGACAGAGACAGAGAGAGAGACAGACAAACAGAGAAAAGAGAGAGAGAGAGAGAGAGAGAGAGATTCACTGCATCTACCACCCACACGATAACACGATACAACACGCACAGCGTATCATTTTGATTTCTGTATCTCTGAGTTCCCAAAGAGGAACAAAAACAACTCAGAAAAAAAAAAACAGCAACAGCATAATAAAACGACAACGACAGGCAGAATGGCACTTCTGCCAGAAATCGGAGGAGAAGGAACGCTGTGAATCGACATGCATTATTTATTTATCAAAACAACCCCACAAACAGTATTTCTCCATTTCAACACCGATCCAATATGCATTGCAAATTTGAACACTATGCGATCAGAGAATGTTTGTGGGTGGATGAGGTGGTAAGAATAAAAAATAAAGTGGTCCTCTGAAACACACACACTGCATGTCTCTCTCTTTGATCTTTTCTCCCTCCCTACTACCCCCTCCCTCCGTTTTAATTTAAGTTGAACTGGTGTTAGAAATACACTTTCATCAGGAGTAGTTCATTCATTCAGAATCCATAATTATGTGCCCTATATGAACTTGCAGAATCTTTGAGCCTGTGCAAACCCTATGTGCTGGCAAATTCTTAAAATGGATGTGGATAACTAAAAATACTACTAAAAAATATTAGCATATCAAAATAGAAAACAGATCAGATTGTATGATCGAAGAAAGAACCGAATTCACGATATCGCATCCTGAATCAAAATAGACCACTTCAGAGATTTCTTTTTTTTTTTTTTTATCTAAATCAAAATGACTACCAATGTTCGAGCAATTCATCATCATCATCATCATCATCATCATTCTCCTGCCGTGATGGGCGTAGAGAAGATGAGACACTCTGAAGCAGCCGTCGCCAACCGGTCCTGTCCTCCGCCTGTCGCACCACGTGGGGCATTAGGAGTCAGTAAAACACGAAAATGGAATCAAAATGTGCGTTAAGATAACCAAACAAAACAGGCGAAATGTTTGACCAACCGGCCTCTCTCAAGCATATACCAAAAAAAAATTAATACGCTAAATGCGCGTTCTGATTCTGTTTGTATGTGTGTGTGTGTGTGTGTGTGTGTGTGTGTGTGTGTGTGTGTGTGTGTGTGTGTGTGTGTGTGTGTGTGTGTGTGTGTGTGTGTGTGTGTGTGTGTGTGTGTGTGTTTGTGTGTGTGTGTTTGTGCTGTGTGTGTATTTTCCTGCTTCCACTACAAAGAGAAATGAAATGGGCAATACTTAGCGTCTCTTTTCTTTCACTAAAAAAAAAATTCGTTAGATCTACAAATAAAAGTCTTCCCAGAATTCCACAATAATGGCCCTATTGTCTGAAGACTATCTATACGCAGCTCAGTCCACCCAAAAAACGGGCGTGTAGGTCGCTAGTTCAGACGCTGATGAAACAACGTTATAGCCTACAATCAGTCAATGGCCCACATAACTAGAAATACCCACTGACAGGAAGTGTTGAAGACTGTGTGGTCAGAGAATGGAGTGAGAATGCCAGTGAGACAGAATGCCAGTGAGACAGAATGCCAGTGAGACAGAATACCAGTAAGACAGAATGCCAGTAAGACAGAATGCCAGTGAGACAGAATGCCAGTGAGCAGAATACCAGTAAGACAGAATGCCAGTGAGACAGAATACCAGTAAGACAGAATGCCAGTGAGACAGAATACCTGTGAGACAGAATGCCAGTGAGACAGAATGCCAGTAAGACAGAATGCCAGTAAGACAGAATGCCAGTGAGACAGAATACCAGTAAGACAGAATGCCAGTAAGACAGAATGCCAGTGAGACAGAATACCAGTGAGACAGAATACCAGTAAGACAGAATGCCAGTGAGACAGAATGCCAGTGAGACAGAATGCCAGTGAGACAGAATGCCAGTGAGACAGAATACCAGTGAGACAGAATGCCAGTGAGACAGAATGCCAGTAAGACAGAATGCCTGTGAGACAGAATGCCAGTGAGACAGAATGCCAGTAAGACAGAATGCCAGTAAGACAGAATGCCAGTGAGACAGAATGCCAGTGAGACAGAATGCCAGTGAGACAGAATGCCAGTGAGACAGAATGCCAGTGAGACAGAATGCCAGTGAGACAGAATGCCAGTGAGACAGAATGCCAGTGAGACAGAATGCCAGTGAGACAGAATGCCAGTGAACAGAATGCCAGTGAGACAGAATGCCAGTGAGACAGAATGCCAGTGAGACAGAATGCCAGTCATACGAAGCACGCAAGAAGTGCCTGCCTTAACTCTTCCACACAGATTTACAAGTTAAACTCCTGGTCACCTTTTCTAAAACGACAGGCAGAATGACTCAGGTCAACGAATAACATTTAATGGGGAAAGGTTGTAAAAGAATAGGTAGAGAGAAGTTTTTAGACTGAGCGGACGCTTCCTATGTAATCTTATTTTTGCAACTGAGCTCATTATACTTAAATTCTGCAATCTTACCAATCATAGCTTGAAAACTGAATAAATTTTTAGGTTGTCTCACGAATAATCGAGATCTGTTTTGTTGCTTCCCACACTGATTTTTAGGTTAAGGGACAGGTTCACCCATGTCTTGAGCTGTTGTTATGGAGAGTTATTAATTAAGTTGTTACTTCATCATGGACAGCATTGTATACAGTGAGGTGCCAATCTCCTGTACCTTACAGCTTTAATTCATCCAACTTGAAATAGGGAAAGGTGCCCGCTTACAGCTGGTAGACTGGGCCAGTGATTTCTAGAGCACGAACACGGTCACCTATTCATTTGGCAACCATGCTCGATCATGCTTAACTTCAGCTTTAGGGAGTGAGCACTCCAACCACTAGGCTATCCCATCTGATAAACAGCGAGTCGAATCCGTTAACTTGTCTGTAAAGGAAAAAAATTGTTTACGAAACTCTCAAAACTCAAATGATACATCATGGTGCATCTCGCACATCATCCTCACACCCTAATACCCAGAATGATCTTATCACTCTGAATAATAACTACAATGCTTCATTTATCAAGAAGATAGTTGGCATTTGTGAGCAGAATGACCTGTGGGGCAACTCTCACGTAGGGAACGGTTCTGGCTTGTTCCATAATTTTATTGCCCAACGGTCCAAGACAATGATAAAACGGTGTCATTGAGTGAGTGGCCCATAAAGCAAATAGCACCACCAGCAGGAAATAGCCGCGTCTATGTGATCGCCGAGAGAGGGGAAAGGCGAAATTAGGCGAGAAGAAAGGGGAGAAAACTGGGCGAGGAAGATGACAAAAAAGGTGGGAAGAGGTGGTGCGAGTACTAGAGAAAGAGAATTGTGGATATCATCAATGTTACTCAAGCATACAGGAGTTCTCACGCATTGGTTAATGATAGTTGTTTCAAGTCGCGAGGTTCGTTTCTCGTACTTGCTTCTGTATGTGTAAGGTGATTTATCCGGACTGGGTAACAAACTGTTTGACCCATGGCTAAACGATCCCTTTAGCACGGTAACGTTAGCCGGTACACCACAGTCACCAAACTCTTACTCCCATTTCAACAAATTCATGCAAGATAATGAAGAGCGTTTCTATTTCACCTGTTCCTCGTTCACTCGTGTTTGATTATTTCTTGGTGTTTGGTCATTTCCTATTTCATCTACTCATCGTTCCTGTTTATCTACTCATCGTTCTGTTTCATTATCATCGTTCCTGTTTCATCTACTCGTCGTTCTGTTTCATCTACTCATCGTTCCTGTTTCATCTACTCATCGTTCCTGTTTCATCTACTCATCGTTCCTGTTTCATCTACTCATCGTTCCTGTTTCATCTACTCATCGTTCCTGTTTCATCTACTCATCGTTCCTGTTTCATCACTCATCGTTCCTGTTTCATCTACTCATCGTTCCTTTTCATCTACTCATCGTTCTGTTTCATCTACTCATCGTTCCTGTTTCATCTACTCATCGTTCCTGTTTCATCTACTCATCGTTCCTGTTTCATCTACTCATCGTTCTGTTTCATCCATTCAGTCATGTTCCCAAAGTTCGTCTTAAACACGAAAACGCAGTGACGGAGATAAGTTTCCATAGATAAGTTTCCATGAGATAAGTTCATGAGTACTGTGCTCAACCAGCTTTTCGTTAAGGCAGGCACGCAGATGTAAAACATGAAGCCTGAGTTTCAAGAATATAAAATCTCTGAATGAAACGAGGGACAGATCTTTGAAAGGTTTTTTTTTGTTGTTTTTTATGAGATATGACATGTATTCTGGTTTTTAATGCATGTAACTAAGCGTGCATATCACACTGAGATGACAGGCATTAGTGAGTGTGCACATCCTACTGGCAGGGAATCAGTGCTGTTAAACATATACAGAAATATAAAGAAAGCACCAGGCAGACCCAGATACAATACTGGACGGGCTCGCAGGGTGGCTGATGACAGAGGGTGGAAGATGTGCTTGCAGCAACAAGGGATAGATGTATATGGAGGGCCATGATCGCAACATCGCCAACGCCATGTGGCATGGGGCACATGATGATGATGATGAGAAATAGAAACAAAACAAAACAGACACGTCAGTGTCATGAGTGGAGAGCGACAGGGAAACAGAAACCCACAAAACACTTCAAAAAGTAAGCTTTAGCCAATGCAATGCAATTTTTCAAATCCAAACTTATGGGCAGTAAGCTCGGCCTCCCGACCCCATCATTCTGTAGTTCGAAACAGAACCATCGTAGCTCTCTTCCACACAGCGTGGACATACTCCATCCGCTCAACAAAATATAACATTACATTACATGTCAAGAGAAAGAGAAGGCTGCTTTAGTTTACTAGGAAAAAATACAAATCCTCTAGGTCATGATATATATTTCAACTCAAAATTTCGTGACACGTGAGCATGGGCAACTGGCTGCATATGTCAGAGGACACACCATTAGCTTCTCTAGAAATATTGTTATGACCTCAGCTTGCCAGCTTTCTTAGAATGCAGTTAAGACATAAACATTGTGGCGTGTGGGAAGGGTGTAGAGAAAAAACGGAATGAAGAGAAAATAAAAATAAAATAAGAAAAGGTGACAAAGCACACGGGGAGAAAAATCGCCCACAGAAACAGGATCTGAAAGAACAAAGAACAAAATGTAACCACTGTTTCTCGCACAATGAAGTGACAAACACAAAAATGAAAATTCGGAATAAATTTCCCTCTCTCTCTCTCTCTCTCTCACTCCTTCTCTCTCCCTATCTTTCTCTCTCCCTCTCTCTCTCTCGCTCTCTCTCTCTCTCTCTCCCACCTCTCTGTCTGTCTGTTTGTCTGTCTCTCTCTCTCTGTCTGTCTGTCTCTCTCTCTGTCTGTCTGTCTCTGTCTTTCTCTGTGTGTCTCTCTCTCCCCCCTCTCGCTCTCTCCCCCTATCTCTCTCTCTCCTCTCTCTCTCTCTCTTTCACTCTTTCCTTGGTGGAACAAAATGAAAGACAGAACGAAAACAAATCTTACGCCTACTGCTGACAGCCAGAAAGTTCTATATACAGGACACACCGTGATGAAGTATTGAGACCTAATCAATCGTTACTGAAATTCGCCCGGATATGAAACAAATTTCTGTTGACCTGCACATCTTATTCCGACCTACCATCGATTCCCAGACACAAGCAGGCGGAGGCTGCCAGACCCTGAACACTGCCAGAAACCAAAAGATCAAAGAATGTCATTGCCCATTCCTTCCTCACAGATACTCTGTCTTCTGCTCACAACATGCATTTCTGGATACAAAGGAGAAGAAGAAGAAGAAGAAGAAGTAGAAGAAGAAGAAGGAGGAGGAGAGAAGAAGAAGGAGGAGAGAGAGAAGAAGAAGAAGAAGAAGAAGAGGAGGAGGAGAGAAGAAGAAGAGAAGAGAAGAAGAAGAGAGGAGGAGGAGGAGAAAAGAAGAAGAAGGAGAAGAGGAGAGAGAGAAGAAGGAGAGAAGAGAGAAGAAGGAGAGGAGAGGAGAAGAAGAAGAAGGAGAAGAAGAAGGAGAAGAAGAAGAGAGAAGGAGAAGAAGAAGAAGAAGAGAGAGAGAAGAAGAAGAAGAAGAAGAGAAGAAGAAGAAGAAGGAGAAGAAGGAGAAGAAAAGGAAGAAGAAGAAGAAAGAAAGAAGAGAAGAAGAAGGAGAAGGAAAGAAGGAGAAGAAGAAGAGAAGAAGAAGGAGAAGAAGGAGAAGAAGAGGAGAAGAAGAAGAAGAAGGAGAAGAAGAAGAAGGAGAAGAAGAGAAGAAGAGAAGAAGAAGGAGAAGAAGAAGAAGAGAGAAGAGGAGAAGAAGAGAAGGAGGAGAAGGAGAAGAAGGAGAGAGAAGAAGGAGAAGAAGAAGAAGGAGAAGAAGAAGGAGAAGAAGAAGGAGAAGAAGAAGGAGAAGGAGAGGGAGAAGAAGAAGAAGGAGAAGAAGTAGAAGGAGAAGACGGAGAAAAAGAAGGAGAAGAAGAAGAGAAGAAGGAGACGGAGAAGAAGAAGGAGAAGAAGCAGAAGAAGAAGGAGAAGAAGAAGGAGAAGAAGAAGGAGAAAAAGAAGAAGAAGAAGAAGAATGTGAATTATGAACAAGAAGAATAAGAAAAAGAAGACGTGAGCATTTCGAACACTCCAAGTGGGCAAATGTCCAGATTTGTGATGACGGGGTAGAGTGTTATGAAGTGGTGAAGGTGAATGATGGGTGGGCAAGAGCCTACGACAAGCGAAAACTAAACTTTCTGTCAGATTTTGTTTTCTCTTAAATCTGTCATTCCTAATTCCAAGTTTAAAGTGACAGATTGATACTGAACAGACAGATATCCAGACAGATAGAAAGACGCAAAAAAAGTAAGACACGAGACACACACAGACACACACACACACACAGACACACAACACACACACACACACACACCACACAACACACACACCACACACCACACTAGATAGAGATAATAGAAGATGTTTATACTAGTAGATAGACAGATAGTAAGATAGACAGATAGATAGATAGATAGATAGATAATTAGACAGATAGAATAGACAGATAGATAAAGGACACACACGCGCACGCGCACGCACACACACACACACACACACACACACACACACACACAACACACACACACACACACACACACACACAACACACACACACAAAACACATACACACACACACAGAATTTTGTCTTTAGACTGCTGATTCGTTTCTTTCTCTGTTCTGTTTTTGCTTTGTGTGTGTGTGGTGTCTTTGTTTGTTTTCTTCTGTTTAGTACAGCGCATTGTGAAATATAGTCTATAATAGATAGACAGACAGACAGACAGGCAGACAGACAGGCAGACAAACAGATAATTCTTTCTTTAGACTACTGATTTGTTTCTTTCTCTATTTCATTTTTTGCTTTGCTTTGCTTTTGTTTGGGTGTGTGTGTGTGTGTGTGTGTGTGTGTGTGTGTGTGTGTGTGTGTGTGTGTTGTGTGTGTGTGTGTGTGTGCGTGCGCGCGCGTTTTGTTGTTTGTTTTCTGTTGTTTGTTACAGCGCATTGTGACACATAGTCAATACTTTTTTTGCGAGTGAGTACATAGCACGTAGCAACACAACTATCTCCTTCTTACATGCGTGTGTATGTGTATGCTCTCTCTCTCTCTCTCTCTCTCTCTCTCTCTCTCTCTCTCTCTCTCTCTCTCCTCTCTCTCTCTCTCTCTCTCTCTCCTCTCTCTCTCTCTTTCTGTGTGTGTGTGTGTGTGTGTGTGTGCGTGCGTGTGTGTGTGTGTATGTGTGTGGTGTGTGTGTGTGCGTGTGTGTGTGTGTATGTGTGTGTGTGCGTGGTGTGTGTGTGCGCGCGCGTGTGTGCGAGCGTGTGTGTGTGCGTGCTTCCGTGTGTGTGCTTGGACGAATGTGTATTGCGTT
>JAPXFY010000015.1:14974516-14982016 GCA_030674185.1 Monoplex corrugatus
GATTTGCCCCACTCAAGTAATTCCACATATATCCACGACAAACCTGCTAGTAGTTATCATCTCGCAGAATGTTTGAGCCTGCCTAAAAGACTATGCGCTGGAAAGTCCTGAAATGGGAGCTGGTGCTGGAAGACGGGAAAAAACTTAGCTGACATAACCAAAATGACTGGAATGAAGACTAGCAAGTAACGGGATAATTTTTGTATTGCAGTCTGGATTGAACTCGCAACTCAAGCTGTCAGACTGCAAATTCATGGTTCAAACAACTGAAACATTCACACAGACAGTTGGGTAACAATCACTTTTAGTGCTTCAAGCAGGATTAAACTAAACAGAATCGCTTAATTTGGAGCTGGAACCCATCATTCTGGGATCGAGGATTCCCCTGAGATAATTTGATTGAAAAAAAAAAAAAACATTCCCACAATCGAGCTCGACCTCAATTAGAACCAGCAGTTCACTGGAATCCGAACCTAGTCAACCTCTGCAATTACGGACAACTCAGCACGTTTTCTTTCACATCTGCAGCATATGGAGTACCGTTCAATAATAACAGTTATCAAAACGTCAGTCAAACGCTATACTCTATTTTTCTTTCCCCCTTGTCGCTGAAGCACAGTGGGTACATGTCCATTCAGACTCGTGTATGTCCACTGAATCCGATTCCTGGTCGACTTCAGTAAGGATCTAACTATAAACAACTAAGAATTGTTTCCTGTCACATTTTGTGGACACACACGCGTGGGTAAATGCAGGCGACACTAACATATACACACATACATACGCACAATGCTGCGCTTGCACATATACATAAAAAAAAACCACATGAAACGTACACCAAGCATCGCACTCGTACATACACATACGCACGCTTTCACGCACGTCTTGTCAACTTTTGCACCCTCCACTGCACACACACACACACACACACACACACACACACACATACATACACACACACATACACACACGCACACATGCGCACGCACACACACACACACACACACACACACACACACACACACACACACACACACACATACGTACATACACACACACATCAAGTAAATATTCATCTCGCTTGTCTTTTTAAAAGAAAAATCGAAAGAACTTTTCAATCGATCTTTCAAAGGAGGAAATTCCATTTTGAATGACTAAGGATCTACTCCAAGCCTTAATGTACATCTACTACAGAATACAACACAATCATTTGTTTGCCTAGAATGATTCGGCTTTTGTGTTTATGCATTTGTGCCTGTTTGCACTTCTTTATATACACATGATTTTTTCATGTAACATACATTAGCCCTGACATACCATAACGATATCAATTACAAAAAGTAATATAATTATTTTGTTTGTATTTTGTATATGCACATAACTGTTTCATATGCACGCATTTGTGCCGTTTGAATAATATTTTTAAAACAACACATACAACACAACATATGCACACACTACTAATACTAAACATAACAATATATATTTATATACATGTATATTCGTTGTGTCGTGTGTGTGTGTGTGTGTGTGTGTGTTGTGTGTGATATAACTTTCAAGTGAAGCTTTTGTGCCTATATTTGTACGTGTTTGGCTATGCGTGTTTCTCTGTTCGATTGAGTGGGTGGTAATTTCTTTGTCCATGCATGTAATTCATGGTTTGTATAAGCTTATACTTGATGAATTCATGCGCACAATCTTCTATAAGTGTGTGCTTGTTTGGTGTGTGTCCGTGTATGCTTTACTACTGACAGATGAAAAGTTTCATTCCGACATTTCTTATCCTACTGAAACTGACCATAAGTCTTTTTTCGACCACTTTTTTTGTTATAGAATTCGTCTTGCTTCCTCCAACACCGCATCCCCCCCCCCCCCCCCCCCCCCCCCCCCCTGCTTCCCAATTACTACAACTCAAAAACGTAATGATTTCTGATCATTTTCTCCTGCTTAACGGGACACAGGTGATAAATTCAAATACCTGGGAACGATCATTTCATCAGACGGCAGATGTACATCAGAAATAGCCGCAGAATCGGCCAAGCCAAAACAGCATTCGGGAAGATGACAGGCATTCTTACCAACAAATGCCTATCAATTAACATCAGGAAGAGAGTTCTTGAATGTTATATAGAACCAATTACTATTGTATGGATGTGAGGGTGGACAGTCAACAAACAAAGCCAGAACAAGATTGAGGCAGCCGAGATGTGATTTCTAAGAAGAATGTTGAGAGTTCCATGGACAGCAAAGAAAACAAATGAGACAGTCTTGATGGAGGCAGACACAAGTAGATCACTCATAAGAAGATTAGTAAAAGACAGGCAACATTTACAGGCCATTTATGAGGAAAGGGGATTTGGAGCACCTGGTCACAACGGGAAAGCTGGAGGGAAAGAGAGCACCGGGTAGACCCAGGGAGAAAATGCTGGACGGACTTGCAGGGTGGCTGGGGACGAGGGGGGTGGGCGAGATGCTAGGGGCAACAGAGATAGAGACAGATGGAAGTCCATGATCGCCAACGCCATGCGGCAAGGCACCTGATGATGATGATGAACGGGACACCAGGAGAGTCTTCCTTTTTTCCTCTCTCCTTTATGTATTTGTTCTGTTTATCTTTTGTGTATGCTTAACAAAGACCAGTTGGCCGAAAATTTGCGCCTGTCTTATTTTTATATGAAATACGCGTTCTGATTCTGTTTTGTGTCTTTCTGGTTCCTGGGAGTGAGGATATCTATCTGTCTCTTGTCCGTCCGTCGATTCATAAACAAAATGGTTTTTTCTTCTTCTGTTTCATGGATATATTTTCTTACTAGATGAATCAATGTTTTTGATTTGGGGCTGTGAGGCATCACAAGAGTGACTACATAACTATATTTTTATAACGATTTTTTTTTTCTAAAGGCAGTGAAAAAGAGAATGCTTGTACGGTTCGATCATCTTGTTTAGGTTTTAATTTTCACGTGTGTGTTTTGAGTAAATAAAATTACTTGCTGACTTCGCTGTCTGGATTTTCTCTTTGCGGTATAATAGAATTCCCTTATTCGTCAAAAGCACCAGATCGTGAAACCATTTTTGATTACTTTATTCCTGTAAAAATAAAAAGTAAAGAAAGACAGACAGAAAGAAAGAGAAAAATAATATTTGCCTGAGCGTTAGAACAAACTCGTCTGTTTGCAGAGAATGTTTGCATTTTAAAAGCCAGTGCTTTTCTTTCGCGACATTGCCAAGTTAGCATAACAATGAAGCGGCCCTAAATCTACCAGAGGAAGCGGGCAAAGTAAGTTAAAAGTGAATGGCAAACGTTTGTGTAATCTGACGCCATTTTTATGCAAGATAATCAAAGCGCGGTAAAAGGGACAGCACTCCTACTGGGATCAGGTTCGTAATGAACGCCCCTGATCGTGATTTCAACAAAGCCTGGACCCGTCCAATAGGTGCATGTTCGTTTCTATTGCTTTCGATCGGCGGTCATCCCTGTTCAAGTTTACGTCGTTTCTCCTTTCACTAAGGGTACGTGTTTGGATTTTATATTTTTGATAAAATAATTTTTCGCAGATCTAAACACGTCACGATATTTTTGCTAAAATCTTTTTTAGCCGATCTAAACACCTCACCGAAAGTACTGTTTTCAACAGTCATCTCCGGTTTTATCATAGTTACAGTGACAATTATATCTTATACTCATAATAATGGATAATGTTTTGGACATTTGTCTTTCGGTTTATTAAGTTAAACTGTACTTTCTTGATTACAGCACAATACAGTTTTAAACTTTGTAACAATTGTGTGCTGCCTTTCGGCAAAGCTATGACCTTACTTAACGATCAATTACCCAAACGCATTACTTCCTATTGAAAATATTTATGTTTTGTTTTATTTTGGGGGAGGGTCTTTTCTTTATTTGTTTGTTTGTTTGTTTGATGTTACAATCTTTTGTGAATATCGAAATAAAGCAAAATTCACTCACAGTGACAACCCTGGAGGGGTGTTTGTTCGTTTGTTTGTTTCAGTGATTGATTAGTTGTTTCTGTTGTTGGTTTTGTTATTGCTGTTGTTTGTTTTATGTTGCTTTTCTTTGATGATTTTTTTTAAACTCATGCACTGCTTGGGTGCTCTGGTGTTTCAGTACATGTCAGACTTACCAACACAAGTGAACCTCTCTCTCTCTCTCTCTCTCTCTCTCTCTTCTCTCTCTCTCTCTCATTGTGTCGTTCTATCTTGACTATCTCGTGATTTCAGGGCAGACTGAGACAGGTTTAACTTATTTTTCTCTGGATGGAATAGCAGCAAACACAGCATTGGCAGTAGCAATAGTAATAATCCATAAATGTGAGAAAATGCCACAGACCGACACAAATGCAGACAGACAGAAAGACAGACATACAAGAAGAGACAGACATCCCATCTTAACCAAATGTATTAAGCACAAAATGGAAACAGTATTCGGCAGCACACTCAAGACTGCATAATATCCTACGTGGCATATTCTCACGAGATATTGATCCTGACATCTACTTGATGACAGAGCGTATGTGGATTATCTGGGTTCTGATAAATCATTTTAATGAAACGAAAAGCACTGAACCTACAGTTTCCGTCAGCGTTCGCTTACCAAGTAGTATTGTTAAACAGTGAAAACATTTAGCTCAATCCCAAAAGTACTTTCACCTATCCTGAAGAGGGTGACAATCACCATTACTACTAAGCAGAAAACGCAGTAAGTGAAATCACTAATGCCAACACAGCCCCAGAAGCTACTACAACAACAACACGTGAATCGGGAGAAAACATTCTGACTTAAACCGTTTTTGCTGATTTGATCGAATCACAATGTTTTGAAAATCCCTTCTTATCTGCAATACTTTTCTTCCTCTTCTTCTTCTTGCTTTCAAGCCCCAGCAGTCAGCGGCAAAGCCCAAAACCAATTTGTGTTTCGTAACACCGCCATCCTTCCTCGCCCTCTCTCTCCTGTCCCGAGAAGCTCTTTTTCCTCCAGCACAAAAGAGCAGTTGATCCGGGTTATTTTTCTTGGCCATCGAGCTGTTTTCCTTCACGGAGCCCTCCAAAAGCCGAGGACATTCCTTTCAGGGGGCCATAGACCTGAAAGTAATTCCATTATGGGGCACTTGTTGGACCTCGTCGCGCGCCCTCGTGGTCCGCGCGACAACAAATTGATTTAAATGGGTATCCTGTTACCGCGTGCGGCCTGACGGTTTGCGGTACAAGGGGAATAACTGGGAGGGTGGGTGAGGTAAGAGTAGTGATGTTAGTGGTGGTGGACAACTTTTCTGACTTAGGAAGGTGGCGCTTTTGGTGGTGGTGGTGGTGGGGGTGGGGAGGATCTGGCTGGGGATTATCCTGGCTGTAGATCGATGGGGGGACTTACAGATCTGAGGTGTGGTGTTGTGAAGAGGGACGGAACTGAGCAGTGGTGTTGCTGTATCAAATGTACTGAACTTGTAGTTCTTGACAGGGAAAGTGGGAGAAACACGATGCGCGCGTGTGTGAGCGTGAGTGCGTGCGTGCACGTGCCTGAGAGAGAGAGAGAGGAGAGAGAGAGATTGTGTGTGTGAGTGCATGTGTGTGTGTATGTGTGCGTGTACGTGCCTGTGTGTGAGTGCGCGTGTGTGCGTGCGTGCGTATGTGTGTGTCTGAGAGTGTGTGTGCGTATGTGTATTTGTGTGTGTGTTTTGTGTGTGTGTGTATGTGTGTGAGCGTGCGTGCGTGTGTGTTATGTGTACGTGTGTGTATGCGTATGTGTGTGTCTTTTAGTCTAGCGCTATACTGGTCATGAAAGTTGTGTTGTGAAGGGTGGTAAGGATCAAAGACGATATGGCAGTTGCAGTGGCATCGCTAAGCGCACCGCGATTACCGCTGAGTCCAAGAGTCTAAAGCTTGGGTGAAAGCTTTCAAAGCGAGTTGATCCTGCCAAATGCATTTTGCTGAGCACTTGAAGTTGTGGTGACCGACTATCCTATAAAATTAAGTTAAATGTGATGGCTTCCTGCTTAATGGCTCAGCATGCCCACTTCTAATAAAGAATGGGGATACTTTACCGAAATTAAATTCTGGAACATTCTGATTCATACGACATTATCGAAAATAAAAAATAAAGAAGACAATCAACAAGAACCAGGAAAAAAAAAGCACGAAAAAAAAATAAGAACGCGTATTTAATACGCGTTACGGTGTCCGTCTTGCACTGCATTAAACATGAAACAAACCAAACTGTATCGTGTTTGCGTGTGCATTTACGTTCATTTGTTTCACAATGGGCTTACCATGTGAAGTCTAGAGTGCTTTCCCCGCGGTGAGCCCTTCGCTTTAAGTACAGTGCCACCTTTCAAGTTTCTGCCTCTGTAAACAATATAAGGAGAGATTCGATGTAAGTTTTGCCATAACGATAAAACAACAATTCGTGAATTCATTATAAATTACTTTGTGTCAAATTATCATTTGACATATGCGGTAAATAAAACCTACCCTGTGGTCGTGGGGACTTAAGTGGTAGTCTACAAGATAACTTTTCTCTGGGCCTGCTTCATGAAGGTGGTGCCCAACTCCTCTCCCTCGCTGCTTTACCATCCCCAACCCTGAATAGGGTCAGATGCCCATTCACAATTGAGTGGGCTGGAAAGCCGCATGTACGAAGTTTTTATCGGCGGACATTCATCCTGTGCTAAGCTAACCCACGCTATCTGCCCTGGATGGCGGACACTCTACGTCCATGCTAAATCGCCTTCTATTAAAGAAAAAAAAAAGAAAAAAGAAAAAAGCAGCACAGTTTTAGTTCAAAATTGCTGAATTAAATCATTAAAACAAGATGGTCAACCTTCTAAATACCTCATTTTTTATAAAAAAGATTATTATAGAAAATCCCGATTTTGTAGTTTCCAAGGGTCCTATGACCTCGAAGAAGCCTCAATTAAAAGAAAACTCGAAGAGCGCCGGGGACAACATAGACTGACACAAAGGTGAAAACAGATTTCAATGTTGTCAGGTCTCGAGAAAGTTCTGCTCATACATCGTCCTCAAAAAGTGCTGACTTTAATAGTTTCCCCCTTTGGACCTTGTGACCTTGACCTTGCCGTCTAAACTTTTTTACATTTACGACCCCTAAATCGTTCGCAACTTTATATATTCATTATTCGGTACAGATCTATGCAGAAATACCTGGCAAATTTTGGTCACCGACACACATCCCTCCCAGCAAAGTGAAATGATTTCCCTTTGAAGAAATAAATAAATAAAGGAGAAGGGATAGGGGGAAAAGTTGAAATATGTTAAACTGTTAAAATCGAACGATATCAATAACATTCATACCAAATCTAAGGACGCTTTCATGCGTATGAAAATGTTTTATTAATCGATAACTTATATCTAAACCTTTAAACTAATTAAATAAGCAATCACGAAAAACAACACACACACACACACACACACACACACACACACACACACACACACACACACACACACACACACACACACACACAAGTA
>JAPXFY010000015.1:14989516-15017016 GCA_030674185.1 Monoplex corrugatus
ATCGAGCTACAAGTCTTTGCACCAAGTGCTGAAGGCAAGAAACCTAAGGTCTTATGTGTAACATGCACTAAGTTCATGTAACAAATTCCGCACAAACAAAAGAGTTGCCTTGGCAAAATTCTGTAGAAAAAACAGACGATGCATGACAATGGGGATGATAATCATGATGCAAATAAGATCATTGGGATTAGTGCGAGACATGGTTGTTCTCTATGCTTCCTTTCATAATCTATCCCGGCATCAACCAGGTCTGAGAGATATATACATACCCAGTGTTTTTCAGAAAATTTGAATAATGTTAATCTTCAATGACGCATCAATGAAGTGGACGAGGCTCGACTTGTGTGGTTCCAAATCTTCCCAAGGAACTACAGCACAATGGCTACCTGCTGAACCCGTTTCATCAGTGAAAAAAACAAACAGCTACTTACTGCGTAGCTTCATCGAGTTCCGCCGACTTCTTCCCGCAACTGCTGGGTTACATCTGCTTGAGAACCTATAGCACGTTCAATTATGGAGTGGAGCCGAAAACTCCAGCGACAAGTTTTGACAGGGCCGATGGGGTTTGAACCCACAGCCTTCCAATCGTACGTCCGTCTCTTAATCACTACATCACGGCAACTGGTATGATCTTATTTTATTGCTGGGCATTTGTAAAAGCATGTATGTCACATGAATGCCACAGGTGTGGGCTTTGTTATTCTGACAGCCACGGATATGAGAGGTCCTGGATTCAGTTCCTGGTCAGGCAAGGATTTTTACCAACCACTAGACCTTAATTAGTGGTCTGGGTGCTAGTCTTTCAAGTGAGACAAGAAACTAAGGTCCTATGTGCAACATGCACTAAGTTCATGTGACAAATCCCGCGCAAACAAGAGAGTCGCTTTGGCAAAATTCTGCAGAAATTTGAGAAAAAAAATCTATGCACTACCTCAGACAATATGCTAAACTTTAAAAATAAAGATGACGCTTTACGTGCTTTTCCTGGGGAAAGCTACTTGCATTTCTAGCAGAAAAAAAACTATTATGACAAAACAATAGATCTATCTACTCCACTCCCGTTTTCATTGTCTGGTTCACTGCTTTTCTTATTTCTTGAAAACTGTCCATTATCTTTCTGTGAAATCGATAATGTATTGATGTCCGTATCCAACTATGTTCGTACTGCATATGACTACATTTCTACTGCATACCGGCTGTGTATCCGACTATGTACTGCATATAACTATGTTTGTACTGCATATTGGTGCATTTATCTTGTTTGTTCTGCATTCATGTATTGAACCTCCCCCCTTACATCTGAATTTTACTTTATGTCAATTATGTCAATGTAAACTACGACGAGACATTCTCTGATATGGACTATTTGAGGACACAGATAGAATTTTATTTGTCATATTGTATTCAAATATGCTTTGAAATTGTTGTTGGCACTCTGGCAGGTGTGTGTGTGTGTGTGTGGTGTGTGTGGTGTGTGTGTGTGTCGTGTGTGTGTGTGTCTGTGTGTGTTGTGTGGTGTGTTTAGCAATGAACTGCATGCGCAGTGTGTGTGTTTCTGTGTGGTCTGTGGTGTAACCCCAATCAACAGTAATATTTTTTTTAAGTGTTCAAGGCAGCTTCAATCGAACTGAGGCATGAAAGTTAATTAGAAACATTAGGGTTAAACAAAATATTCCCAAGGCATTACGCTCTCTCTCTCTCTCTCTCTCTCTCTCTCTCTCTCTCTCTCTCTCTCTCTCTCTCTCTCTTCTTTCTCTCTGTGCGTGTTTGTAAACACACATCACACGCAACACTGCACAACCACCACATTACCGTGGAACTCTGTACACACACACACACACACACACACACAACAATACACACACACACACTCTCTCTCTCTCTCTTTCTCTCTCTCTCTTTCTCTCTGACACGCACGCAAACACAGACACGAGCTCGCGCTGCGCGCGCTCACACATACGCACACAGAACACGCGCGTACGTACACTCGTACTCGGACACACACACACACACACACACACACACAACACTTTCTTCCACAGAGGAAAATGAAAACAAACAAAAAGAAAACTGGGAAAACCGGTGGTAGGAATTTCCGTGCTCTCGTGGCATACCAGACTGCCTTCGCCCATGAACCAGTTGAAGGGAAGCAACTCTTGTCTTATGTACCCGTCACAGAGCAGACGACATGGCGAGAACAGGCAAGACGGGTTTATGTTGCCGCCGTTCCTCTGCTCGTACGACGACGCTCAGAATGAATAGGTGCTGACACCATCACGAAATGAATTCGTCCAAAAAAAAAACAACAAAAATATAAAAAAAAGTCGGGGCTGTCGGACGTTTTGACATTTTTCATTGTGCTGGCTTCTTTTCAACAACACACACATAAAAAAAAAATTGAAAAAAAAAATGGGGGGGAGGGGGGAGAAAAAGGGTAAAAATATCACACACACACACACACACACACACAGACACTGTCTCTCTCTCTGTCTCACACACACACACACACCACACACACACACACACTCCAGACAGAAAGAAAAGTCACTGCGCTAGATAATAAGTTTTTTTCAATCGTTTATATAATAATAATAATAATTACAACATTTGTATAGTGCAAAATCTTGATAGAAATCAAATCTAAACGCTGATATATATAGTTGCATGCATCTCCCCCTCTCCCTCCTCCCCCTCCCCCCTACACACACGCCAAGCCCACCATCTGCCCCGTGTTGGGTTGTTATGTTTTTTGTTTTCTTGTTTTTTAAAGGTGCCTGGATGGTTGCCGTGTGTGTGTTGTGTGTGTGTGTGTGTGTGTGTCTTTTCAATTTCAAACCACTGCAGGGGATTTCTTTCGTCACTTCTCTTTTCTACACACACACACACACACACGGCAACCATCCAGGCATCTTTAAAAAACATGAAAACAAAAAATAAAATAACCCAAACAAAAAACAAAATGACCCAATAACAATAATATAAGCATAATAACACAAATATAATTAACAATGTCCGATTTTCTGATCTGCCAAGCCATCGTGTGTGCAGACTTGCGAGTGCCTACCACCACCCACCACCCCTCTCGTGTGTATACGCATGCAGAATACCTAGTATGCACGTTAAAGACCCTGTAAGTCATGTCAGTGGCTGGTTTATGGAAACAGGAATACACTGGGTATGCAAGATACACTGGATATGCAAGCAACGACAATTTTTTTAAGTGGTTTTTAAATAACCTTTACCGTTGAAAAATAAAGTATTCTCTCTCTCTCTCTCTCTCTCTCTCTCTCTCTCTCTCTCTCTCTCTCTCTCTTAGCGCATGTGTGTAAGTGTGTGAAGGTGTGTGAAAGTGTGCTTGTATGTATGTTTGAGTCTGTCTATATGCCTGTCTGTTGATGTGTTTGTCTATGAAAGTTACTATGCTTATCAGTAGGAAGGTTTACCGTTTCTTAATCTTTGTAGTTAGACATTAACACCTTTCATACATTGGGTGAATTTTGTGTTCCTCTGTCAATTGAATATCACTAATGGTTGGACGTCTGGATGGTTGTTGGGCGGTTAGTCAGGTAGTTTCGCTCCCGTCTTTTTTTTTTTTTTTTTTTTTTTTTTCTAAAATTGGCTGTGCCCTGTTGACTGGTTTGTTCAATTGGCTGGTCTGAAAATATCAGCACTGAACTACAGGGAACAAGCCTTTGTTGCTGCAAGGTCATCTTTCTTTGAAGACTGTATTTTTTTAATTAAAACCGCAGAGCAACAAAAGATACAGAGACTAATGGATAAAAGCATTAAACTACCAGTAGTTCAGTAACTGAAAAGGTCGAATTTCGATTAAAAAAAAAAATTTAACCTATACAGCAGTCAAATAGTAATCAAAAGGCTGAAGCATTTAACTAGTTTAACAATTCAAATCTTTCCATCCCTGATGTAGCAGAATTTAGTCTTTTTCTTCAACATCCTGACCAAATCATGATCATTCTGGTTTTTCCAGTTAAAGCCCGAAGTTCAAGGAGACTTCCTGACACAAACAGCTGCATAGAAAGCAAACAATCCCGGGAAGCCAGTCCCCAACTGTTCACACCCCATTGTCTTCCCACAGCTACTTACAGTCACTCACTCCTAAAGCCCTACTGACAATCAAATTCGACAAGGTGAGCACGGGTGTAAACGTCTGCGCTTTGCTTTCTCACTCGAGAAAGCTCTCCTTTATCCCGAAAATCCCTCGTCGCCATTGTTTAGTCCCGCAGCTGCGAGCGACAGAAATCACGATTGGGACCAGACAGGTCAGCTGACATGATGACCTGACGTCACATTCCTGACGGTTTACCGATTAAAACAATGGGAGGGAGGGTGAAGGGTGATGAGATGGGGAAGGGTGAGGTCGACGGAGGATTCAGCTGAAAGTGGAAGGGGTGACATGGTGACTAAATTGAATTTTAACTTTTTAAGATGAGTTTGAATTTTTTTTAACAAACACGAGTAGCGATACAGATCAAACCAAGGCATTGGTATGTGTGTGTGTGTGTGTGTGTGTGTGTGTGTGTGCGTGTGTGTGTGTGTGTGTGTGTGTGTGTGTGTGTGTGTGTGTGTGTGTGCGTGTGTGTGTGTGTGTGCGTGCTTGCGTGCGTGTCTGTGTATATGCCTGTCTGTACCTTGTGTGTGTTTAAAGTTCTTTAAATATTTCCAAATAATTTTGTTTCCCCCCCCCTCTCTCTCTCTCTCTCTCTCTCTCTTTCACTGGAAGGAGAGTGGGCTGTGCTGCCTGGGTGCGTAATACATGCGCGCTCTGTGTATGTGTGGGGGGTGGGGGGTGGGGGGTGTATGTGGACAAAAAATCCCGTGCGTTTGTGTATCTGCCTATCTGCCTGTATGAATCGGACATTTTCTTATTGTTTCTGAATGGACATTATTTCAATAAATTGGAATGGGTCAAATTTCTGGGCCAGTACAATATGATGATATTCTCTTCGTCAATCTGACTAGACCTCCAAATGTTTATTGGTATCAAGATAAGATGTCAGTCAGTTCTTTTCCTCTTCCAACTTCTGTGCCATCTCCATGGCCACATCGATCCCACGCCGCTTATTCCAGCTCCACAACACACAGAGATATCAAGCCTCCTTGAGGCCACTCATCAGATGCCAATGACTATTATTATGAGTTTGAACTGGTCGTTCTACTACATATCTTAATCTGCTGTCATTCTAGCATGTCCCTTGTTCATATTGCTTATAGCCCAGCCGACTACTAGAGCCATTTCAGGGCTAACACCACGTTAAAAACGACCAGGTTGAGATAAAATACAGCAAAAGACAACAGTTAAAACCATGCTCATCATTAACCTTGCAAGTCTAAAATGCAATTAAAAAAAACATACTCGGACGTAAAATCATATCATGTGAAATCTATTGATCTCTTGTAAAAACTGGAAAATTGCATCATGAGGGACGTCTCGGATGAGGTTCTTAAAGGAGTCCACCGTGTAGTGCTTTTGTCTCACATCGTACAAATCCCAGCACTCAAGAAGGAGGTGTCTGACGCTCAACGGCTCGTCACGTGGTATACACTGAATGGTCATCCTCAGTGACATATCACCAAAGATGGGTCCTTATTGTTGAAACTCGATTAATCAATATTATTTGATCATCATAATCATCAAGTGCCCTGCCACATGGGCCTCCATATGCATCTATCCCTTGTTGCTGCAAGCACATCTTCCACCATCTCTGTCCTCAACCACTCTGCAAGTCTGTCCAATATTTTTTGTTCCAATATTTATTTGATAGCGCAGTAAAACAGACGTGCAGTCTAATCTGTAAAATGTCTTCGTCGTTTTGTATAGAAAGTTGTTGGGCTCTGATATTTTTTCCAAAGAAATCAACCGTAATGGTTTGACCATTTTGTGTCTCTACCGCTAGTCTCTGTTGTCTTCTAGAGAAGAGTTTGTGCGGGTCGTAATTTGCTGAGGACGAAGTCTAATATTGTTCCATGGTTTCGGATTCTTAGCGGTTTGAACAGATCTTTTAATCTTGCCATCTGCTGTTAATTAAACGAGACTGCACACTTCGTTCGGGCAAAAAGTCATCGCTTGTGGTTTGGTTAAGATGCCTCACCATTGAACGCACAGACCCGCGCTCGAGGTTTGCTTCTGAACGCAGAAACCGCATGAGCTCTAAGGCTGTTACTTCAGTTTCATCGCTTCTACTATGCCCCTCCTTCCCTCATATTGTTGCAGTCACATCCATCGTTCGTTGAATATAGTCAGTCTGTTTGACAAAACCTGTACCACATATTCTAAGCACAGGAAACAGGAGTCAGACATTTCAGAGAGAGACTTAGTGCCTAGTTAACACATTATCAATAAGACTGCGAAGTAAATATCAAGCACTTAAAGGACATACAAACTTACTGATGCATACAGATTAATAGTCAATGTGAGACTGTAAACTGACATTAACATAGCACTTAGAAAGCGAACAATATCCAGCTTTCTGAGTTTTTGAAAGCTTTAACCTTCCAGTATAAGAGGGTTTTGTGTTTTTGTCTGAGAGGTGATAAATGCATTCTTTTCACGATTACTTTTTATTCTTGATCATCTGTTCAATCTCTGTTTGCAAGATGGAGTAGGGGAAGAATGATTCGTTTGTCCCGTATAATGTGTTCGATTTTGTGTTCATGTCTATACTGGCAAATGCGTCTCTTGGTTTCTATAGCTGGGTCGTTATTGATTATATGTGGACCAAAGGTCTTTCCAAAAATAAGAGATACATTACACAGTTTTGTCCTTTTGTTTGTTTGGTTTGGTTTGGTTTGGTTGGTCTGGTTTGATCTGGTTTGGCTGGCTTGCTTGGCTGGCTTGGCTTGGCTCGGGGTGAATAAACGACCGGGCTGACATTCAAACCCTTAGTCGTATTTTGTATTCAGTTCCTGGCAATCATTTCTTGATTTGAAATTCGCAAGGTTGAAAGAGCAAATTTTAATTAAGGAGCTATGTCCAACTGTTCCAACGGTAAAAGTAAATCAACAAGAATATTTTCTCTTTACCTGGTGAATATAATACCTCGATTATTTTCAAAAGATGTGGTTTTATGATAAAAACAAATCCCACGGCATTGTTTTGGACTTCATGGAGGGAGTGAAGACAGAACATTTGTTTCCTGTTATTCTTTTTTTTTTTTTTTTAAACAAAAAAAAAAAAAAAATTCTTTAAATCATCAGAATAAGGTAGAAATATTACAACAGCCTGGTCATCCCGAGTATTTTCTTCTTTTGTCTCAGTTCTCCTTTTAAACGGAGTTTGTGCCAGTCATCACTTACTGAGAACGAAATCTAATACTGCTCCATGATTTGGTCCTTTGCAGTTTGAGAAATCTTTTAATCTTGCCATCTGCTGCTAATCAAAGGGACTACAAGATTCTTTTGGAGCAAAACGTCATTGCTTCTGGCTCAGTTAGGATGTCTCACCCTTGACAGCACAGGCCAGGCTGAGGTCTGACCCTGAACGCACGGAAACCCGTGTGTGCTGTGACCCTGTTATTTCTGTTTCCATGCTTTCATTATGGTCTTCTTTGCTATTCCATCACGGTCACTGTCATGGCAGTAACCAGCCGGGTCCATCCAGTTTGTTCAACATCTATGCCACAGTCATGCTTAAATGTATAAAAACTGTGGCTGAAACATGTCACACACACGACGCACCACGCAGCACAGGCGCACGCGCCTACACACACAGAGGCACAGCACACATACACACACACATACACATGTACGCACACGCACACACACACACTAAAACACATACACACACGCACACGCGCGGCGCCACACCACACCACACACACAACACACAACACAAACACGCACACCACACACAAACACACACACACACACACAACACAAACACACAAACTTATACATCACTTTACATAAGCTATAAACTACATAATATGACAACAGCGGCTAAAATGCATGCTACAGATCATATACAAAACTGAAAATTGACAGCAAACACTTTACAGCAAAACACTGCCCTTCCGACTTGAAAAGTTTAAACCATTACCAACGTGATCAATTACATCTAAACGAATGACCAGCTCTCTCAGTGACACTTCAACCACTCATGCTTTTTATGTCTATCTAAACGTCACACAAATTTGTTAATTTCTCTAAAGTTACTCCATTGTCTTTGACAAAAACGTTTGACTTATGTGAACGTACATACATAAATGTAGCCAAACAAAAAATGCAAAAATTTAAGTTTTAGAGGGTGTGCCCCGCTGACTGACTAGCCAATTCTTATTTTTTGTCCTTAAAAACAACAGCTGTCGAAAAGATCAGGTTTATTATCACGATATCGAAATAAAACCAAACAGGTTTACGTACTGCTTTCCCGGTGGAGTTCTGTTCTTTTTGGTTTGCATGACCTGTCAGGGTCGTACTTTTGTTCTTCAGGTCATGTTCTCCGGTCTATGCTCTTCAGTCAATGTTCTCCCGGGTCTATGCTTCTTCAGTCATGTTCTCGTCTATGCTTCTTCAGTCATGTCTCCGGTCTATGCTTCTTCAGGTCAATGTTCTCCCGGGTCTATGCTTCTTCAGGTCAATGTTCTCCCGTCATGTTCTAGGTCATGTCTCCGGTCATGCTCTTCAGGTCAAAGTTCTCGGTCTATGCTTCTCAGTCAATGTTCCGTCTATCTTCTCAGGTCAAGTTCTCCCGGGCTATGCTTCTTCAGTCATGTCTCCGGTCTATGCTTCTTCAGTCAATGTTCTCCCAGACATGGAGAAAAATTAATACTGGAGGAAAACAGACATGCACATGGCCACAGATGTCTAACAGGAACAGAATGAACAAAATAATTGTATTTTGTATACGCCTTCAAAGAGAATGTGAATCTTACATGATCATCAAAATGAGATAAGAGAAGCAAGATTTACTTCACACACCCGTAAATCAATCTCAGTCCTAATTGAAAAAAATTTGGCTAGTTTGCTGTCCTTTTTGACATTCTTCAGATTCAAAATATCCAATGATCTCAACAACAAAAATATATATATACAGATGCTTTCGTTCACATTCAAAACATAATTTAGCAATAGAAACCGTTTCAGTCTCAGTTTCTTCCGATGAAAGTTTCAAAATTCCATACGCACCATCCTCACAGATATCATGTGATATAAAATAAAAGAAGGAATCAGAATGATCATGACCTAATCCATAAGCTTGCGCATAATCCGAATAAGCTGGTAAGGCCTTCAAATAAACAAGAAAAATTACAAGCAAACGAAAAAAACCATTGACAACACGGGGAACTTAAAAAAAAAAAAAAAAAAAAAAAACAACATACCAGCATTAGGACAACTAAGTAGAAACTATTGGTAAGTATGAAACAATAAATATAAAACAAATAATGATAAAAGAACGTTATACTACACAAATACCGCATAAAGCATAACAACATAAAAGTGTATAATTATGATGGTAATGTAAGTTTTGTGTTTGTTAAAAGATTTAGATCCCGTGCTCCACCATCCCTCCCTTTCAACAACTCGCCAGCATTTGTATAGATCTGCGAGGACTCCAGAGACGATCTGATTTCTGCTCGTAGATTCTGAACGAACGTATAATATCAAAGTATCTCACACATGACTCTTAAAGGCAATTCTGTTAATTAACAGCAGGAAAAGGTACGACAATCACCACTCTTCCCCTTCCCTGCCCCCTCCCCACCCCCGCCCCACAGGTCACCGTTATCTGTTTCTCCCCCCCCCACCCACCGAATCTCTCACTCTCACTCTCTCTCTCTCTTTCTCTCTTTTCTCTTGTCTCTCTGTTGTCTGTCTGTCTGTCTCCTCTCTCTCTCTCTCTCTCTCTCTCTCTCTCTCTCTCTATTTCTCTGGTCTCTATGTCTGTCTGTCTGTCTCTCTCTCTCTATTTCTCTGGTCTCTATGTCTGTTGTCTGTCTGTCTGTCTGTCTGCCTCTCTCTCTCTCTCTCCCTTTCTTTCTTCTTTCTTTCTCTTCCTCCCTCCATCCTCCCTCTCTCTCTCTCATGTGTGTGTATGTATCCACGTGCATGCACATGATTTTTCAATATGTTCGGATAAAATGAAACAATTTTTGTTCAGATTCTCCCTTAATCCCACGATTCTAAGATCTTGACAAAGCCTTTGTTTAGAACAAACAGAAACGTCCCACAGACATTACAGCCTGGTCAACAAGAGGACAGAATCTGAGTGAAGGCACAGTGTGCTATGAACCAATGGAGCAACACAGCTGTCTGGAATGGAATACTACATGCGTGTTTGGGGGGACGTTTAGCCAGCACCTCATAACATTTCTCTTCTTTTCCACTGACAATGTCGCTTTGTTGGCAAGATAAACTGAAAAATCTAGAAAATCAGTAAGATTGTCTTTTTTAAAACAAATTCAAACTGTTTTGAGCTGTGATGTGATGTAATGGATGTGTGCGTGCGTGCGTGCTGTGTGTGTGTGTGTGTGTGAGAGAGAGAGAGCATGTGTGGGTCTGTGTGTGTCTGCATGAGGGCGAGAGAATGCGTGTGGTGTTGTGTGTGTGTGTGTGTGTGTGTTTGCGTGCGTGCGTGCGTGCGCGCGCGTGTGTGTGATGTGTGTGCGCGCGCGCGCGTGTATTTGTGGTGTATATTGTATTTGTCTGTGATTGTGTCGTGTGTCGAGCATGTGTGTGTGTGTGTGTGTGTGTGTGTGTGTGTGTGTGTGTGTGTGTGTGTGTGTGTGTGTGTGTGTTGTGTGTGTGTGTGTGTGTGTGTGCACGCGCGCGCTTTCACATCGAGATGTTCTGCCAGTGAGGCTGTGTGTGTGTTGAATATGAGCAACACAACTAGAACTATATCATTTTCATTTTTCCAACAACATCGTTTTAACTTTTCTACATGCACGTGATTTTGCATTATGTATGGACAAAATGAAACCATTTTTTTTTTTTTCAGATTCTCCCTTAATCCCACGATTCTAAGACCTTGACAAAGACTTTGTTTAGAACAAACAGAAACGTCCCAAAGACATTACAGCCTGGTCAACAAGAGGACAGAATCTGAATGAAGACACAGTGTGCTATGAACCAATGGAGCAGCACAGCTGTCTGGAATGGAATACTACATGCGTGTTGTGGGGGGGGGGGGGGGGGACGTTTGGCCAGCAACCTCATAACATTTCTCTCTCTTTTCCACTGACAATGTCGCTTTGTTGGCGAGATAAACTGAAAAAAATCTAGGAAAATCAATAAAGTTGTTTTTTCATTTATTTTTCAAAAGTTTTTTTTTTTTTGACTGTTTTGAGCTGTGATGTGATGTAATGGATGTATATCTGTGTGTGTGTGTGTGTGTGTGTGTGTGTGTTGTGTGTGTGTGTTTGTGTGTGTGTGTGTGTGTGTGTGTGTGTGTGTGTGTGTGTGTGGTGTGTGGTGTGGTGTGTGTGTGTGTGTGTGTGTGTGTGGTGTGTGCATGTTGTGTTCGTCTGTGCCTGTGTGTCTGTGAGTGTGTATTGTGTATGTGTTTGTATGTGTGTATGGTTTGGTGTGTATGCGCTTTCACGGCGAGAGGTTCTGGCAGAGAGATTGTGTGTTGAATATGAGCAACACAACTGAAACTGCAACATTTTGATTTTTCTCATTTTATTTCAATTATTAAAAAGTAAAATGATCAAGACATACATACTTGATTATTTTTCGGATAGGAAGCAAAAATAAAACACAATAAGGGAACAGGAATTATTACTGAACAAACAACCTCTGCTTTGCATTTTGTCTATGAGCTTAGAATTTGGTTGATCTTATTCGAACGAACACAGTCGTGAACAATGAATTTGTTAACATCGAGAAAACTTACACAACGAGACAAGGAACATAGTTACTTAAACAGCCAGTTAGTTTTCGCGATTTTCCATTGGTCGCACGTTCCATAACAGTCAGTCCTTTGTCCCTGCCTCTTCACAAATTTTTGTTATCGTGTTGTACTTGACCTCACACACACACACACACACACACACACACACACACACACACACACACACACACACACACACACACACCACACACACACACACACACACACGCACGCACGCACGCACGCACTCACCACACCGCACACACACACACACACACACACACACCACACAACACACACACACACACCCCACACACACACACACACGAACAGACAGACAGACAGACAGACAGAGAAGAGAGAGCACAGGAAGAGGAGGGAGAGAGACACAGAGAGAGAGGGGGAGAGAGAGACAGAGAGAGAGAACAAGTAGAAATTAAGTGATTCTAATATCTTTCTCGGCAAGCGATGATAAACCTTTTCTACAGAATTGCAAAAACAGGAGAGAGAAAAATTCCATCACTTTATATCAAAAGAAACTCCTGAGTTGTTATCTTTTTCTTTTCTTTTCCTTTCTTTTCCTTCTTTTCTTTTTTCTTTCCTTTTTTTACTTTTTGCTCTCCATCTCCATCCCCCATCACCCACCCCCCTTTTTTTTTCATTTTTATGTATAGCGTTAAGATGTAATGATGAACCAGCCAGTCGATACCTTCACCAGCGGGAGCCAGGAAGAGTCAAGACAAACATCTCCAGATGAAAATCGTAAACTCTCCACCATCTGGGCCCGGCCTGCTTCGTGGATGCTTCCTCCTTCAGACAATAGCGAGGGACTCAGAAGAGGTCCTTGTGGCGCGCCCTTAGTGTTTAAACACTGACAGGCAATTATGACAGGCGGTGCCAACGATGTTGGATAGCTGTGTTGGAGCCTGCTGAACCGTATGACGTGCAGAATTGTCGCCCTTCTCCCTGCATGAAACCCATTCACAGACGGCCCGTTCTTTGAGAATAGAGGAGGGAAAAAAAGTAACCAGAAGTTTCAAGGAGCTAGCTCTTCAGACATCTGATTACAGAACATTACTGAAAAAAAATGTGTGAGGGTTGGGGAGAAAATGAACACACAGAAAAATGGAGAGAAAAAAACATAAAAGAAAAGAACGAAATAGAATAAATCGTAGCTTGTTACAACGTTGCCTGTGTTTTATTGCTCCTCTCTCTCTCTCTCTCTCTCTCCTCTCTCTCTCTCCTCTCTCTCTCTCTCTCTCTCTCTCTCTCTCTCTCTCTCTCTCTCTCTCTGTATCTCTCTGCCCCGCTCTCTCTCTCTCTCTCTCTCTCTCTCTCTCTCTCTTTGTGATCTCTCTGCCCCCGCTCTCTCTCTCTCTCTCTCTCTCTCTCATCTCTCTATCTCTCTGTCCCCCTCCCCCCTCTATCTCTCTCGCTTTCTCTGTTATTCTTTAAAGACAGCGCGATACTTGTGACCTTATCTGTCCACCATGTAAAGGTGCAGAAGAGAGTGAAGTCACTTTTGTTTATTGTTGTCCAGTCTGAAGTGACGTCAGAAATCGGTTAATTCCATCAAAGTGTCTCGAACAACCTTCCTTATCATGACTGCCGTCTGCTGAGGAAACGGTTTTGCTAAGTATCGGTATGAAGCTTTCAAAATCTGCAATGCATATATATAACAGCATATTGAGGACTATTGTTTTGTTCTTTGTCAGCTTATAGGTGAAACATCTGCTTTATATTTATATTTGTTATATTCATTTCACACTTTCATGAGAATCCATGGCTTTAATGAGAACATAATCTCTCTCTCTCTCTCTCTCTCTCTTCTCTCTCTCTCTCTCTCTCTCTCTCTCTCTCCTTTCTCTCCCTCTCTCTCTTCTCTCTCCCTCTCCCTCTCATCCCCCTCTCTCTCTCGCCCCTCCCGCCACCAATGCTCCATTTTAGTAATATTTTGATATCTTTACGGAATACTATATTATTTGTATTAACATAAACCTTCTCTAGGAATTACACTTTACATGTATTAACATAAACCTTGTATGGGTGAGGGTGGATATTATCTGTCTTCTCCAGAAAAACTGAACACTTTGAGAACAGATGGTGCGAAATCTTCACCAGGACAACTAAACATTTTGGGACACTTACGGTGCGCTGTCTTCTCCAGGACAACTAAACATTTTGGGACACTTACGGTGCCCAGTCTTCTTCAGGACAACTAAACATTTTGGGACACTTACGATGCCCAGTCTTCTTCAGGACAACTAAACATTTTGGGACACTTACAGTGCGCTGTCTTCTCCAGGACAACTAAACATTTTGGGACACTTACGGTGCGCTGTCTTCACCAGGACAACTAAACATTTTGGGACACTTACGATGCCCAGTCTTCTTCAGGACAACTAAACATTTTGGGACACTTACAGTACGTTGTCTTCTCCAGGACAACTAAACATTTTGGGACACTTACGGTGCGCTGTCTTCACCAGGACAACTAAACATTTTGGGACACTTACGGTGCGCAGCGTTCTTCGGGACAGTTCAACGTTTTTGGGACACAGATGGCGCTGTCTTCTCCTGGAGAACTGAACATTTTGGGACACATATAGCGCTGTCGTCTCCTGGAGAACTGAACATTTTGGGACACATATAGCGCTGTCGTCTCCTGGAGAACTGAACATTTTGGTACACAGATGGCGCTGTCTTCTCCTGGAGAACTTAACTTTTTTGGACACATATAGCGCTGTCGTCTCCTGGAGAACTGAACATTTTGGGACACAGATGGCGCTGTCTTCTCCTGGAGAACTGAACATTTTGGGACACAGATGGCGCTGTATTCTCCTGGAGAACTGAACATTTTGGGACACAGATGGCGCTGTATTCTCCTGGAGAACTGAACATTTTGGGACACAGATGGCGCTGTCTTCTCCTGGAGAACTGAACATTTTGGGACACAGATGGCGCTGTATTCTCCTGGAGAACTGAACATTTTGGGACACAGATGGCGCTGTATTCTCCTGGAGAACTGAACATTTTGGGACACAGATGGCGCTGTCTTCTCCTGGAGAACTGAACATTTTGGGACACAGATGGCGCTGTCTTCTCCTGGAGAACTTAACTTTTTTGGACACAGATGGCGCTGTATTCTCCTGGAGAACTGAACATTTTGGGACACAGATGGCGCTGTCTTCTCCTGGAGAACTTAACTTTTTTGGACATAGATAGCGCTGTCTTCTCCTGGAGAACTGAACATTTTGGGACAAAGATGGCGCTGTCTTCTCCTGGAGAACTTAACTTTTTTGGACATAGATAGCGCTGTCTTCTCCTGGAGAACTGAACATTTTGGGACAAAGATGGCGCTGTCTTCTCCTGGAGAACTTAACTTTTTTGGACACAGATAGCGCTGTCTTCTCCTGGAGAACTTAACTTTTTGGACATAGATAGCGCTGTCTTCTCCTGGAGAACTTAACTTTGGGGGTCACAGATAGCGCTGTCTTCTCCTGGAGAACTGAACATTTTGGGATACAGATGGCGCTGTCTTCTCCTGGAGAACTTAACTTTTTTGGACATAGATAGCGCTGTCTTCTCCTGGAGAACTAAACTTTTTTGGATATAGATAGCGCTGTCTTCTCCTGGAGAACTTAACTTTTGGGGTCACATATAGCGCTGTTTCTCCTGGAGAACTTAACTTTTAGGGTCAAAGATAGCGCTGTCTTCTCCTGGAGAACTTAACTTTTTGGGGTCACATATAGCGCTGTCTTCTCCTGGAGAACTTAACTTTTGGGTCACAGATAGCGCTGTTTTCTCCAGGGCAACTTAACACTATTGGACACTTATTGCGCCCTGTCTTCTCCCAGACAATTGTACTTGTCCTCCCAGGACAACCAAATTTTGAGACACACATCGCGTGTTGTCTTTTCCAGGACAAGTGAACATTTTGGGACGCACATGGTGTGCTGTCTTCACCAGGACAACCAAATATTTTGGGACTCAAATCGTGCTATCTTTTTCCAGGACAACCAAACACTTTGAAACACATATCGTGCGCTATCTTCTACACCTTCCACACAAGGACAACAGCGAAATGTTGACTCATTTGCCGGTAACTATGGTTCACGATCTCATCTGTTTTATTTTATTCCAGTCAAAGCCTGTAACAAAAACTGGTAAACTCACCAGCAATCGTTCATGATTTTGTCTCATGATATGAAATAGATTATTGAATATAAGCTTTGTCTCCAATCTATTTCTAGACTTCATTAGAGCACTGGGTTTGCATGAGCAAACGAAAATTGCAGGCCACTGTTAGTTAATTTGGTCGGAGCACATACGTATACCGCAGTAAGAGCTTGATGCATCGGTCTTGAAGAAATACCAACTTAAGGACAAGTGACAGTTTAAGACCCAGCAGACGTGCTTTCTTCGCCATCTTGGGCTCCTTGTTAAACCATTCCCATTGATTTTTTTTCACTTCATCAGAACTGCGTCAGGTTCAGCAAAGATCAGGGGTAGGGGGAACAGCGGGAACTTTCAGTTCAATTCCGATTCATTCGGTCGGCAGTCTTCGGTTGAAGTAGTCCCAACAAGAGCATGGGATTCTGACAGACGACTCAACTCTAGGAAACTTTCCTTTGTGTTCGGTCTCTCTTTGAAAATGATTAAAAGGGGAGATTGGTTCTGATCGACCAGAAGCGAGACCATCTGTTTGTCTGGACATGCGTGTCCTCTCTCTCTCTCTCTCTCTCTCTCTCTCTCTCTCTCTCTCTCTCTCTCTCTCTCTCCCCCTCCCTCTCTCTCTCTCTCTCTCTCTCTCTCTCTCTCTCTCTCTCTCCTCCCTATCACTGACATCGATGAAACTATAAAAGCATAATATACTGAGTATCAACGAAGATGGACATATTCATTTGGAATGCACTGTATGTGTTTCTTTATGTTGTGCTGAATTATTTTGTTTCCTGAAGTTATTGTTATAAAATGGGTTGAACATACAAGGGCCATGAAAGGCTATCGTTTTTGAAACGTTTAAATCAACTCTCTCTCTCTCTCTCTCTCTCTCTCTCTCTCTCTCTCTCTCTCTCTCTCTCTCTCTCTCTCTCTCTCTCTCTCTCTCTCTCTCTTCTCTCTCTCTTTCTCTGTTCTCTCTGCTTCTGCTCTTGACTGATGAAGTGATTCGAAGTTTCAAGTTTCTCCCCCTCCCCACCCCCACCCCCCTCTTCTGTCTCTCACTCACTCATTCTCTGTATATGCACAGTGAGTGCGTGGATTTGTCCGTTTGTGGGAAGAAATTTCCTTTCGGAAGCTGCCACCATTTTCAAAACATTTCAGATTATCACCCCACCCATCATCTTTCTGACATAAAATTTGTATGGCAGCACTACATGCATTAGAAATCAGGCGCTGTGAGACATCAGAAGAAACTGCCGATGGTCAAGCAACAGAACAACCCTGGTTTTACAGTGGATACTTTTCCACTGCAGAGATCACGGCAATGTAGTGGCAGACAGACTCTTTAAAGTGGGATGCAGGCAGGAACAGACCGACTGCCTTGTCCCCTACAATGAAGCCAAGTTCATCACGAGAAGCCAAATCAATCATCAAGATCATCCATGTGCCCTGCCGCATGGCGTTGGCGATCATGGCACTCCATATAAACCTATCCTTTGTCGCTGCAAGTACTTCTCCCACTCACTCCGTCCTCAGCCACCCTAAAAGTCCATCCAATATTTTCCCTGGGTCTACCTAGTGCTCTTTTCTCTTCCAGTTTTCCTGTTGTGACCAGGTGCTCTAATTTCTTTTGCTTCGTGAAATGTCCTATAAATCAATACCCCGTGAAATAAGTGCCTTTAGAACAAGAATGACGTCCTTTGAGACACCACACACTTTCATTCAGACCACTGGATTTCACGTCCTTCGTCCTGACCACCTGGATTGACCATCCAGGACACAACCATGGTCGAACGCTGAAGACAATGAAGGGAAAAACTCTTATACTATGTCAAGTACCATGACTTGACAAGAATGACCAGATCACAACAGTTTGTATTCAGATTTGGAACCAGTCACTTCCGACCCCGGGCCTTTCTGTACAAAACCAACATTTTTCCCAAGTTCTCGTAAGGCAATGACCTTAACGCCCACCCCCACCCCCTAAGGAAGTCTTTCGATCATGTACAATCCAGATCGATATGTAAAGTTAGTTCTGGCTACAGATGTGGTCCTGAGGGATAAATGTGTGGCAAGGCAGTCTTCCTGCAGCTGAATGCAACCTCTGTCTTGGCAATAACCCTGAATGTGTAGAATGGCAATTGGAATGAAAAAAATATTTACCTTGTGTGGGTCAGACACTTTGCATGAAAATGTAAATTGCAAATGTGTAAACCTGAATGAGATAAAAATTGTACTAAGGGCGTGAAAATGTAACCCTGATCTTGAATGCATGCGTCGTTACTAAACTTGGAATATCTTTTCTATTTATTCTTTTTCAGTCTTTAAATTACACATGTATTTTCATAGTCAAGTCAAAAATATCGCAAGTGTATTTTGTGATGTGTTGAAGAATTTTGTAAAAGTAATGATCCCTTCAGAGTCTGAATGTGCATGCTCACATGGGAGACAGACAGAGATATGTGACGCGATGATACAAATGGCTTCTGTCAGTTTCTAGAGCTGAAGATAAGAAGACAGAAAGGAACAGTTCGACACGATACAATACGATACGATGCGATTTAATACGATACGACACGTTATGATCCCACTTTATTTTTGTACCGTTTTGACAGGGCTTTGCGTTTTAATGTATTTAGAAAAAAAGGCTATTTCAGATCGGCCGAATACAGGCGTTCTGTTCAAATTCAATTCAATAATCGTTTACTCATTCATTCGGAAATTAAAACATGTGTATGCTGGTACAATATCAAATGTACATAATTTTCACATCTACTGAAAACAATGACACAAATCTATCATAAGATATATAAATAAAAACACATCGACAGATCTTAATCATCCACAAAACACACCAATTTTCGGTGGTCGGTTTGCCTGTTTGCCTGCCTGCCTACCTGCCTGCCTGCCTATCTGCCTGTCTGTCTGTCTGTCTGTCCGTCCGTAGGTGTCCGTGTGTCTGACAGTCTGTGACAAAACTGTGGTTGCTAGAGTTTCTTAGCTGTTTCTGGGTGGATCTTTACCCAATTTGGATTAAAGACGTGGACAGTTGAGCGGTCATGACAGCGTAAGTTTGGAAGTCATACCGCCAAGGTCAAGGTCACACAGACCTAACTCAAAATCACAACTTTTCCACGGCTGTCAGAAACTTCTGACAAAATGAAGTGTATATAGTTTTCACGGCCGTGACAGTATACTGTTGTCTTCGCTTCACAGCAAGTTTTATTTAGTCTCATACTGCTTCAAAGTCGCAGTGACCGTGACAAACACAACATCTAAATTTTAACATTATATTATTATATTAAGAAGATCGTTACAAATGGCTTGTTTAATACTGCTTGTGTAAACATCTGGATTTTAAAGTATTTTAGTATAGAAAAAGAAGATCGTTACAAATGGCTTGTTTAATACTGCCCTTACAACATCTGGATTTTAAAGTTTTATAATATAGAAAAAGAAGATTGTTACGAATAGCTCGTTTAAAACTGCCCTAACAACATCTGGATTTTAAAGTTTTTTAATATAGAAAAAGAAGATTGTTTCAAATAGCTTGTTTAGCACTGCCCTTACAACATATGGATTTTTTTTTAATATAGAAAACGGAGATTGTTACAGTGGCTTGTTTAATACTGCCCATACAATATCTGGATTTTAACTTTTTTTTTAATGTAGAAAATGGACATGGTTACAATGACTTGTTTAATACTGCCCATACAATATCTGGATTTCAACATTATTTAACATAGAAAAAGGAGATTGTTACAATGACTTGTTTAATACTGCCCATACAATATCTGGATTTTCAAATTATTTTAACATAGAAAAAGGAGATTGTTACAATGACTTGTTTAATACTGCCCATACAATATCTGGATTTCAACTTATTTAACATAGAAAAAGGAGATTGTTACAATGTCTTGTTTAATACTGCCCATACAATATCTGGATTTCAACATTATTTTAACATAGAAAAAGGAGATTGCTACAATGTTTTGTTTAATACTGCCCATACAATATCTGGATTTCAACATTTATTTAACATAGAAAAAGGAGATTGTTACAATGACTTGTTTAATACTGCCCATACAATATCTGGATTTCAACATTATTTAACATAGAAAAAGGAGATTGTTACAATGACTTGTTTAATACTGCCCATACAACATCTGGATTTCAACATTTTTTAACATAGAAAAAGGAGATTGTTACAATGACTTGTTTAATACTGCCCATACAATATCTGGATTTCAACATTTTTTAACATAGAAAAAGGAGATTGTTACAATGTCTTGTTTAATACTGCCCATACAATATCTGGATTTCAACATTATTTAACATAGAAAAAGGAGATTGTTACAATGACTTGTTTAATACTGACCTTATAAATCTGGATTTTAAATTTTTTTTAATATAGAAAATGGTAAGATTGTAACAGTGGCTTGTTTCAAACTGCCCTTACAACATCTGGATTTTAAAGTTGTTGTTGTTTTTTTATATATAGAAAACGGAGATTGTAACAATGGCTTGTTTAATACTGCCCTTACAACATCTGGATTTTAAAGTTGTTGTTTTTTTATATATATATATATATATATATATATATATACAGAAAACGGAGATTGTAACAATGGCTTGTTTAATACTGCCCTTACAACATCTGGATTTTAAAGTTGTTGTTTTTTATTATATATTAATAGAAAACGGAGATGTAACAGTGGCTTGTTTAAACTGCCCTTACAATATCTGGATTTTAAAGTTGTTGTTTTATATATATATATATACAGAAAACGGAGATTGTAACAATGGCTTGTTTAATACTGCCCTTACAACATCTGGATTTTAAAGTTGTTGTTTTTTATATATATATATACAGAAAACGGAGATTGTAAAAATGGCTTGTTTAATACTGCCCTTACAACATCTGGATTTTAAAGTTTTTTTAATATAAGAAAAGGAGATTGTTAAGTGGCTTGTTTCATACTGCCCTTACTGCGAAAAGGAGTATGTATAAGCTTAACTAAACGAAGAAAGAAAGACAGACAGATAAACATACAAACAGATAAAGACAGACAAACAGACAGACAGAAGTGTACAAACGGCAATACTCATGATTATCGCAAACAACGCAATTACACATCGCCTTGCACAACATAGAAAACTGATTCCCCAAGGGACAGAAATAAAGTTGTCAAGTTACCATTCTCCCACTGTCTAACCGCAGGTGGTTTTCAATGTTTAATGAATGTGTGTCATGTCGCTGAGAGGCATAGGTTCCCTTTGAAAATGTTTGCTAATTCAAACACACACACACACACATACATATTCTTTCTCCCTCTCTCTCTCTCTCTCTCTCCTCTCTCTCTCTCTCTCTCTCTCTCTTCTCTCTCTGTCTTTCTTTCATTCTTTCTCTCTGTCTCTGTCCCTCTGTCTCTCTGCCTCTCTGTCTCACGCGCGCACACCACCACACACACACACACACACACACATTCTTCACACACATAGACCTTTTCCTGTTTTGATGACACCACTCTAAAGTGTATATTTTCACGTATATGTAATCACGTACGAGGGATAATCGGGCATGGATGTGTACGTGTGCCTGCATGTGGCAGAAAAAAAATCAAAGAAAGGCGAGTCAGAGGCCCAGAAAAAGAGATGGAGGAGGAGAAGTGTAGGATAGAATTTCCTCAAGTTTTTTCTCAAGACAGCTTTTCCGTGCACAACTAAATTATATGTACACCAACATTGCAGAGCCATATGGTGGAAAGATCCAAAAAGAAAATAGCTGAACCTGTATAAGCTTGTGAATAAAACCAACACACTGTATGCAGTGCTTCGTTTGTGAATCAAGCTCACAGTCAATGTGTAACCAGCGCGGCTCTTTAACCCTTTAACTTCCTTATCCTGTCCACCAGCATCCTGTAATGTCCGCCATGCTAGCAAATCAAACACTTAAGTCTTTCGACTCCCTCACCCTATCTACCAGCTTCCTGCAGGAAGTTGTTAGACAGGGTGAGGGAGTCAAAGGGTTGGGTTTTTTTGCAATTGGCGGATAGGCTGCAAGAGTCAAAGAGTTAAGTTTCTGCAGTTGGTGGACAGGGTGCGGGAGTCAATTGTTCAAGTTTGTGCAGTTGGTGGATAGGGTGCGGGAGTCAAAGGGTTAAATGTTTGCAGTTGGTGGGTAGGATGCGGGTGTCAAAAGGTTAACCAATTCCGCTGACGGGCCACTAAAGCATAGCGCTCTGCCTCACTGAGCTAATGGCACCACTTAAGAATAGTAACAATAATCAAAAAAATAAATGAATGAATGAGATAAATATAATAAATCAATAGCTAGCTAGATAGATAGATAAATAGATAAACAAATGAATGAATGAATAAATAGATAAATGAATATAACAAGTGAATGAAATAAAATAAAGCAAAAATAAAATGAAATGAAATTATGGCCTGTCTCAACGTAAACCCGCAACCCTGATTTCTCAGCTTGGCGCTGTAATCAACTGAGCCATCGAGGCCACTATCAAAACTACCGTGACCCGTCTGACAGTCGAACTCACAACCTCAGTGTCATACCTGACGGAGCGTCACACTCACACACACACACACACCACTCACGCCGTCACTCGCACACACACATACACCACACACGCACGCGCGCGCACACAACAACACAACATACACAAACACAAACAACGCACAACACACACATACACAAACACAAAACAAACACACTCACTCACAACATACAATACACACAACACACGCCACAACACACTCACACACACACAACAACACACACACACACTCACCACACACACACACACAACAACACACACACACGCACGCACGACACACAACGCACGCACGCGCGCGCGCGCGCACAACACACACACAACACACTTAAGGCAGAGGAAGTCAGAGATGGGAGAAGCACAACAGAGAGAGAAGAGAGGGATAGAGTGAGACAGACCCGACAGACAGAGACAGACAGACAGACAGACAAAGGAGGACATGACACTAACAGACAGATACAAAAGATAGAGAAGAGGACAGAGACAGAAGGACAGATGCAAGAAATGACAGAAGAAAGAGAGACAGCGACAGGACAGACAAGGACGAAGTAAAGGGGAGACAGACAGACAGCAGATACAGAAGACAGAAGAAAGAGAGAGACAGACAGACAGACAGATACAGAAAGACAGATACAGAAAGACAGAAGAAAGAGAGAGAGAGAGAGAGCAGAGACAGACAAAACAGACAGATACAGAAAGACAGAAGAAAGAGAGAGAGAGACAGAGAGATAGAGAGAGAGACAGAGCAGAGACAGACAAACAGAGAGACAGACAGAGACAGAGGGAGACACAGACACAGAGAGTGAGAAACACCGACAAGGACAGACAGACGGACAGACGGACAGACGCAGACAGACAGACAAAGACAGAAAAAAGAAAATGGAAGGGATGCCTGGGTTTGACACTAACAGTGAAGTTGATTTTAAACATTAGCTTGTTCAAGAATGATTCATCGCATTCGGACAGTTCAATATGCGCTCCACCCACACACTGCAAGCAATGATGTAACAAACTTCCTGAACCTGTTCAAGAAACCTATGCGCTGGCAAGATCTTTGAATGGAAGCGGAAAGTGTAAGCAGTGGTGCGCTTGAGATGATCTAGCTCATGGGCAATGCGTGATCAGCGCGGCTCTTTAACATTTTGACTCTGGAACCCTGTCCACTGGATCAGTTGATTAGAGCGCCGAGCTGAGGACTCTGGATTGTGGGTTCGACTTGGAGGTGGCCATAAATTTATTACTTACTTACTTACTTACTTACTTACTTTACTTACTTACTTACTTACTTTCTTACTAACTGACTGACTGACTAACTGACTAACTGACTGACTAACTGACTGATTGACTGGCTGGCTGACTGGCTGACTGGCTGGCTGGCTGACTGAATGATTTTTTTTTAATTTGTTTATTTATCTATTTATTTGTTTATTTATCTGTTTATCTATTTATTTATTTATTTATTCGTTTATTTGTTTATTCATTATGACACTAAGCTGATAGCATCAGACTGGAGCATTGAAGACGGGCTGTAAACAAGTCAATATTTCTTTTAGTTGCAGGCAGGGATTGCACGTGAAAACATCAGATTTAGAGTACACGATCCCATCAGCTGAGCCAGCATATCCGTTGTATCTTTAAACAAGGTGTGGGGGGGGGGGTGATAAAACAAAGAAAAATGAGAAAGAATATAAAGGAGCCTTTGTAGATGTTATGACTAAAAACAAACAAACAAAAACAATGACAAAAACCAACCAAACAAACAAAACAAAACATGTGGCCTGGCTTAGGGTCAATTAAACCCACGACCAAAACGATGACGCCACGTCGGTTTAACCGACGGGAATTAACGGGAAAGTACATAACAGAAGTGAATTTTTGAGAAAAAAAAATAAATAAATAAAGACTGGGGGAAGTTGGGGAAGGTTGGAGAGAGTTTGGGGGGGGGGGCGGGGAGAGGATGGCAACAACAAAAAAATTCAGTGACAGGCAAAACTAAAGACAACTGATGTGCAGGGGGGATATTGAATTTTCATACCTCCAGGTTTCTAGTGGTTGGAATGCAGATCCAAGATTCTGCGCAGTATCAACGCTAAGCTCCAGGGACCACCAAGAGATTGGACCCAAGTCCCCTGATATAGTTAACATGTGCAAACAAAGCACGCTGTCAAGATCTGGAGATGGAGCTTGGCACGGAATACCGAGACAAAATCGACTCAGAAAAAAAAAAAATGTTTTGTACGCTAGAGAACAGACACATCAGAAGTGACAAGCCAGTCAGATATATTGCATGTGTGCTCCTCATTTTGGCATCGCAGTGTATTTTCACACAAAAAATCGATTTGTATTAGTTTAACAACAAACAGACAGACGGACGGATAGACAGTAGTAGTTGTTCTAGAAGTAGAACGAAGAGAAGAAAAGTTTAACGACAGACAGACAGACAGACAACAGTAGTTGTTCTAGAAATAGAACGAGGAGAAGAATAGTTTAACAACAACAAACAGACAGACAGACAGCAATATTTGTTCTAGAAGTAGAACAAGGAGAAGAATAGTTTAACAACAACAAATAGACAGACAGACAGTAGTAGTTGTTCTAGAAGTAGAACGAAGAGAAGAAAAGTTTAACGACAGACAGACAGACAGACAGCAGTAGTTGTTCTAGAAATAGAACGAGGAGGAGAATAGTTTAACAACAACAAACAGACAGACAGACAGCAATAGTTGTTCTAGAAGTAGAACAAAGAGAAGAATAGTTTAACAACAACAAACAGACAGACAGACAGCAATAGTTGTTCTAGAAGTAGAACAAAGAGAAGAATAGTTTAACAACAACAAATAGACAGACAGACAGCAATAGTTGTTCTAGAAGTAGAACAAAGAGAAGAATAGTTTAACAACAACAAATAGACAGACAGACAGCAATAGTTGTTCTAGAAGTAGAACAAGGAGAAGAATAGTTTAACAACAACAAATAGACAGACAGACAGCAATAGTTGTTCTAGAAGTAGAACAAGGAGGAGAATAGTTTAACAACAACAAATAGACAGACAGACAGCAGTAGTTGTTCTAGAAGTAGAACAAGGAGGAGAATAGTTTAACAACAACAAATAGACAGACAGACAGCAATAGTTGTTCTAGAAGTAGAACAAGGAGAAGAATAGTTTAACAACAACAAATAGACAGACAGACAGTAGTAGTTGTTCTAGAAGTAGAACAAGGAGAAGAATAGTTTAACAACAACAAATAGACAGACAGACAGCAATAGTTGTTCTAGAAGTAGAACAAGGAGAAGAATAGTTTAACAACAACAAATAGACAGACAGACAGCAATAGTTGTTCTAGAAGTAGAACAAGGAGAAGAATAGTTTAACAACAACAAACAGACAGACAGACAGCAATAGTTGTTCTAGAAGTAGAACAAGGAGAAGAATAGTTTAACAACAACAAACAGACAGACAGACAGCAATAGTTGTTCTAGAAGTAGAACAAGGAGAAGAATAGTTTAACAACAACAAATAGACAGACAGACAGCAATAGTTGTTCTAGAAGTAGAACAAGGAGAAGAATAGTTTAACAACAGCAAACAGACAGACAGACAGCAATAGTTGTTCTAGAAGTAGAACGAAGAGGAGAATAGTTTAACAACAACAAACAGACAGACAGACAGCAATAGTTGTTCTAGAAGTAGAACGAAGAGAAGAATAGTTTAACAACAACAAACAGACAGACAGACAGTAGTAGTTGTTCTAGAAGTAGAACAAGGAGGAGAATAGTTTAACAACAACAAATAGACAGACAGACAGCAATAGTTGTTCTAGAAGTAGAACAAGGAGAAGAATAGTTTAACAACAACAAATAGACAGACAGACAGCAATAGTTGTTCTAGAAGTAGAACAAGGAGAAGAATAGTTTAACAACAACAAATAGACAGACAGACAGCAATAGTTGTTCTAGAAGTAGAACAAGGAGGAGAATAGTTTAACAACAACAAATAGACAGACAGACAGCAATAGTTGTTCTAGAAGTAGAACAAGGAGAAGAATAGTTTAACAACAACAAATAGACAGACAGACAGCAATAGTTGTTCTAGAAGTAGAACAAGGAGGAGAATAGTTTAACAACAACAAATAGACAGACAGACAGCAATAGTTGTTCTAGAAGTAGAACAAGGAGAAGAATAGTTTAACAACAACAAACAGACAGACAGACAGCAATAGTTGTTCTAGAAGTAGAACAAGGAGAAGAATAGTTTAACAACAACAAATAGACAGACAGACAGCAATAGTTGTTCTAGAAGTAGAACAAGGAGAAGAATAGTTTAACAACAACAAATAGACAGACAGACAGCAATAGTTGTTCTAGAAGTAGAACAAGCAGGAGAATAGTTTAACAACAACAAACAGACAGACAGACAGCAATAGTTGTTCTAGAAGTAGAACGAAGAGGAGAATAGTTTAACGGCAGACAGACAGACAGCAATAGTTGTTCTAGAAGTAGAACAAGCAGGAGAATAGTTTAACAACAACAAACAGACAGACAGACAGCAATAGTTGTTCTAGAAGTAGAACGAAGAGGAGAATAGTTTAACGACAGACAACAGACAGACAATAGTTGTTCTAGAAGTAGAACAAGCAGGAGAATAGTTTAACAACAACAAACAGACAGACAGACAGCAATAGTTGTTCTAGAAGTAGAACGAAGAGGAGAATAGTTTAACGACAGACAGACAGACAGCAATAGTTGTTCTAGAAGTAGAACGAAGAGGAGAATAGTTTAACAACAGACAGACAGTAGTAGTTTGCTCTACAAAGAGGAGCAAGTGGAGGGATAGCAGCAACAGCAGTCGGTAGTTCAGCTGTTAGAGCACTCTGTTAATAAAGCAGGGGTTATAAGTTCAAACCTCGGGGG
>JAPXFY010000015.1:15027016-15039516 GCA_030674185.1 Monoplex corrugatus
ACAGACAGACAAACAGAGGGGGAAAATATGACAAAAAGAATAAAAGAGAAAGAAAGAAAGAAAAACTGAGAGAACTCATAGAGAAGGAAATTGAGGACAACTGACATCCAGGCAGAATATCACATTTCCATAGCACCAGTTACCACCGCTGGAATGCATATCTACGATTCTCCACACTATCAGCGCAAAACTCAAGAGACAGCAGCGGCATCGAGTATAAGTTCTCCTGGGATAGTTAACATAGGCAAACAACGCACGCTGCTGAGACCTGGAGACAGAGCTTGATATGGAATGCTGAGGCAAGATCAGTTCACACTGTTCAATAAAGATCAGGTTCGTCAGAAGTGACAAGCCTTTCATATAAACTGCATGTATGTTTGTGCCCCTGTTTGGTTTCACGTGCATAGTTTATTTGGAGTGAAAGTCTTTTCGATCTGAATTCAGGAAGGAAGGGAATGATGGTAGGTATTACGAAGATGGGAGGGTTAGGAGGTGATATTTTGTGTCCATGTAACTGTATGTTCGTGTGTTTGTCTACCACTTTGTGTTTTGTGTGTCTGTCTTTCTGTCTGTAAGTGAGCAACCAACCATTCACAGAACAAACTACTTCTGCATGTGTTACATGGAAACACCCCCCCCCCCACCCCCACCCCCACCAAGAAATAACACAAATAATGAGCATGATTTCAAGTATTCGTTTAAGCTCTAAATGACTAACTTACGTGGTTTCTTTCAAAGTTCAAACACACCATAAACTTTATTCAGATAATTAATTGTATTTCACATGTAATCTAACATGTTCTATATGTCTATCTGTCATGAGGCATGTGTGGGGCTGAAGTGGTGACGGAAGAAAGTACAGGTATGTTTGTATGAGTCTGTCAGTCTGTTTGTCTGTGTGTGTATGTGTGTGTGTGTGTGTGTGTGTGGTGTGTGTGTGTGTGTGTGTGTGTGTGTGTGTGTGTGTGTGTGTGTGGTGCGTGCGTGCGCGTGCATGTGTCTGTGCGTGTGTGTGTATGTTTGTGAGCGCGCGCATGGATGTTCCTGTTTGTTTGTTTGTTTGTTTGTTTGTTTGTTTGTTTGTTTGTTTGTTGCTGTTTGTTTGTTCAACCAGCTGTCCTAACAAGAGCAAGTCGTAATATTCCACCTATGTCCTGGGCGCAACAGACCAAACCACCACATGAACAAACGCTTACGACTTGTACTGTCCTCCCTGTACCCTGTGGAGAAGCTGACCACACAGCAGAAGATATCCTCCAGGTCTTCGAGGACTATCGATAGCAGAGGAAGGAGATCTGGCCGACACTCCTCTGCTCTGCAGATGCGCTACGGAAAACGGACCTATTTCATCCTCCAGACTAAACCCCAAGTGTGACAGCGAACGAGAAGTAGTATGTTTATTTCTTTGTCTTTAACGTTCCTTCAAACGTACCGATTACTAATCATATGCATACATTTGTATTGCTATGATGTATTATTCATTCTAATGCATCAGTTAATATGACAATGCATCTATTTTTAAAGAACAGACTTCTCAGGGGTCACGCTGTTGCTTTTTGTTTTTCTTCTGTGTTATTAGTTTGTTTGTTTGTATGTATGTATTTTGTTTGTTTGTTTGTTTGTTTTTTGTTTTCTGTTTGTGTGTGTGTGTGTATGTTTGTGTGTGTGTGTGTGTGTGTGTGGTGTCTGTCTGTGTGTGTCTGTGTGTGTGTGTGTGTGTGTCTGTGTGTGTGTGTGTGTGTGTGTGTGGTGTGTGTGTGTGTGTGTGTGTGTGTGTGTGTGTATGTGTGTGTGCTCCTTTTAACCACAGTGTTAGTGATTACATAAACTGCGGTTCCGATATTATGGTAATGTATAATTTTAAAGACCCTTTTGAATTTGCCCACTGAAAATATATTTCGTGGACAGGACTTGGAATCACTGAGTTGCTGTGTAAATAACACACAGCTCAAAACGTAAACGTATTTACACAGGTCTGTTGGCAGTCATTAAATTGCTGACCAGTTTTGTAGGCTTTGCATGCTATTGAACGCGTTTCTGGTATTCAAATTCATTTATACACCTTAAATATGCAAGCTGTGGCTGAACTCTGTTTAAACTGGTGGCCTAAGCGCATGTATACGCACACACACGCGCGCGCGCGCACACACACATACACACACACACACACACACACACACACACACACACACACACACACACACACACACACACACACACACATACCACACACAAAGAAAGCAAAAATAAACGAACAGAACCATTTACAAAAAAACTAACAAACACGTCATTGTTCTACTTCATCATAGTAATGAAATGGGATCAAGTTAGGGGCCACAGTCGTGTCGATCAGACGATAGACAGTAATGCAGGTTTTGGGTTTTCGGATTAACAACACAAGCAGCGTCATTGGATGGAAGAGCACACGTCCCCACAGCCTCAATTACTCGCAGATCTTTCAGGCAGCACGTGCGCGCATGCGTCCTTTTGTTTTCTGCACGTGCTCTTTGGAGCGCCACCCAGAGGCTTTTTCTCCCTGGGGAGGCAAGCAGCACCAGAGAGCGATTAGCTGGGAGGATTGAACCTCCAGATAATTAAATCCACGTCTTTGCCTCTGAGAATGGCCGAAGCGACTAAGGGACGTGATCGGAAATCGTCATACGAAGTAATTGCCCCTGGTGACAGGACGTTTTGGGGATGATACTAATCGGTCTGATGTCATCAAAACAGCGTTCTGGATGCGTATTATTTCCAAACCAACAGAATCAAATTATTTCTTGTCCAAGCACTCACATTTGTTGACATTGTCTGACGTAATCAGCAGAGGATTCATTCGTGGTCTGGCAGCGTATTAGTTTCTGTACAATTCAATTAAATTGCTTAGCTCCTGTCGATATGTCGGATCACTACACTTTTATCTCGCAGAGAGTTTTTCCGCATGTTGGTTTCCTGGGTAGAGTTTCGAAAAAGATAAACACTCTTACATTCTGTACACTCTCTGTCATGTTGTTTTGAGAATCAAGAGACACGCTTATTCATATAAAACGGGGGGAGGGGTTGTTTTGTTTTGTTTTGCTTTTTGCCAAAGTTTTGATTGCGTTCTGCGTTTGTATTATACCTTGTTACAGGCTATACAAAGAAACCTGCCTATTCTATTTTTTGTCTCATTCTTCAATAGAAGTACTCAGTTCAGTTCAGTTCAGTTTAGTCCATATTGCTTAAAGCCCAGCCGACTACTAAGTGCTCATTCTGGACTATAGGTTGCTTAAAGCCCAGCCGACTACTAAGCCTTCTCATCGGGAACCTCCCCGCAACACCTTTCCCGAAGTTGAACATTACATCAACAAATGCCACCAAGAAATAGACTGTCTCAACATGCGACCCAAGAAACATTCCAACATCTCCAAAGAAGAAAGGGACGCACTACACTCCCTCAAAAACAGAGACGACATTGTCATCAAACCAGCAGACAAGGGGGGTGCAATTGTAGTCTGGGACAGACATCTGTATATCAAGGAAGCCCAGAAAACAACTCCACCATCACGCCTTCTACAAAAAGTTGGACCAACCTGCCCACATGACCAATCATGCCAAGATATCCAAACTTATCAACAATCTCATAACCTCTAAGCAGCTGCCCCCCACTGCCAGACTACTCATCAAACAACTTCCAGTCCAATCACTTTTTTATTTACTTCCCAAAATACATAAAGCCAACAATCCTGGCCGTCCTATCGTGTCAGCTTGCAACTGCCCCACTGAAAACATTTCTCAGTTTCTTGACCACATTTTGCAACCTATAGTCCAGGCTTTGCCTACCTTCATCAAAGACACTAACCATACATTGGATCTGATTCAAATATTAAATGAAGACCACACCTTCAAACCCCAATACCTGTTCACTTTGGATGTGACCTCTCTGTACACCAGCATACCCCACTCCGACGGGTTAAAAGCTCTCCAACATTTTCTGGACAAACGACGTGACCAAACATTGTCCACTTCAACCCTTGTCCGACTTGCCGAACTGGTTCTCACCATGAACACATTTTCGTTCGGAGATGAGACGTTCTGGCAAGTTAGCGGAGTCGCCATGGGTACTAAGATGGGCCCCAGCTATGCCTGCTTATTCATGGGATATTTGGAGGAACATATCCTACAACAATACAAGAAACCCAAACCTGAATTATACAAAAGATACATAGACGATTGCATTGGCATGACATCCCTCGATCATGACCAACTTTTACAATTCATCCACTACGTTCAAACGTTTCACCCATCCATCAAGTTCACATATGAAATTTCAAACACATCCATAAGCTTCCTGGATATCGAAGTTTCCCTTCAATCTGAACAACTAGTCACTACAGTCCACTACAAACCTACAGATTCACATTCCTACCTGGACTACCAATCATCTCACACTTCCAACACCAGAAACAGCATTCCCTACTCGCAGTTCTTGAGACTACGACGCCTCTGCTCAGACGAAGACAATTTTCAGGACAAAGCAGTTGAAATGACTAGATTTTTCCTGCGCAGACATTACCCACCCGAGGTCATCAATGAAGCCCGGAAAAAAGTCAGCTCTGTCTCTCGGCCAAATGCCCTCCATTCAAAGCCCAAAGCTGTCACAGAGGATCGGCCAGTCCTCAGTCTAGTTTACCACCCGTCCGTGCACCTCATAAAAAGGATCATCTTGTCCAACTGGAACATTTTGCGATCCAGTCCCACTACAGGTGAAACCTTTGACAAGCGCCCTTTGCTCGTCTACAAGAGAGACACCAATCTCCGCGACTTGCTGGTGCATTCCAATCTCAGCAAACCAGTCAGCCAACCTCCAGGAACCTCTCCATGCAACAAACCTAAATGCAAGACTTGTCCTTTCTTGTGCTCAGCTACCACAGTCAAAGGCCCCAAATCTCATATGAGAATTACAAAACATTTCAACTGTCAAACTTATAACATTGTCTACTTGATCAGCTGCTCTAAATGTTCCCAATTGTATATTGGTGAAACTGGACGCACTCTTGACACACGTTTCAAAGAACACTTGGCTGATATCCGCCACCAAAGGGATAAAACTATCCCCAATCACTTCAACCAATCAGACCACTCAATCAATGACATCCGAGTGAAAGGTCTGTGGCTTCTACACAATAACAGCACCATAGACAGGAAAGACAGAGAATCCCACCTCATAAATAAACTTGGAACACGCAAACCACATGGTCTTAACGACAAACCATGAGTAACAAAATTCAGACATGCCGTTTCATGTCTCTTCCTGTTCCCACGCCTACCAGATTCTTGGCACCGGGCACAATCTACTCCCTTATCTCTTGGCTCTTGCCCTGTGCCTTCTTCAGAACAGGGCTATACCGATATAGCATGGCCACTTCTCAAAATTGCAGAACTTATCTCACTTCCCTTTTGACATCACAGTTGCCTCCCCTCTCCCCTTTTCTTACTACTGCTCATGATGACATGGGCATTCCATCTCTTACCCACTGGACGAGGCGGCAGGGAAGTTTTTTAGTCCCGTTTTTATTATCCATTGTTTGGTGTCTGTGATTTGTCTGTGACCGTGCGTTCGCGCTTGACAAAGGCTAGTTGGCCGAAAATTTGCGCTTGTTTTGTTTTGTGTTGTCTTGTTGGAGATGCGCTTACATTGATTTTCTTGTTCTTCTGGCTCATTCCTTTGTCATTATGGAGATATCAAAATCCTGACATTCCTCTTCTTTATCAAAGTCTCGTCCATTTACTTTTACATTTCATTTTGTTCAGAGATATATCTGTGCATCGTAGAGTTTTGTGACATTCTTTTCTTATTTGAATATGATGCAGACAGATTACAATGTCGTGTTAATGTCATGAACAGTCTGTCTTGTCTACATTAGAAAATCCCGTTTTCATCTGGTTATCTTTTGGTCATATCCCTTCCAAACCTAATTCTGTTATAAAGAAATCCCTTATGCATGTAGGTTTGTTAGAGGCTTTGCCCCACCCTATTTCTTGTATACACACACATATTTTCATGTACCTACAGGTACCTCATTTCGTTACAGGCACACTCTGTCCTTGTCTAGTTCTGTAACAGACAAACCACTACCTCACATTGTGCTCCTTTATCTAATTCTGTTACAGATATCCCTTTTGTGTCTAGTTCCTCTTGCTCTTGTTCTGTCACAGGAACGCCCTTGGATGTCTAGTTTCATTATAGGCACATCTCTATAACCACCTGATCTTGATACAGAAACATTTCTTCGTCCAGTTTTGTAACATGCATACGCCTTCCTCGTTCAGCTTGTGCTAAGTGATAAAACACACGAGGTACTTTAATTCATAGTCTCGTCCTAAGAAATAACAACTGTATCAACAAAGTCCAGTTCAGGAAGGAGAGAGAATTTTTGTCCAGTCCAGAAACTAAACTTTAGATCACTCGTTTCTGAAGTGAGAACTGTAACCACTTGGCCACCTATCCATTTTCATTGCCTTGTAATTAGACATACGTAAACTAAATGATAAGCTTATGTAGACAGGTATTAAACCTACTGTGCTATTTTTGGATGTGTTCATAGTTTCTTCGCTGACTGTGTGATATCAGAGCATGTATGCGACTGTAATAATCCCTAATGTTACGGAAATTTGTATGGTGTGCTTCTCACGGGCAACTTCTACAGTGCCAACTGTGACATGAACCATTTCATGATGTGCAGTAAAGTCTGACGGACACAACAGAGGATCCACCACATCAAGCAAAAAGGATTTCCACACATCAACATTACAACCATGAATATTACAGCATACAAAGCCTGGGCACTAAATACCCTTCTCTGCCACAGTGAGAGTTAGACAACCTACACTCCAAGAGCACCACCTTCATAGCTTCCAAATGTGGTACTTGTGTTAGATTCTGGGCATTTCCTCGAAGGGCAATGTGTCAAACAAGAACGTCCTGGACCAGCCCAGTATGGCAAGCATGCATGTCCTCTTCACACATCGATGACTGCACTGGCTTGGAAACGTTTGCAGTATGTAGGACGGCCGCATCCCAAGGATGTCCGGTTTGGAGAGCTCACTGCAGGATCATGGCCCAAAGGGCGACCACTACTGCGAAACAAACGTCTGGAAACTTGACATTTAAGTCCCCTGATATTGGTGAGGACACTTGGGAAAAGACAGCTACAAATCTATGTGCCTGGCGACAGGCTGTCTATGCAAGCATTGCCTATGAGGAGGACAAATGAATTGACCATGGGCATATAGAAGACCACAGGCCACAGTCATCAGGCTTTCTGTGCAGCAGCTGTGCCAAGGACCATCACTCAAGAAACAGGTTCTTCAGCTTCAGCAATGCCTTTCTACATGCAACTTAGTCCTCAAATGAAAACATCCATTGTCTAATCAGACAGCTAATCTGACAGACAGTGCCATCATTACATCTTAGTGTTGACAAGGAAATTGTTAGGTACTTTCGTGTAGCAAAAGGGTTAAATGAATCATAATATCGGCACTTGCCTTTGTTAGATGGTTCAAAACTGCCTCTAAGTTTCTCAGCATTATAATCAAAACTTGTCACGAAATAAAAAACGTAAAGAAATCTAGTCTCGGAGGGGAGAAGAAAGATCAATAAGCCTGGATTCACTTCACGTTTTTATGTTTACTCACACACAGAGTTTTCTCTCTCTCTCTCTCTCTCTCTCTCTCTCTCTCTCTCTCTCTCTCTCCTCTCTCTCTCTCTCTCTCTCTCTCTCTCTCTCTCTCTCTTTCATCTTTTAATTCAATCGTCAATCATTTTAAGTCAACATTAAATATCAGAGACGTGAATCCAAAATGATGAAGGACAACAAAACGAAAACTACATTCTACACAAGCCACTCAGCACATTTAAAAGAAAACATTTCTAGCCCATTCCCCCTGGCAAAATTTGCAAGAAAATGTCTCTTTCTGGTCAAACATCAGACCAGAGGACAGCGACGGGATGTTCATAAGTTTGTATTGCTGCCAGTGCTTGCCAAAGGTTTTCCTGCTCGACCAGCGAGGGCTTTGCTGAGCTTAGAGAGAATCGGCACAGGGATGATTCATTAACTGCATTGATCTCCTTTCAATAATGTTACTAATGGTGTTAAAACGATGCTCCAGGCTATAAGAGAAGAACGAGTATGGTGTGTGTGTGTGTGGGAGGGGGGAGGGTGTGTGTGTGTGGTGATGTGTGTGATGTGTGTGTGTGTGTGTGTGTGTGTGTGTGTGATGTGTGTGTGTATGTGGTGTTGTGTGTGTTGTGTGTGTGTTGTGTGGTGAGTGTGTGTGTGTGTGTGAGTGTGTGTGTGTGTGTGTGTGTGTGTGTTGTGTGTGTGTGTGTGCGTGTGTGTGTGTGTGTGTGAAAGGAGAACGAGCATGGTGTGTGTGTGGGGGGGGAGGGGGTGTTTAGTATGTGTGTGTATACATGTGTGCGCATGTTGTGTGTGTGAGTATGTGTGTTGCGTGCGTGTGTGCGTTTGTGTGTGTGTGTAGTAGGATGTGTGTGTGTGTGTGTGTGTGTGTGTGTGTGTGTGTGTGGTGTGTGTGTGCGTGTGTGTGTGTGTGTGTGTGTGTGTGTGTGTGTGTGTGTGTGTGTGTGTGTGTGTTGGTGTGTGTTGGGAAGTGGGGTGGGCGTAGAGGTTTAAGTATGCAATTTGGGTGACTGAAAGAGACTGATATGTGAATGCCAGACCTCACCCTCACCCTCCTTCGTAAACAGTTGACTCTTTGAATCAGGAGTACTGGTCCACTTCACATGTTGTCAATTGGTAACCCACACTTTTTCCTCTGAGTGTATGAAAACACAGAGAGAGAGAGAGATTGAGAGGAGAGAGAGAGAGAGAGATTGAGAGAGAGAGAGAGATTGAAAGACGAGCGAGAGCGAGTTGAGAGACGGTGAGAGAGAGAGAGAATGAGACAGACAGACACAGACAGGGAGAAAGTGAGAGAGAGAGAGAGAGGGTGACGAGACAGAGAGAGAGAGATGAGACAGAGAGAGAGAGATGACAGAAACAGTCAACAAACATTAATTTTTCTCAAGTATTGGATCTTCGCCGCACACATCACTTGCTAGACACAGTAAAATCAGAAATTAGTAACTCAAACTAGCTTCAGAGATGAATCGTCCAGTTCAAGGCAGCCAGTGACTCAAGAACTGAAAACGTGACAGACAAGATTTCTTGATTGTTAAAGGACGTGGATGTTTTCCCCAATCTCCACATTCAAGAAAATGGAAGCTGAATTAGCTTGACCCTTGGCAGAAACGGGCATGGCACTCGCTGGTGACAGTGGAATCATGATATGTACAATAGAATTACAGGCAACACTAAAGCACTGTGTACTTTGTGAATCATCTAAAAAAAAAACAGTAACTGAGAAGATTGTGATAATTTGATTTATATTCGTTATAACACAGTAACCATGATTTCCCCCTCTTCCCTCCAATAAATCCCCCGTAGCTAAACGTTAATGGGAAATGCGATAAACTCTGAAATTATCCTATGCAATACAATTAGACCAAGGCCTATCTGAAAAGTTAGTTTGTTTTTGTCATCGATATTATGAACTTATACGATTAGCCACTCCCTAAATATACACTGAACGATACAAATCGTATAATCTCAGTGTCGCAGAAATTGTGGTATATACTGCACAGAGACCATCTGCAGGCTCACACATAAAAAATCCCACTTACTGGAAGTGATATGAAAAAGAAGAAGGGAAGGGTTTTCCATGCAACTGCATGCACCTGATGTTCATTAAAAACCATTTTTTTTTTACCAGAATGGCGGGGTTTTATTGGGTGTACATTTATTAACTCCTTGAACTTTACAAACGGGCTTCTCCTGACAAGCTGGCGTTTTCTGCATTTTTGACAAAGCTTTTAACGTTTTATCTGTGTAGAAGAGCTGTAAGGATGCGTGTCACAAGATGTGTATGAAGTTTAATCCCTTGAAGATCGAGTGGTGAAAGCATGCATAGTTTATTAGGCCTTTATATCGAGTTCAAGCTCATTATGATTTAAAACGTGATTAGAATCACAGGAGAAGGTCCAGCAATCTGTTCTTTAACTCTTACGTTTGTTTACCAACGCTTAAAACAACCACATGAATATGTAATATTATTTGAAATATAGTTTCAAAACATTCATATATCTAAACAGTACAATTTCTTTTATATATGACTTGTTAAAATTTGTTTTTCCTATCGTCTTGACATACAGGTTACTTTTTTTTTTTTCGTTTTTTTTTTTAATTTGTTTGTTTGATTGCTTAGCTTGGCTGTCTGACTGACTGGTTGGTAGCTTGGTTGCTTGTTTGGTCGATAAGTTGCTTTGTCAGTGGAAGTTGTTAATGTTCTAATTTCAGCATATATCATGGAAGGATATCTGCTTCCTGCACAAGTATAGTCTACATTTTTTTTAATTTAAAAAAACTAACAAAACAGCATGAGAAAGTCCATTATCTATATGGTTTGACTACTTGCATTGGTGTTCGTTGAGTGTTGAGATAGAGGAGAATAAGAAACAGAAAACATTCTTTGGGAGAGAGACACGCATCAAAGCACATAAGACAAGAACCTATGAATGCAGATCACTAGAAACATGAAAGAAGTATTGACTTTGAGCAGATGAGAACGGAGAAAGTTCCACTGTGGCTGTTCCCTTCTAGCAAAGAACAATCAAGAGATCAGACGGCAACAAATACAAAATCCCTAATAAAAAGCAAAAGCGATATCCTAAGATGATGGATGATTGAGTGCAGCCAATGAACAGCCAGGATAATACTCTTGGCAAATGAGCACTATGAGAACATGCCCATGATTTTGTACGCAAAACCTAGATGCAGAATAAACTAAAAGTAAACTCAAAGACCAATCGTTGCCCCTAAAATTAGGAATTATTGCTAGATCATAAGATGTGAGATATAGTATCAGAATCAAACGCCCATTTTATGGAATATGTCGAGAATAATTAATGTAACTCAAAGTCAAGCCCATTTTATGGAATACAGCAGAATAAGTTAATATAACTCAAAAGTCAATGCCTTTTGTATGAATAGCAGAATAAGTTAATGTAACTCAAAGTCAATGCCCATTTTATGGATATAGCAGAATAATTAATGTAACTCAAATCAATGCCATTTTATGGATAAAGAAGAACTAGTCAAATTAGGGCAGAATGAATGTATCAGTCAAATGCCCATTTATGAATAATGAAATAGCAGAATAATTAATGTAACTCAAATCAATGCCCATTTTATGGAATAGCAGAATAAGTTAATGTAACTCAAAGTCAAGCCCATTTTATGGAATAGCAGAATAAGTTAATGTAACTCAAAGTCAATGCCCATTTTATGGAATAGCAGAATAAGTTAATGTAACTCAAAGTCAATGCCCATTTTATGGAATAGCAGAAAAGTTAATGTAAACTCAAAGTCAATGCCATTTTACTGGATAATGAAATATGCAGAATAAGTTAAATGTAACTCAAAGTCAATGCCCATTTTATGGAATAAAGCAGAATAAGTTAATGTAACTCAAAGTCAATGCCATTTTATGGAATAGCAGAATAGTTATGTAACTCAAAGTCAATGCCATTTTATGAATAGCAGAATAAGTTAATGTAACTCAAAGTCAATGCCCATTTTATGGAACAGCAGAATAAGTTAATGTAACTCAAAGTCAATGCCCATCTTATGGAACAGCAGAATAAGTTAATGTAACTCAAAGTCAATGCCCATGTTATGGAACAGCAGAATAAGTTAATGTAACTCAAAGTCAATGCCCATTTTATGGAACAGCAGAATAAGTTAATGTAACTCAAAGTCAATGCCCATTTTATGGAACAGCAGAATAAGTTAATGTAACTCAAAGTCAATGCCCATTTTATGGAATAGCAGAATAAGTTAATGTAACTCAAAATCAACGCCCATTTTATGGAACAGCAGAATAAGTAAGATAACTCAAAATCAACGCCCATTTTTTCAGAATAGCAGAAGAAGAAATTAAGATTCCAAAAGAGATACCATACGTTTGATCAGCCTGTGATAGATGCCCAGCTCATCGCCAGTGAAAGTAGAAGACGTGATATAGCATGAAAGATTGGTCAAAATTTACTATTCACTTTTAGGACAAGAAACAAGTTAAGGACTCGAGAGGAAACGTTCCCTGCTTGCCAGCAGTGAGGAAGGGAGATGGGAGAGAGCAGGCCTGGTGTGATACGTGATGTTGACACAGATGACTGGCCCCATCGTCAGGCCAAGGTTTCAACCCGGGCTTTGACTGGGACCAGTAGCAGGAACAGCTTGCCCAAACTAATGTCTTGGAGGTTTGAGTCACACAGATTGAGGAAAGAGGCGGGGAGGGGGGATTTATGGCAAGGACGACGGAGAGGGCCTAGAGAGAATGGAGAAAGGAAGAAATGTGAGAGAACAGCAAAGAGGATCGACAGAAAATCAAGAAGAAGCGGAGAG
>JAPXFY010000015.1:15049516-15059516 GCA_030674185.1 Monoplex corrugatus
TTGTATTGGTATACAGCAGTCTTGTATTGGTATATATGTAGTCTTGTATTGGTTAAATAGTCTTGTATTGGTATACAGAGTCTTGTATTGGTATATATCAGTCTTGTATTGGTATAATGTAGTCTTGTATTGGTATACATGTAGTCTTATTGTATACATGTAGTCTTGTATGGTATACATGTAGTCTTGTATTGGTATACATGTAGTCTTGTATTGGTTTGTAGTCTTGTATTGGTATATTGTAGTCTTGTATTGGTATACATGTAGTCTTGTACTGGTATACATGTAGTCTTGTATTGGTATACATGTAGTCTTGTATTGGTATACATGTAGTCTTGTATTGGTATCATGTAGTCTTGTATTGGTATACATGTAGTCTTATATTGGTATAGATGTAGTCTTGTATTGGTTACATGTAGTCTTGTATTGGTATACATGTAGTCTTATATTGGTATACATGTAGTCTTATATTGGTATACATGTAGTCTTATATTGGTATACATGTAGTCTTGTATTGGTATACATGTAGTCTTGTATTGGTATACATGTAGTCTTGTATTGGTATACATGTAGTCTTATATTGGTATACATGTAGTCTTTATTGGTATACATGTAGTCTTATATTGGTATACATGTAGTCTTGTATTGGTATACAGTAGTTGTATGGTAACAAGTATCTTGTATTGGTATACAGTAGTCTTGTGTTGGTATACAAGCAGTCTTGTATTGGTATATATGCAGTCTTGTATTGGTATACATGTAGTCTTGTATTGGTATACAGTAGTCTTGTATTGGTATACATGTAGTCTTGTATTGGTATACATTGTACTCTTGTATTGGTATATATGTAGTCTTGTATTGGTATATATGTAGTCTTGTATTGGTATACATGTAGTCTTGTATTGGTATACATGTACTCTTGTATTGGTATACATGTAGTCTTGTATTGGTATACAAGTATCTTGTATTGGTATACACGTAGTCTTGTTTTGGTATACATGTAGTCTTGCATTGGTATACATGTAGTCTTGTATTGGTATACAAGTATCTTGTATTGGTATACACGTAGTCTTGTTTGGTATACAAGCAGTCTTGTATTGGTATATATGTAGTCTTGTATTGGTATACATGTAGTCTTGTATTGGTATGCAAGTAGTCTTGTATTGGTATAAATGTAGACTTGTATTGGCATATATGTAGTCTTGTATTGGCATATATATAGTCTTGTATTGGTATATTGTAGTCTTGTATTGGTATATATGTAGTCTTGTACTGGTATATATATGTAGTCTTGTACTGGTATACAAGTAGTCTTGTATTGGTATATTGTAGTCTTGTATGGATATATTAGTCTTGTACTGGTATATATGTAGTCTTGTACTGGTATACATGTAGTCTTGTACTGGTATAATGTAGTCTTGTACTGGTATATATGTAGTCTTGCACTGGTATATATGTACCCTTATTTTCCATCTTTCCCTTAGTGGTTTTATTTGTTTGTTTCTTTTTCCTTTCTTTCTTTTTTCTTTCTTTCTTTTTAATTTTCATCGTTTACCCATCTTGTAAACAGGCCAGAAATTTACACAGCAATATGTACATGTTAGGAAGACAGATTGGGCAAAATCTGTTATTTCTTCTTTTTTTTATATACTTTCCTATGGAGAGTCCCTCATGGAGTCTTTCCATGCTAAAATTGCATGCATGCAATATCTTAGATACTTCAAGAGACAAAATCTATCTGCAAAACTTATATCTACTGCATGGGTATGTTTCAGAGTTATATAAAAGCTGATTTCGCAAAGAAAGAGACATCACTATAAAATTAGCTCTTCTTATTCAGACTGTATTCCAATTTTAACCTTTTTACATACGAGTATTTGAAATCTCCGTCAATAATTGATACGCATAGAAATTGTTGGTTCAACAGAATAGCCCCATCTCTCTCTCTCTCTCTCTCTCTCTCTCTCTCTCTCTCTCTCTCTCTCTCTCTCTCTCTCTCTCTCTCTCTCTCTCTCTCTCCTCTCTCTCTCTCTCTCTCTCTCTCTCGTACATGTATCTGTATCTATATCATGTACAACATATACCTACACACAAACCTACACACACATATATATACATGAGTGTGTATATACAAAATATATATATATATAGATATATATATATATATGTATGTATGTATGTATCTATGTATGTGTATATGTGTGCACATGTGTGTACATGACCCTATGCAAGAGCCTGTACACATCTGTTTGTGTATACACAAATTCACGTCCCAGATGGGGAGGGAAAAATAGGTGTAAAAAAGGCAGGTAAAAAAAAAAGAAAGAAAGAAGAAACAACATAGGAAATGAAAGAAGAAAAATAAACAAAAAAGAAGTGTAAAATAAGTGGTGATGACAGAAAGCAAGAAAATGAGAGAAAAAATAGAAGGAAACGATGTTGGGGGAATACATTACACAGAAAGACACATCAGCAACAGGACAACAGGCAGCCATACAAAGGGAAAGCATGAGAGGCGAAGATTTTTTTTTAATCTCAGGGAAAAAATCAATAGGGCAACAAGTAAAGATAAAGTATAGCTGACATGCAGGGAGAATATCGAATTTTCATACGTCCAGGTTTCCAAAGTTTGGAAGACATACACTAAAGTCTGCACAGTATCAACGAAAAACTTTGGGGACTGGCGTGATATTGGCCAAAATCCCTTGACATCGTTAACATGTGCAAACAAAGCGTATTGTCAAGACCTGGAGATGGAATCTGGCACGGAATGCCGAGGCAAGATCAATTCAGAAATGCTGTTTGTACACAAGAGAACAAACAGTTCATAGGTGACAAGCCGCTCACATAGACTGCAAGCACGTACTTCTGTTTGATTTGTTTTCACGTGCACACGTTATTTTGAGCAAAAGTCCTTTCCGATTTGCATCACAAGTGATTTCAGGAGGGATGGTGATGTGGTTGTTAGGAAGAGATGGGAGGGTTAGGTGGTGACATTTTGTGTCCGTACAGTTGTCTGCGTATTTATCTGTCTGCCTGGTTGGCTGTCTTTAATGCAACGCACCACTTACAAAATAAATTGCATTGACAGAGAGAGAGAGATTTATGTGTATATATATATATATATATATATATATATATATATATATATAATATATATTATATATATATAGTATATATACATATACATATAATGTTATAACATATATATATAGAGAGAGTAGAGAGAGATCTAGATAGATAGATCTACATACATATATACATTCATACATACATGTTACATACATACATACAGACATACATACACACATACATACATACATGCATTGCATACATACGTAATACGACATACATATATACATACACAGATAGAGAGAGATATATATATGCATATAATATTATAATACATATATAAGATAGATATAGATATAGATATATATAGACAGAGACACAGAGAGAGATGGATGGATAGACAGACAGACAGACAGATAGATAGACAGATACATACATACATACATACATACATACATACATACATACATACATAGACAGATAGATAGATAGATAGAAATAGATAGATGATAGATAGATAGACAGACAGACAGACAGATAGACAGACAGATAGATAGATAGATAATAAATAGATAGATAGATAGATAGATAGATAGATAGATAGATAGACAGATAGACAGACAGATAGACAGATAGATAGATAGATATATAAATGTATGAATCCATCTCACAAAAGGAATATTCACATCAAAGTCTGACGTACAATAACCCTTAATTAGGTTATAGTTTTATATTATATTTGATGATATTTTCCATTACTCTGTCCGCCATAAACCTGCATGGGTTTTAAGATAACATAAGGAAGTACAGTTCTTCCACAATTGTTTATGATCCATTTGCTGTTATAGACTGTGAAGACACACGTATTGAAAGATATTTTTGGTCAGGGATATAGACATCATATCGCTTAAACCATTTTTGTCAGGTTACATAAAATGTTGACTGACTGTTCGAAATATGTATAACTATAAGCCACCATTAGATTCAGTGACAGGTATGTGGGATTGTCGTGTAAAACATACACTGTATATCTACTTTGCGATAAATGGACAGAACACAGCTAAATAAGACAACTGGTTTGACACAAAGTTCAGTGTATTGACTCAGGAAAAAACAAACAGAGCACTTGTAGAATGAATTATTCACCTAGTGAAGAAGATCCAGAATGCAGGCTCACAATGCAGAAGCAAGTTTCAACAACCTGTCAAAGAACAACACACAAACACACACAGCACAAACACAACACAAACACAACACAACTTTCCTCTCCTCTACTTCTCATGCTACTCTCTCATCTCTCTCTTCGTTGTCGTCGTGTGTGGGGGGAGGGGGGCACGGTGTTTGTATGTGTTTATTGTGTGTTTGTGTATGGAGTGGTGCAAGTGAGATGCGTATATATGTTTGTGAGTAGTGTGTTGTGTATGTGTGTGTAGTGTGCGTGTGTGTATGTGCGTGTGTGTATGTGCGTGTGTGTGTGTGGTGTGTGTGTGTGTGTGTGTGTGTGTGTGTGTGTGTGTGTGATGGTGTGTGTTCTAAAAATAGTGTCTATTTGATTGTTACAGTGATATGTATGATTGCTAAATTGACATACGTACATTGTGTTCCATTTGTTGTAAATGTCAGTGTGAAATATTTGTTTTTCATTCAACAGAAAAGAATCTTTTTTTGCAAAGCGAAAAAAAAAATCTGTCAGAATCAGCGCTAAGGAGTACTGACTCTAGCTCAGCAGTAAGTTCTAATGTACAACTGACGCAGGCAATACCAAGGGAAAGCGCAACAGCATCAAGATATTTTATGACCCAGTACAGACAGACTAAAATCCTCCAGTAAAGAAATAATATGTTACTGTCATTTTTGTTTAAAGCCCAGTCGATTGCGTACAGCCATAGCAGGGCTATAACCATTTCAAAACATACACAATACTTTAACAAGAAAAAAGGGGCAAGGAAAATTAAGCACACATACCAATGCATTTGCATACTCTAAGCCCTGGCGTTGACCACTCAGTGCAATTTATTTACACAGGGGATTTTAAAAAAAACACTGATTACACATTTAAAGCTAACGAAGGACACTAAAATATATATAAAACAAGCCTAAATTACTTAAATTTGATTCCACATACATGTATATCTCACTCCCCTGGAGCCAGAAATGCACTGAATACACGTACCCAAGTATCAATCCCAAGAGAGTGTACGTAAGGCTTTATCGAACGCATACAGGTGAATGGACCAGGAAGGCAGAAAATGATAGGAAGAAATGACAGAAAGCAAAGGAACAAGAGACAAACAAAGAGAGTGACAGAAAAGACGAAATTTCTAGAACAGAATTTCCAGAAGTTGGGTATACCATTTATACCGAAAAAGCCCCTGGCATAGCTACAGAGGAGAAGAAATAATCAGGTATCCTGGAAACAAATGGAGATATGGGTGGAGCCAAACTTCAAAGCAAGCACTGTTATGCTGAGTGTCATTGAATGTTTTCATGTAATGAATGATTTTGATGACAAGACGGGACAAGATCAGAAATGAGGTGATACGAGACATGGTAGGAGCAACACCAATCCTACAACACATCGAACATATGAGGATCAAGTGGTTCGGACACCTCACACGTATGCCCCTAAACCATCCAGCTCTTCGGGCATACAACACCAGATACTCTGGCTGGAGAGCCAGAGGAAGACCAAGACGACGATGGAGCGACTCCGTGGCAGACACCCTCAGATCTCACGAGATGTCCTTTCTCCAGGCCACCCGCCTTGCTGCTGACAGACGATTGTATCTCCCCGCGACGCCCACCGGTACAAGCGGAAGGAAAAAGTAAAAGTAAGAATGATTTTGATGAGGAACAGATCTTTAATAACTCAACTGAAGCACTGATGTTCTACCCTATCAAAAAATTCTCTGGCAACTATGGGGCTCTGCTGGGGCTTTTCAAATGCCTCAACCATACCTTCTCAAAACCATGCAAAAGCTCTTTTTCACTTTTAGACTAAAGGGTCTGAATTTTGACGATGTTTAAGATATGGGACTCGTCACCCTTAACGAAAATATATTGGATAGAATGACTGCAACATTTACAAGGGTATCTCCCTCCTTTGCCTTACTGATAAGTTATTTCACGTAACATGTATGAAATATCTAATCCCTTAAATTGCTGACCATTGCTGTGGGCTGTACGTGTTTTTAGCCCGTTTACAGCTTCCAGAAACACCCATATATCTGAAGCAGTAATGTATTCTAACTCATTTTAAACTTCCAATCCATTTACGTATGTGTGCGCTCACACACATGCATACATATACATACACGCAAGATTACAACAATAAACAAATCAACCATTGTGGAAAAAAATAACAAAAACTCCTATTGTTATAAATTCATCATAGTAATGAAATGAGATCAAGTTTGGGGCCACAGTGCTGTCGATTAGACGTTAGACAGTAATGCAGGTTTTGGGTTTGGGGATTAACAACACAAGCAGCGTCATTGGATGGAAGAGCACACATTCCCACAGCCTCAATTACTTGCGGGTCTTTCAGGCTGCACGCGCGCGCATGCGTTCTTTTGTTTTCTGCACGTGCTCTGTGGAGCGCCACCCAGCGGGTTTTTCTCCCCAGGGAGGTAAGCAGCACCAGAGAGCGATTAACTGGGAGGATTGAACCTCCAGATAATTAAATCCACGTCTTTGCAACTGAGAATGGCCGCAGTGACTAAGGGACGTGATCGGAAATCGCCATGCAAAGTACTTGCCCCTGGTGACAGGAACATTAGCGGTGATACTGACAAGTCTGATGTCATCGAAACAAGCGTTTGGATGCGTATCATTTACAAACCAATCGAGCGAAGCTATTTCTTCTCCAAGTGCTCAAATTTCTATGAACTTGTCTGACGTAATCAGTTGAGGACTTGCTCGTAATCTGGTAGTGTGTTAGTTTCCATACAATTTAATCGACTTGTTTTAAGTTCTTGACGATTGGTTGGATCATACAACTTCTCTCTTGTTGGGAGCTTTTCTTGGTTGTTAGTTGCTAAGAGTTCATCTTCAATAATGTAGACACGCTTGCTTAATGTTCTGTACCCCCTTATTCAGGCTGTTCTGATACTGACAGACACATGTTTTCATGTAAAATGTTCTCACTTACGGCTTGCGTTATTGGTTGCACCCCATCTCTGTCATGGTCTGGTACAACGTAATCACTCAAGTGTCCTGCCTGTCTGGTTTTAGTTTTGCTCATTCCTTTATCGTTCAGCAAGGAACACGCCCCTTCTTCTTCAGTAGTCATAAGCTGTCAATGTATTAACACATTACTATTTGTGCTTGAGACATATTCCTTCACAGTAAATATTTTTCAACAGAGCCGTTGTTTCCTTGTCTAAATCTGAAGTACACAGACTGCATTGTAATGTTAGTCTGTTCTGCATGATCTAATTTTGTCTGCTTCACTTACCGGCAAGCCCTTTTCTTGTCTAGGTTTGCTATGGACAATACATCCACTTTTGTTACAGACATATCTATTTGTTGTCCATGTACGTCACAGACCAGCTCTTTTCACATATGTGACCCTCCAGCAAACAGTGAGTCATGTTTCCTTACGCTGTTTAAAGTTGGGATGTTTATTTTGTTTAATGTATAATTTATGTATAGTATAATGTGACCCTGTTTGGGTATACTTTGCTTTGCTCTCTCTGTCTGTCTGTCTCTCTGTCTCTCTCTCTCTCTCCATTTGGGTATATTGCTTTGCTCTTGCTCTTCCCTTGGTATCTTCTTTCTCTCTCTCTCTCTCTCTCATTTGGGTATACTTTGCTTTGCTCTCTCTCTCTCTCTCTCTCTCTCTCTCTCTCTCTCTCCATTTGGGTATATTTCCTTCTTTGCTTTTCTCTCTCTCTCATTGCTATCTTTCCTCACTCTCTCTCTCCTCTCTCTCTCTCTCCATTTGGGTATACTTTGCTTTGCTCTCTCTCTCTCTCTCTCTCTCTCTCCATTTGGGTATACTTCTTTGCTCTCTCTCTCTCTCTCTCTCTCTCTCTCTCTCATTTGGGTATTCTTTGCTTTGCTCTCTCTCTCTCCTCTCTCCATTTGGGTATTCTTTGCTTTGCTCTCTCTTTCTCTCTCCTTCTGCTCTCTCCTCTCTCTCTCTCTCCATTTGGTATCTTGCTTTGCCTCTCTCTCTCTCTCTCTCCATTTGGGTATACTTTGCTTTGCTCTCTCTCTCTCTCTTCCATTTGGGTATACTTTGCTTTGCTCCTCTCTCTCTCTCTCTCTCTCCATTTGGGTATACTTTGCTTTGCTCTCTCTCTCTCTCTCATTGCGTACTCTTCTCTCTCTCTCTCTCTCATTTGGGTATACTTAGCTTTGCTCTCCTCTCTCTCTCTCTCCATTTGGGTATACTTAGCTTTGCTCTCTCTCTCTTCTCTCATTGATCCCTCTCTCTCTCTCTCTCTCCATTTGGGTATACTTGCTTTGCTCTCTCTCTCTCTCTCTCCATTTGGGTATACTTTAGCTTTGTCTCTCTCTCTCTCTCTCTCTCTCCATTTGGGTATACTTGCTTTGCTCTCTTTCTCTCTCTCCATTTGGGTTACTTGCTTCTCTTCTCTCTCTCTTCCATTTGGGTATACTTGCCTCTTTCTTCTTCCTATTTGGTTCTTCTCTCTCTCTCTCTCTCTCTCTCTCCATTTGGGTATTACTTTGCTTTGCTCTCTCTCTCTCTCTCTCTCTCCATTTGGGTATCTTTGCTTTGCTCTCTCTCTCTCTCTCTCTCTCCATTTGGGTATACTTTGCTTTGCTCTCTCTCTCTCTCTCTCTCTCCATTTGGGTATACTTTGCTTTGCTCTCTCTCTCTCTCTCTCTCTCCATTTGGGTATACTTTGCTTTGCTCTCTCTCTCTCTCTCCTCTCTCCGGATCTTCTTTCTCTCTCTCCTCTTCTCCATTTGGGTATAGCTTTGCCTTCTCTCTCTCTCTCTCATCTCTCTCTCTCTCTCCATTTGGGTATACTTTGCTTTGCTCTCTCTCTCTCTCTCTCTCTCCATTTGGGTATACTTTGCTTTGCTCTCTCTCTCTCTCTCTCCATTTGGGTATACTTTGCTTTGCTCTCTCTCCTCTCTCTCTCTCCATTTGGGTATATTCTTTGCTTTGCTCTCTCTTCTACTCTCTCTCTCCATTTGGGTATATTTCTTTTTGCCTCTCTCTCTCTCTCTCTCTCTCTCCATTTGGGTATACTTTGCTTTGCTCTCTCTCTCTCTCTCTCTCTCCATTTGGGTATACTTAGCTTTGCTCTCTCTCTCTCTCTCTCCTTGGTATACTTAGCTTCTCTCTCTCTCCTCTCCATTTGGGTATACTTTGCTCTTGCTCTCTCTCTCTCTCTCTCTCTCCATTTGGGTATACTTTGCTTTGCTCTCTCTCTCTCTCTCTCTCCATTTGGGTATACTTTGCTTTGCTCTCTCTCTCTCTCTCTCTCTCTCCATTTGGGTATACTTCTGCTTTGCTCTCTCTCTCTCTCTCTCTCTCCATTTGGGTATACTTTGCTTTGCTCTCTCTCTCTCTCTCTCTCCATTTGGGTATACTTGCTTTGCCTCTCTCTCTCTCTCTTCTCCATTTGGGTATACTTGCTTTGCTCTCTCTCTTCTCTCTCTCTCTCCATTTGGGTATATACTTTGCTTTGCTCTCTCTCTCTCTCTCTCTCTCCATTTGGGTATCTTTGCTTTGCTCTCTCTCTCTCTCTCTCTCCTCCATTTGGGTATACTTTGCTTTGCTCTCTCTCTCTCTCTCTCTCTCCATTTGGGTATACTTTGCTTTGCTCTCTCCTCTCTCTCTCTCCTCCATTTGGGTATACTTAGCTTTGCTCTCTCTCTCTCTCTCTCTCTCCATTTGGGTATACTTTGCTTTGCTCTCTCTCTCTCTCTCTCTCCATTTGGGTATACT
>JAPXFY010000015.1:15067016-15069516 GCA_030674185.1 Monoplex corrugatus
ATTCATTATTATTTTAGAATGAAAATCATTTCACATTCTCTGACAATGAAAATCAGTTCGCATTCTCTGAGCATTTGTGCCCTGCCTGTACCCATGATGATTGTCGAATCATATTTCCAATACCACCTGCAGATAATCCATAGCAAGGACTTTCATACCAACAGGATTAAAGACTGTTAGTGAAGGCATGTTTTGCCCGTCTCCACGTCAAAGACAGGACATAATAATAGCTGAGACAGTCCTGGTACTACAGTGATACTGAACGATGCTGTGAGGCCTGGGTTATGTTAGAAAGCCAAATGAGCAGTGTGAGAACAATACCATGACGCAGTGTGGCAAGTGGAACTGGAACAAAGACATGATTATGTGCCTGTGATCTTTGCAAAACATTTTTTAAGCTTGTTTGCATAACAGATTTTCGGTGTTTCGTTTTCTAATACAACAAGGCAGAGTCAGAAAAGCATTTTGTAATTCATTTCTTCCTGTTTTCTCCGGATTTCCACAAGTTATTAATAAAATCTAACTTTTTCGTGTAGATCAATACTGTCGTCTCCAGTACTATGCTGCTGCAATATACTGCTTTCTTGTGAGTTTCCCTCCCCTTCTTCCCCCCCCCTTCTCTCTCTGTGTTCCTTCCCTCTTGTCTCCCCAACTTTCTTCGCCCCCCGCCCCCCCTCTCTTTCTCATTGCGAATGTGTGCGTTATTGTTTGCCTGCATGCATGCATGCCTGCCTGCCCGACTGAGTTCGTCCTGTATTGAAGCACTTGGCAATTATAAAAACAAAATACATAAGGTCACCACCACGCCTGTCAGTTTGTCTCTTGTTTTAAAAATGACATTAGTAGCAAATTTTAGAAATTATATCTTAACAGCATGCCAGAAGTGTTCATCCAAATTGTGTGTGCATCCGTGACATTTCGGATGTCATTGATTAACTAATCGCAAATATCAATGCATGAAGAATTTTGCGATCAAAATGTTAACGTACTTTTTAAAAGAATTCCGAATACCATCGTGAAACGACAACGTGGATAGTAAGTTCTAAGACTGATAATGTATTATATGGCTCCGAATACAGTCATTAAGAGTTTTTGAGTAGAAGACGATTAAAACTGGAAAACTCAGAGTTTACGAAAATGAAGTTAAAACTGGAATTACCAAAATCATTGTTTATACACTCCCTCAGCTGCATCACATTTGTCTGTGTCTGTCAGGCGTGGTGGATGAACACCAGGAGAACACAGGACATTTTATGGCAGGAAACAGAATAAGCCCTGTTAAGCAGTACTAAATCATAATGGAACAGCATAACACCATCATCATAATCACCCCTATTCATATAAATCGTCCCAACATTGTAAAACTTGTTCCAGATTTATGTGATCCTTCATGCCCTGTTTCCATGGTGACCTTAGTTCCAGTTTCATGTGTTGGCGCCATGTCTGAAATGACTTCATATCAAAATAGTTGGTGTTAGTTTCTCATGAGGGCTGTCTTTGACGGATGTGGTGGCTGAACCACTGAACAGTTACTCGTAGCCAGTAATGGCCTTGCTAGCTCAAGGTTCAAGTCTGTTTGATCAGAACAGGCACTACTGACTTTAAAAAAAAATGTTTTATTTATTTTTTGCAATAACATCATGCACAACGATTTGCATTATAAAGTTAATGACTATGCGTGTATCAATTGGCTGGTGTTCACATTCCTGTTCGGTATTGTTCTCCTTTCGCCTTTTTTTTCATATCCATGAAGCCCCTCCCCTTTCCTCCCCTTCCCTCCCCTCCCCTCCCTCCCCAACATCACAGAAAGCCAGCAAAAGAGATGGAGGGGGGGGGGGTGACAATGAAACATCTCACAAAGTTTGAAAAAAACATGCCTAAACAAAGCTCCATCTTTACAATTCAACCCCGAACCACAGAAAACTGTAAAAAAAAATTGACACTTTCAAAACACACAAAAGAAACGGTTGAAAGGTACAGCACCGGTTACAAGAAATACTCCTGACAGGTATGTTAAATGGTTCACGGACACGGAACATTCTGAACAGTTGTGTTATGTTTCTGGATTACATGTATTTTTACATGGTTATACCATTTAAGAGCTATGTATACATACAGGGCTCAGGCAGATTTGAACGATACTGAACAGCTGTTATTTGATAGAACAGGGATCACCAGAAGCCGAACCAAGAACAGCTGTATTTGATAGAACAGGGATCATCAGAAGCCGAACCAAGAACAGCTGTTATTTGATAGAACAGGGATCACCAGAAGCCGAACCAAGAATAGCTGTTATTTGATAGAACAGGGATCAGCAGAAGCCGAACCAAGAACAGCTGTTATTTGATAGAACAGGGATCAGCAGAAGCCGAACCAAGAACAGCTGTTATTTGATAGAACAGGGATCAGCAGAAGCCGAACCAAGAACAGCTGTTATTTGATAGAACAGGGATCAGCAGAAGCCGAACCAAGAACAGCTGTTATTTGATAGAACAGGGAT
>JAPXFY010000015.1:15074516-15142016 GCA_030674185.1 Monoplex corrugatus
TCCTTCTCAGAAATTTCCTCTTTTCTGACACTCTATTTCTGCCTTGCTCCTTTGCTTTCTGTCATTTCTTCCTATCATTTTCTACCTTGCTGGTCCATTCACCTGTGTGTGTTCAATAAAATCTCACGTACTTTCTCTTCGGACTGATAACTGGATATATGTATTAAGTGCATTTCTGGTTCAAGGAAACTGTGATATGCAGAAGTAATTTTAGATTATTTAAACCTGTTTTTTATATGTCTTACTGTCCTTAGTTATGTTAAATTTTTTATTCAGGTTTATTTTTTAAATCCCTATGTGATAAACTGGACGAAGTGGTCAATGCCAGGGGCATCTCCTTAGATTAAGTGCATTGATAATTGTATTTAACTTCTTTTCCTCTTTTTTCTGTTGAAGTATTGCGTATGTTTTGAAATGTTTTAGCCGTGATATGGCTCTACACAGTCGGCTGGGCTTTAAACAAAAATAACAATAATACCAATAGCAATGTATATGGAGAGAGACAGAGACAGAGACTGAGATAAAGACAGAGACAGAGTAAGTAGAGAGATAGAGAGATAGATAGACAGAAGAAAGAAAGATAGATAGATAGATAGATAGATAGATAAGATAATAGATAGATAGATAGATAGATAGATAGATAGATAGATATAGATAGAAGATAGATAGATAGATAGATAGATAGATAGATAGAAAGATAGATAGATAAAAAAAGATAGATAGATAGATAGATAGATTAGAAGATAGATAGATAGATAGATAATAGATAGATAGATAGATAGATAGATAGATAGATACATAGACAGACAGAGTGACAGACAGACAGACAGACAGACAGATAGATAGATAGACAGATAGATAGATAGACAGATAAGATTCTTCTTCTATTCCCTTTTCTGCACTATTTCTGCGCTGCTAACTCCACTCCACTCATTTCGGCTCTCCAGCTCGCAAACAAATCCACTGAAAGTGAGGCCTCCACGACAGCACAGCCAAAGAATAATGGTGATAAGTGATAGGCCATGATCAGTGTTCCATACATACTTTCATAAAATATCCCGGCATCAACCACAGCCAGGAGTTACAGACACCTGCAGTGTTGGTCAAGCAGTCTGAGCAACATCCTCATGATGCATCCATAAAATCTCTGTTGGGATGCTGGGGGTTCTTTCAGTATCAATAATATCCCCCAGCTTCTGGAAATTCTGTGCCAGAAATTCCCTCTTTTCTGTCACTCTTTGTTTCTGCCTTGATCCTTTGCTTTCTATTGTCTCTTCCTATCATTTTCTGCCTTGACGGTCTATTCATTTGTATGTGTTCTGTAAAGTCTTGCATAATTTCTCTTATGACTGATAATTAGGCACATGCATTAACTGCATCTCTGACATGTAAAGTAAAAACAAACAAACAGATGGTCAAACAATCATTCATCATCATTAAAACGATGGCAAGAATCATCGCAGTTATTAATCACACCAGTCTAGCGAAGACATAGGTGATGAGAAAGACGGTGAGGTGTGTGTATGTATTGTATGTGTGCGTATGTGCAAGTGACAGAGAGAGAGAGATAGAGAGAGTTGTGTGTGTACATGTGTGTGCGCGTGTGTGCTATGCTGTGCTGTGCTGTGCTGTGCTGTGCTGTGCTGTGCTGTGCTGTGTTGTGTTGTGTTGTGTTGTGTTGTGTTGTGTGTGTGTTGTGTTTGTGCTGTTATGGTGTGCTGTTGTGGTGTGCTGTGTTGGTGTGCTGTGTTGTGCTGTGCTGCATCACATGTGAGGGCGTGTATGTTATTTTATTGATAGTATAAAAACTGTACTAACTATACTGTATTTTACACTTCCTTCATTGATTAGAGTCTTTCTATTATAGTGCCTCTCAGACACTCAAGAGTGGGGGCCAGATGAAAACAAAACATACACACACACAGACATACATGTATGACTTACTCGACTTGAAGCTCCTGAATTTACGGGGGAACATTGTGTCACGACAACATTCATCAAATACTCCCAGTTCCGGGAGAATGTCTTGAGCTGTGTCCGTATCATTCCAGCTGCCTTCACCTCTGCATCAGTATACATATGAGTTTATTCATTCATTTATTCAGTTTTATTCGTTATCTACGTTTATTTATTTATTTATTCATTTATTTATCAATTCATTTATTCATTTGTTTATTATTTATTTATCTATTATCTATTTATCTATTTACTTTTATTTATTCATTATTTTCTATTACTTTTGTTTATCTAATTACTTTTATTCATTTATTTTTTTAATTGTTTACTCATTATATTTATCTCTATTTATTTCTTTATTTGTCTGCCTGTCTGTCTGTCTGTCTGTCTGTCTCTTCGTTTATTCATTTGTTTATTTACAGATAGATATAGATATATGTACATATTGATAGATAGGTAGATTCTTTTTTTTTCTGCACTATTTCTGTACTGCTACTCCCGAGCCATCAATTTCGGCTTTCCAAGTCACAACCAAATCCGCCGAATCTGAGGTCCCTATGCGACCATGGCCAAAGAATGATGGTGATAGTGATGTGCCATGGTCAGTTTTCTATTGCGGATTGACACTATGTGACACAGCTGTATTCTATACTTACTTTCATAATATATTTTGGGCCACAACCAGGCCAGGAGTTACAGACACCTTCAGTGTTGGGCAGGAAATCTGGTGAACACCGCCAGCGCTGCATCTGTAAAATGAAAGAGGCTCAACTGTGTGGTCTCAGTCAAAGGAGCCCGCAATAAATTTAACTCTTAAAAACCCCACAATCATTTTTGGACTGATAGGGGCTCGAACGCACGACCTTCTAGTCAGCAGCCTGTTGCGCTTATTACTTTACCATGGTAACTGGTATACAATATGTTTATCAGTCACCCTCGATACCCTCATCTTTCTTCGTCGAATTCATGAAGGCATTTTCATAATGCGAGTGTACGGTTCAAGGGAAATAACATCAGAATGTCCCCCTAGCATTAGCGTTGTCCAAATTCTCTCCCTTGTTTTGCCTTTTCCCGCTGTTTCTTCAGGTCGCTTGCTATTTCAGTTAGATTCTGCACCTTCACGTTTCCTTTTACTGTGCAGAACTCCTCGTTTATTTTACTATTATTTCGAAAACATTTTCGCTACATGCACGCACGTGCATACAAACATTGCACACGTATGGACACACACATCTATGCGAACACACAGAGAAAGGTGTAGATTATCATATAAAGTAAAAACAGAAACAAATACACACACACAACACACACACACACACACACACACACACACACACACACACACACACACACACACACACACACACACACACACACACACACACAAATCAAAAATCGTCATTATTAAAAAAGACGCCATGAATGATCAGAACTATTAATCAGCTCTATTCAGCTAAAAGAGAAATAATGAGGAAGGTGAGATAGGGTGTGTGTGTATGTGTGTGTGTGTGTGTGTGTGTGTGTGTGTGTGTGTGTGTGTGTGTGTGTGTGTGTGTGTGTGTGTGTGTGTGTGTGTGTGTGTGTCTGTGTGTACGCGTGTGATGTGCAGGGTCCATGATTTGACATCGACAGCTAAAACTAAAAAAGTTGATTTCTTCTTCTTCTTCTTCTTCTTCTTCTTAGTTGTAGTAGTGGTAGTAGTAGCAGCAACAGCAGCAGCAGCAGCAGCAGTAGTGGTAGTAGTAGTAGTAGTGGTAATGTTGTATATATGCTAGTAGTAGTAGTACTCGTAATAGTAGTAGTAGTAGTAGTAATAGTAGTAGTAGTAGTAATAGTGTTGTATATATGCTGGTGTTGTGTTTGTTTTGTGTGTGTGTTGTTGTTGGTGGTGGTGGTGGTGGTGGTGGTGGTGGTGGTGGTGGTGGTGGTGGTGGTGGTGGTCGTGGTGGTGGTCGTGGTGGTGGTGATGGTTAATTGGTTGTGTTTTTTCTTTTCTTGTTGTTGTTGTTGTTTGTTGTTGTTTTCTTGGTTTGTTTGTTTTTGTTTTTTATTGTTGTTTGTGTGTGTGGGGGGGGGGGGGTCTTTCTTTCTTTTTCTGATTTGCTCTTTGTTCTGCTCGGGATCTGACTGAAAACAGTCTTTGGAATCATGCAGAGTCTTTCACTCGGCTGAACGATTACTGACACAAGAAGGGACTTCCTGGTATTGTGACATGGGATCGTTATGGAAAGAACTTGAATTTGGCGGCCTGTTGGGAAAAAAAACAAAATAAGGGGCGATCGCGGGCACACACACAAAAAAAGTCTAATAACAGGTGGAAATGTGCAGTGGTTAGCGCAACGGACTAAAATGACAGGAATGTTGTGGGTTTGAATCCCATCAGGCTTGTAATATCATCATAAGTGTTTTTTGTTTGTTTGTTTGTTTGTTTGTTTGTTTGTTTGTTTGTTTGTTTGTTTGTTTGTTTGTTTGTTTGCTTGCTTGCTTGTTTGTTTGTTTGTTTGTTTGTTTGTTTTTGTTTTCTTGTTTTTTTTTCAAAAGGGCTCTTATCTGAAATTGAACGTGTTATGGGTTCGCGTGGAAGACTGGGACCACACAGTCAAATCTCAAATTTCCTGACCAACACTGTAGTTATCTGTATCTCTCAGGCCTGGTTGACGCCAGCGTATATTCTATGGAAGAGAGCGTAGAGTACAACACTGTCAAACAGTCTCAATCCAGAATGGAACTCTACAGCATTATGATTATCATCCCCATCGTCATCATCATCATCATCATCATCATCCCCATCGCCATCATTATCATCATCATCACAGCGTCGTGAATAAAAATCCCAGCTTCTGCGGGCATAAACCCCTTTTGACTCCCGTACCCTATACACCATCTGTAAAAATGTAACTCCTTGACTCCCTCAGCCTATCCACCAGCTTCCTGCAATAAGCTGGTAGATAGGGTGAGGGAGGGAGTGAAAGGGTTAAGTTTTTGTTTTTGTTTTGGTAGCGTGGCTGACAGTACAGGATACAGATGGACAGAGTGCGGGAGTCAAAGACTTAAAAGTCGCGTTTCAAAAACGTTCGCCAGCTCGTGGGTTTATGTGCAGGCTTAAGGCTTGTGCCATGCCCACCATACACATGGCACCTGTGACGTTAGTGCGTACGGAATTCATCCCCAGCTCGCGAGCGCGGAGACGTCATCTTGAGAAATTGAAACTGAACGTCAAATTGAAACTGAAAAAGTGGAACAGGAAAAAATAGAATAATACAATTGAAACTGCCGTAGTTCGGTGATCCTTAATCCTTTGACTCCCGCGTCTTGTCCAACAGCATCCTGCATGGTCAACTATGCTATCAAAGCAAAAATTTAACTCTTTGACTCCCTCATCCTATCCACAAGCTTCCTGCAGGAAGTTGGTGGATAGGGTGAGGGGGTCAAAGGGTTAAGTTTTTGCAGTTGGTGGATAGGGTGAGGGAGTCAAAGGGTTAATAGAAGAAAAAAGTTGTCCCCAGCTGTGTGTCCATACCATACAATTTTTTTTCCAGCTACAGCTATTCCCCCGTTGAATGGGCATGTGTGCACGGAGAGGTAAGCACGTGTTCATGCGTCTGTTTGTTCTACACGTGTACACCATTTTCTCCAAGAATTCCCTGGAGGTATTTCCTCACAGCACGCATCCTCTCACACCTTCAGATTCCTTGCAAAATATAGGTAAATAGACATATGGTGGGCCCGCTCAGCAAAAGCAGAATTCCTGTGTCATTCCACAGAATTTGTGACACCAGCTAAATTAAACAGAACTTTCATGTCATTCCAGAAGGTTTGGAACACTGGCGGCAAAATTAAAAAGTAACATTCCAAAGCCATTCCAAGGATTCTGCGACACGGAGAGAAAGGGTCTCCTAGGGCGGGGAATTTGTTATGAGCTAGTGTTAGTGTAGGCTAGACAAACACAACGAAACACACGCACAAAGAAACGGCGTGGAACGTATCTTGCAGGAAATTGAGTGCAGGAGCAATAGAGGAGGTACTACATATTCATGTGGGTCTTAGTTCTGAGCAATGTCTTATACCTGTCGTGTGTGTGTGTGTGTGGAGATGGGGGGCAGGGAGAAGGGAGTTCGTTTTATTTTTGTTTGTTATTGTTGTTGGTGTTTTCTGTCCCAAGGCAGTTAGCATTCCAGGTGGCATAACGCGAAGCCTGCTCTGATGAACATCAAAAACGAAACATTTCTGGGATTTTTGCAGTCATTCACACCACTATTGGGCTCTCTCTGTCTGTCTCTCTGTCTCTCTGTCTCTCTCTCTCTCTCTCTCTCTCTCTCGGGGGTTACGAGAATGATGGCGACGAGTAGGCTGGCTGTGAGATTATCGGGAGCAGCAAATTCCAAATTGTACATGTTCTGCGAGACTAGCAGTCAACTTTCTTAGTCGAGATAAAAGTGTTTGTGACCTACAACTCAATTATGGTGGACTTACGCATTTGGAGAGCGCGAATAGGGCTGTTTGGGGGAAAAGTAATTGCGAATGGACTTAAGAAGAAAGACGGTGACGTGAACACAAATGGAGGTCAGTGTGTCACAGTGACAGTCACGGACATTTTCGTGTCGTACATCTATCTTCTGCTGCTGTCACTCATAGTGTGCAGTGGTGTGGACAATGTGGCATGTATTTTCAGTCATGACTGGGAAACAGGGGTGCTTTTGAATTCTGTCAATTATCAAGGAACTCTGTTCTGGATGGAAAACGTATACCCATTTGGTGACAGTGAGAAAATGGGCCAGCCTGTTTTGTGTCAGCTCGCCCTACATGACACACAACTAGTTTCTATGTGCTTGGCCAACGCTGTGTTGCTGATGTGGAAGCTTCTCCTTAGCAATGATGTGGAAAAAAATCCGGGACCGCTAGAAAATGAGAAAAATGTGGAAAATGTGACAGTTGGGGACTCAGAAAGTGGTGGGGCACTCGCAGCAACAGCTATACCAGATATGATCAAGCAACTTATCAGTGCTGTCCACGAACAGAAACAACAACAACAACAACAGACGGCGGAGATCAGGGGAGATCTGAGTGTGATTAAATCGGAACTGCTCCAAGTAAAAGAACAGTGCGAAAATCATCAATAGCAGATGCGACGGTTTGGAGAGAGAAAACAGACGACTGGCAGAGACTGTTGAGAACATATCAGCTGATATGAACGATCTGTTTGCTGAGGCTACACAGGGCAGAGAGCACACCAAGAAGCTGTCAGAGGATGTAGGAGTGATGTCTGATCAGATCGCATCCATGGCTACGGAGATAGACAGGTTAGAGGAGTTTTCCAGACGGGACAATCTCCGTATGTTTGGAGTGCCACAAACTAGGGATCAGGAAACATATGACACGTGTGCACGAGCTGTGACTGAGACCCTCAACAGTGTGCCAGGCCCCAAAAAGTGGCGTGAAGAGGACTTTGTCAGGGCACATCGCGTGGGCCAGGCCAGAAACAACCAGCCCAAGCCTATGATTGTCAAATTTCGAGAGTGGAGGGACAAAATGACTGTTAACAGACAAGGAGTACAGAGCCAAGCTGGAAGGTAGCGGTGTAAGGGTGGTCAACGATCTAACACGTAGGCAGGCCGCGATCGTCAGTCAGGCAAGGAGCGAGGGGAAGGCAGCCTACTTCATCAAGGGCAAGCTGACGGTGGGCCCGAGGATACCAGACCCAAGGAGCTTCGCCCAGGTAGCTGCTACCCCATACGCAGCATCGAGCAACACAGCAAGTGACGATCAGCAGAGCGGGAGGGAATCCCCCAATACTAGCCACGTGACTGAAATGCAGGTCATGACAGCCAACGACGAAAAAGACTAGCCAACAAGAAAGTGGAGGGGAACACACAGGTTGACAGACAGGGCAGAGTGACAAACAGACACGGGGTGTGACACGTACAGCACGAGGAGGGCAACAGGGGGGTAATAGGGGTGGAGGGCAGACAGGGCTTCGTAGCTTTATGATAACACAGGCTAGTGGCAGAGAACTCAGGTCGAGTAGTACAGGGAAATGAGACAGGCTTGATCATTCAACAAAACAGTTATCTTTTCTGAATTATAATGTGGATAATCTATTAAGTAAATTGTCTGATGCTGATTTTATTAATTATGTGAATAACTTTGATATAATCTGTTTAACAGAAACTTTTATTAGCAATGACTTTGATTTCAGTAATAGCTTCTCAGATTTTGTTGCATATAGTGCTCCAGCCAAAAAACTATCAAACCAAGGACGAAACTCAGGGGGTGTGCTACTTCTGATTAAGAGACGATTTAGTCATTTTGTAAAAGAGACATTGAACGTGACAGTTAATAACGTAGTAGCAATAAAATTTGAAAAAGAAATTGTTTCAAGTGGAAAAAGACATATTATACATTGCTTGTTATATTCCCCCTGAGTGGAGCCCAGTGTATAGAAATAATGTAATTAAGGATGGCATTTTATTGCTTGAGGAAAGTTTATTGGATACATTTGGAAAAGAAAATGCATATATCATTTTATGTGGGGATTTCAATGCAAGAACAGGTGGGGTACAAGCAGAAACATCGGGGATGACTTTTTGTGATGTTCATTTAGATAATGACAAGGAAGATAAACATGGTGTCCGTTCATCAAAAGATTTTTCTACTAATATGTTTGGATCATCTTTACTTGATTTTTGTTTCATGTTTGATCTTGTCATTGTAAATGGTACCTGTAATGGGGATAAAGAGGGTGAGTTTACATTTGTCTCACCAAATGGGTGCAGCATTATTGATTATTTTGTTGTTTCTGATGAACTGTTAGAAAGGTGTGATTTACGTGTAGCTGATAGCCTACACTCGTGGCATTTTCCTGTAGAGTTGACCTGGGTGATTGATGATGGGAAAAAGGGAGAGAGTGAGGTGAGAGAGGAGGGAGGAGGAGAGGGAGGGAGGAGGAGAGGGAGGGATGAGAGAGAGGGTGGTGTGGTCAGAAGAATGCGTGCAAATATACAAAGATGAGACTGACTCAGCCCAGTTCAAGCAGTGTTTGGAAAGGGCTAAAGAAAGAATGATAGAGGGGGTGGATGAATGCATTGATATGTTTACACAAGCCTTGTGTGGAGCTGCTGCGTGTATGATTCGTATGACTGGGAAAAAGAAAAGAAGGACTAATGATTGGTTTGATGAAGAATGTGCACGGAAGAAAAGAAATGTCAATCGTATGTTGAGGAATTTTAGAAGGGCTAAGATAAATCTAACAGAACGCAGACAGTTGTATGTAGAAGAGAGAAAATCGTACAATAAATTGAAGAAAGAAAAGAAAAATAAGTATGATGAAAAAAGATTACAAGAGTTAAAAGAATCTATAAACGACCATAAATTATTCTGGTCAACAATAAGAGCAGTAAATAGAAAAACAGTATTGTACAATAATATCAGCTTGCAACAATGGTACGATCATTTCTCGCATGTCTTTGATGAGACAGAAGAGTCAGAACAACAAGAAAATACAGCAATTGAAGAAGAAGAGGAAACAGATGAACCTTTATTCAACGACCCAATATCTAAAACAGAGATTACAGAAGGCATTCAACACTTGAGAAACGGCAAAAGTGCGGGCATTGATATCATCCTTGGAGAAATGCTAAAACATGCAAGTAAGGAAGTGCGCAGTTTTTTGAAAGACCTTTTCAACTTTTTGTTCATGAAAGGATATTTCCCAGCAATGTGGTCAAAGTCTATCATTATACCTATATACAAAAAGGGCGATAACAACAATCCTGATAACTATAGAGGAGTAGCATTAACAAGCATAATTGGTAAGGTTTATACACACATTTTAAATAGAAGACTTACAAAATGGGCACAAAGGGAAGCAATGATAGTGGAGGAACAAGCAGGGTTTAGAGCAGGATACAGCACTGTAGATCACATATTTACACTTTATGCTCTAGTTCAAAAGTATCTTAATAAAAATTCTAAACTCTTCGTTGCATTTGTCGATTTCCGGAAAGCGTTCGACTCAATAAATAGAAACAAATTATGGAACGTTTTAAGAAATAAAGGTGTAAATGGTAGATTATATAAGGCAATAAGAGGAGTATATGATACAGTTATAGCTTGTGTTAGAGATAAAAACTTGTATACTGATTTTTTCAACTGTCCAAAGGGAGTAAAGCAAGGATGTTTGCTCAGCCCCTTATTGTTCTCATTCTTTATTAATGAATTAGCAATAAAATTTTCAGCTAAAGGAAGACATGGAATACAAATGCTACCTGGACATGTTGAGTTATTTTTTATGCTTTTTGCAGATGATATTATACTCCTTTCGGACACTGTGATCGGACTCCAAAACCAACTTAATGTTCTAAAGCAGGAAGCAGACAGATTGTCTCTCAACGTTAATCTCGACAAAACAAATATTATTGTATTCCGAAAGGTGGACATCTTTCCATTAATGAAAAATGGAAATATGGAGATTCTGAAGTTAAAGTAACTAACTCTTACAAATATTTAGGGTTAACATTTACCACAAAACTAAGCTTAACCACAGCATGGACAGAGATGTGCAGAAAAGGGAAAAGAGGGGTGATTGAAATCCTTAGAGTTATGAGAAAATTGAATATACGAGTGTATAGACCCAATACTTTATTGGAAACTGTTTAATACACAGATAGAACCTATGATTACATATGCAGCAGAAATTTGGGGCTTATATGACAATAAACAGATGGAGATTGTCCACACATTTGCAATAAAACGTTTTTTAAACATCCCTCTTCACTCCTCCAACAAAATAGCTTACAGTGAAACTGGTAGATATCCACTTAAATTACGAACAACTATTAAATGCATAAAGTACTGGCTAAAAATACTCAAACTTCCGCCATCACGATTATGTACACAGGCATATGAAATGTTACTACAGCAATACGAAAGAGGTAAAAGAAATTGGGTCGATAATGTCAAAAATGTTCTTATGCAGAACGGATTTGGTATTGTTTGGCTAGCACAAGACGTAGGGAGTGATACTGCTTTCATTTCAGAATTCAAAGATTGTCTTATAAACTCTTATAAACAAAACTGGCATTCAGATATTGAAGAAGGCACGAAATACAATTGGTATTTTTCCTTCAAAAACATCTTTCAACCGGAAAAATATGTAACAGTAATACAAAATAGATGGCACAGATTCTGCTTGCGCGCTTTCGATGTAAAACGCTGGGATTAGGAGCAAATAAGAAATGGTTTATTAGTAATGAAGGAAATAATGACTTATGCAAACTGTGCCAGCTGACCACAGAAGACGAAACTCATTTTATTTTTTATTGTACAGCTCTAAATTCATCAAGAGAAAACTCCAAGTTATTTGCATCCCATTGTGTAGTAAGCAGGGATCTCAAAACAGTACTATCATCTGAAAATGAACAAATACTCACATGCTTAGCAAAATACATAGCCGATGCAATTAAGATCAGGAATGAAAAGCTATCTGTGTGAAAAGAACACCTTGGAATAAAAGGGAAATGTTGGATGGTGAAAATATTTGACTGTTTATTTGCTTTATTTCAATCACATTTTGTGTGTGACACTAAGGTAAAGTGTCTTAGAATTATTTCATTGATTGTCTTTTTGTTTTTGTACATAAATAGAATCATTTTTCTTCATTCCGTTATTGTTTTTTTTTCAATGAGACTTACTCAACAACGCCAATGTATGAGGGTGAATACCCCTTGGCAACATAGCTGTAAAAAGCTTTTGTCAATAAAAGGCGTGCTTAGCGCGTCAAGCGTCTCTCTCTCTCTCTCTCTCTCTCTCTCTCTCTCTCTCCTCTCTCTCTCTCTCTCTCTCTCTCTCTCTCCTCTCTCTCTCTCTCTCTCTCTCTCTCTCTCTCCTCTCTCTCGCTCATTATTTTTTATCTTCTCTGAGTAAAATGTTGCATTATATCAAATTGTTCTTGATTTCTTCACTGATACGTAATAAAAATCTCATTTCGGAAAGTGTTGAGTTAACAAAGATTTGTTCGGTCATTAACACATTTAGATACGCATTGGAAATGTATTATGTCTTCGTTTCCTTTTGCGTACTTTTTGTAAATAGAAAAAATTAACGCTACTGATATTCCGATTATAATTCGTTTTCCTTGTACACTATAGACAGACCCCCAGGGGGCGAGAACAAGATGTAACAGTCAATAACAAAACAACAGTAACACAACACACACACACACACACACACACACACACACACACACACACACACGCACAGCACACACACACACGCACAGCACACACAGACACACACACACACAAGACACACACAGCACACACACAGACACAGCACACACACCACGACACAGACACAGACACACACGCACAGCACACAACACACACCACAGCACACAGACACACACACAGCACAGACACACACGACACACACACAAACACACACACACACAACACACACACACACACACACACACGCACAGACACACACACAACACGCACAGACACACACAGACCCGCACAGACACACACAGACACACACTCACACACAGACACACACAACACACACACACACACACGCACAGACACACACACACAGAGACACACACAGACACACACACACACACAGACACACACACACACACACACACACACACACACACACACACACACGCACGCACACACACACACACACCACACACACACACACACAACACGTGTAGTTTTGCTTCCGCTGAAACCCTTGTGAATGAACATCACGTTCTTGTTCTGGCGGTTCATCAAACAGCAACGGTACAAGGGAAATAACCTTAAAAAAGATCAATAGCTAAGTATGCCCGATTTCCCTCCCCTGTTTCACCCTCCGCTTTGTTTCAACTTTATTGAGTTGAAGTCTCTTGATCTTGGCTCCTTACTGGGTAAGTAATCAAACACACACACACACACACACACACACACACACACACACACACACACACACACACACACACACACACACACCACATACACATGGACGCACATACACACACACGCGTGCGCGCGCGCCGCACACATGTGCACACACACAACACATACACATGCACGCACGCGAGCGCACACACACATTGTCTAAAATCACTTTAATGAATAGACATTAAATCAAAAACCACACACACACACACACACACCACACACACACACACACACACACACACACACACACAACACACACACACACACACACACACACACACACACACACACACACACAGGCCACTCTTGCAACATACACATCTGACAGTTATGAAAGGCTCTGGAATTGATCTAAAAGCGGATCCTGTATCTATAAGACCTTCCTTTTCACCAGTACCCAGTTGGGAACTCCAAAGAGCCCGATTTGACATATACCACACAGATTTGAAAAAGAAGATAATATCAACTTACTGGCAAGTCAAGTTAAATGTCATATAGAAGACTTTTATTTGATCACTTGAAAATTTTCACTGATGGATCAATAATTGAAAGGCAAGCAGGCTCAGCGTTTTCAATACCTGCTCTCAAAATTGAGAAATCTTTCTATATTGGGCTCAATAAATCTGTCTTTACTGCTGAACTCGTTGCAATATTAATGGCTTTGAATTATATGCTAAGTTTCCTAGGACAATTCTTCAGATACTTTTTTGCGTTGATTCAAAATCTGTACTTCAAGCTCTTGAATCATCAAAATTACATAAAGATCTGAAATGATATTGGAAATTAGTCACTTGATTCATATTTATCCTTAAGAGGCACTGATATTACTTTCTGCTGGATACCATCACATAGTTCTTTTCATTATAATGATATGGTTGATAGGGCAGTCAAACGGGGGGCAAAGAGCTCACCAGATTCAAATAATATACATCTTTCTCTCTCGTTGCATGAGTGTTATACCTTAGTGGACACCTACGTATGGAAGCAGTTCCAAGATAAACAGAAAAAGTATAAAAAAATGTTACATGAACTTTGAAATTAGCAAATCACTTAAGCCGTTTCCTGCCGGCAGAGTTATACAATCCCTTATGTATAGGTGGAAACTTGATGCATTCAAAACAAAACACACCAGGAATATAGTGTGTTTGTGTGGAAAGAAGATAACATATAGTCATATACTTTCATGTGTTCGGGTAACACGACATATTCCTATACTCTCTACAAAGACAATTTCTGATATATTTGCCTCACCATCATTAATATATGAATTTTTTGTTAGCCTGTCAAAAAGTCCTATAGCGAATTACCTTTAACATGTTATTTCACTTGTTCACTGTTGTGGTTAGTCGATTCTTAGTTTTGACTTTCATTCATTTATTCTAGATGTTTGTTAATTTTGTTTACTAGATTGTTTGTTTAAATCTTTAATTGTATAACACTATTTGTTAGATTTACCTTCATCTCCTCAGAAATAATTGTTTTCTGGATCATTTTTTTTAAAGATCAAAATTGATAATTTTCATATACCCTCTTCACTCCTCCTGTATTCCCCCTCTCCCCCCCCCCCTTTTTTTTGTGTGTGTTGTTGTTTTGTTTGTTTGTTGTTGTGTTGTTGTCTAAAATCACTTTAGTGAATAGACATTAAATCGAAGACCACCAACACACCACACACACACACACACACACACACACACACACACACACACACACACACACACACACACACACACACACACACACACACACACACACACACCACACACACACACACACACACACCACACACACGAGTCATACTATATTCCATCCTTACTCCATTAGGGGTATGGAGGATGGAAACTTTTTTTTAATTGTTCCCATTTTTTCATGTTGGATGCGTGTCGGCACGCTGCTTTTGCCACTCTGTGTAGTCTGCACAGTCTGCAAGCTCCGTCTTCGGTAGGCATGACTTGCTAGCTGTTTCCATGTTTCCATAAGCCACCAGACACCACATTCTTCTTCTCCTCCTTCTTCTTGTTTCGTCGCATGATCAGGTCACTTCTGGCACCAGATGAATGTGGCCGTTTCTTCCCTTGCTCCTGACATGATTTAAGGATCTATAACGTCATACTTCATTTTCTGCGAGCGTGAACACACGGAGAGTATTTATCCACTAAATGGTCTACATTTGATGATCTGGTAAATCGGAAGAGTCCACCCTGTACCCACAAAGCCGGAGGCATCCGGACAGAATCAAACCCCAGACCTTCTGATTGAAAGTATGATATAATCAAAGGACATAACTCTTGAGAATTATCTCCCATGTTGTATAGAACTTCTCAAATCTAACACAGTTTGCGCTACCCATTCAGCTAGCTAACTCAAACAGAATATTTTTTGCGAAATAAATTCTGGTCGGTAATAATTGAATTTAGGACATTCGAAAATAAAATGGAATGTCAAACATATTCGACGTCTTCATCATAAAAATATGACAGGCTTCCTGTCTGTTGTGGACCGCTAGCTTCATCTTTCCTCGAAAACTGAGTTATCAAGGGTGAGTTCAAGTTTAAGGTCATATTGCTTACAGCTGACTACTAGAACCATATCAGGGCTAACACCAAGTCGAAAACAATAACCAGGTGAAGATAAAAGACAACAGTTAAAAACAATGCTCACCGTTAACATTGCAAGTCTGAAATGAAATTAAAGAAAACCATACTTGGACGTGAAATCATAGAGTTATCAATGGGGGAAAACGTAATTGGGAAATGAGATATTCAAACCTTTATTTCCCCCCCCCCCCTTTTTTTTTTTTTAATACATGTTTTGATTGCCATTTTCCAAAACCTGTCTTCTGTTGTAGCTAATTTGTTCCAGTTTTGCTGATTAATAAAAAAAAAAAATCATCCCCGGCGGGATTCGAACCCGCGACCTCTGGATTAGAAGTCCAGCGCGCTATCCACTGCGCTACGGGGACTGACGATGTTAAGTGCTATCTTGTAGTGTCATATACTCAGTCGAGGAACTGCGACGACCTCCTCGTTCTCTCTCTCTCTCTCTCTCTCTCTCAGTAACTGACTGACTGATTGACGAATTGATTGATTGATTAATTGATGCATGTATGTATTAAATGGACAACAATGTCAAGTCCTCATGGCTTCAGACAGAATCAGATACCGATAAGAAAGGCCTAAATAGGTAGATTTATTTTGCACTTCAAATGAAACCATTTGTGACTTACTAGATCTACTTAGTCTTAACGACAGTTGAAAACACTGTAGACTCTACATGTACAAACAAAGTAGCATAAAATCTCACTGGATCTAAGCATAAAACATAAGGGAAAAAACTGCAATAGAACAAAGCTAGGAGAGCGCATGGGGGATCTAAGGAGGTAAGAGATTGTTGAAGAAGTAATCAACACACTCGGATATTCCGTACGCGCTTCACCCAAATCTGCCATGTGTTTGTAGTTTGTTCAAGAGGGATTCACTGCACTCGGAAAACTCCATATGTGCTCCACACAAATCTGCCAGCAATTTATCTGGCAGACTTCCGATGCTTGCGCAAAACCCTATGCGCTGGCAAGGTCTTGAAATGGGGAAAGGGGGAAGAGGGACCTATGAAACACTAAGTTTACACCACCAGAATGATGGAAACATTAGTTAAGATGGGCAGTGAACAGGCCAGTTTGTAATGTTGCAGGCTGGATTGAACTCAAGACATTAGATCTTGAGTCCATGGCTCTGCCAGTGATTATCTGATAGACTCCCTGAGCCTGTGGCCGGCACTGGCATGGTTTCAAAATGGGGAGGGGGGGGAGAGCGAAAATATCTACGTAGCAAAAAGTGACACCACCAAAACGATGGGAATATTAATCCTTTGGCTCGCTCACCCTGCAGGAAGCTGGTGGATAGGGTGAGGGAATCAAAGGGCTAAGTTTTAGTTTTGCTAGCATGGTTGACAATACAGGATGCTGGTGGAAAGGTGCAGAAGTCAAAGGGTTAAGATAGGTACTAAACAGATCAGTTTTTCAGTTGTGCCAGGGCTGGAATTGAATTCGAGATATCAGATCTTGAGTCTATAGCGCTATCGAAGGAAGATGGCAGCTGATGATGAAATGGCTACCAATCAAAATGTATGAGAATTTCTTACACAAATCTTGCGCACAGTTTACCAAAAAGATATGTTTATCAGCTTGCAAATAATTATGTAAACCCACTGAAGGTGGAGTATCAGACTGTGCAGTAAAATATATCACCTGCACAGTGTGGGCAAGAGCAATGTGCGTACAAACATCTGAGAAAAATTTGGAACATTGAAACAAAATGAAAAACTGAATGCAATAAAATACAGAAGATGTTAGATGATTCATATTTTTGAATTTTGGGGTGTTCAGAGGTATAGTGGTGTGGGTTAAATAAGAGAGAAAGAGGTGGAGGGCTTGATTTGATTAAATCAAGAAAGACATCAGTTTATAACAAAAACAACAGCATGCAATGACAACACACAGCAACAACAATGATAATGATGATAATGATAATAATAATAACTTCATTTGTTTAATGCAAGCAGTCCGTATAATCAAAAGTATTCTTCACACAGGAAAGGGTTACCATTACGTTTTATAGATGGTGGACAACAGTGGCCATAAATAAAAAATAAAGTATTACAATCTCTTGTCACAAAAGAAGAAAAAAAACATTAATTGAACACAATATTCCACAGGAGTGCGTGCACACACACACACACACACACACACACACACACACACACACACACACACACACACACACACACACACACACACATAAATTAATACACATGCACTCAGTTGCACCATGCAGCCTGCAAATTATTCACAACTGTTAACAAAACAATTATTGAACTATGGCCTTTATGACAGGCAGATCAAAAAATATCAAGGGAATACTGGCTCTGATACAGTGGTTCATCAACTTTGATGTGGCATGACACATGTATTGATATTATAGAATTATAGATATGTAGATTCTGAATACATATCAAAGAAGTCTATCAATCTATAATTTCACTACAATGGAGAAACTTCCTGAACCTAGCAAAACGAAAAGAAGTCGAAATGCACTCAGGATTACAAGATATTTTGGGCAGCTGGTATTTGCTCTGAACTAACATGTCAATTATTTGACGCCAGCATCACATATTACAAGGAAGAAGGATGTTACGAGTTATGCAAGTCACGTGACAAGAAGTGCCCTCTGACAAAACAGGAAGTGATCCACACAGCCGTCTGCTACGGAGTGAAATAGATCAGTAATTCGTCGAGCGCATCCTTATTCTGGTTGTAAGCAGTCCTTCGCTTTGATTTCTTACCATGGCAGACAACGAACTTCAGAATAAACTTAACCGCAGAAATATGATCAATGAAGGGGAAGAAGGAGCGGCTTTGCCGTCAAACAATGTCTTCAATCCGTACACAGAATTTAAGGAGTTTAGCCGGAAGCAGATTCAAGACTTTCAGAAAACATTCAACAAGTGAGTTTTTTTCCTGGTTACTCATTCATTATGATTACGACTGTTACTTGTCTTCCGTGTTTCCAGTATCGCTAGAAATAAATTAACACTGTATCAACTTTATTTGACATCATAGAAAATAAGCTCTTATGAACATCATCATCAATCATCATGCAGATCGTCTTCGACGAGTATCGTCTATCGAACATCGATGCGATAATCATCCATGATCCAATGATCTATCATGATAATCATAACATCGTTTTGTTTCGTTTAGTTGGTAACTAGGTCTAAAAATCTTCAAACCAGAATGTTGAATAACTTAAAAATTATTTCTATGACTAAGTCACTAACTGTAATAGAAATGATAACTCGTGTAACACCGGCAGTAATTTGTAAACCAGTAACTGAGAGAGTAACCGTTTTTAACTAATAGCCTACTGTCGTATCGTCTTGTAGATGATCTTTAGATCTTTGTATACTTAGATCTTTATATACTTGTAGCTGCAGTGCTAATCTTGATTTTGATATATACACCGCAAACCACACGATTGGCATGAACACAACAGAAAAGGGTATTTGCTTTTGGTATTGGCAGATCAGCCTATCAGGTCACTCACCTGTGTGCGGAGACAGTCAGTTGACGGTGCTGTGGCTGCTTTTTCTTTGCAGATGGTTCAGGTCTATTATTACTTCTTTTTTTTTTTAAATAAAATCAATTTCTTTATTGTTAAGAACAACTTTTCATGATCTTTATTGGTCTGGTTATTAACTGACAGTTTGGTAATTATTTTTTTCCACTACACAACTGGCAATTTTATTTCTGTCACTGTCAGCTGATAGCAAGATTAGCTGGCATTAGCCTCACAACCATCTGAAAGTATAGTCACAAGGTATTATTTAGGCTTCCATATCTTGAACTCTTTCAAGACAGTGTGCCATATCATGAACTCTTTTAAGACAATCAAAGTTTTGTTGATGGTAGGGATCCCATACTTGCATGCTGTTCTTTGGTTCCCTGTGGACAATGTCTTGGTTGGGATGTTTAAAAAAAACAAAGAACAAAATCAAACAGTAAAAAGTGTTTTGCTAGTTTTTATACAAATCAAGTGTGCTGTATGAAAGTTCCATTTGAGATTGTTTGAAATGTGTATGCTAAGATATGAGTGGATGTTGATGTGTTCTGTTAGCATGTAGTACTTTTACTACAGAACCTGACAGTAGTAGTAGTAGTATAGTAGTAGTAGTAATGATAATATTTTGTATGTGTCTGTGTGTGTATATATGTGTGCGTATGTGTGTGTGTAGAACTCAAGTTATTTGTGTAGAACAAGTTCAAGAAAACAGGGCAGTTGTTATTTTTACTGTTGATTACTGCGTTTCGAGTTTGAAGGGTTAAAAATATTTCCAACTAGCCATGAAAAGGTACCAAGGCTTTAAAAATTAAAATAATTTTCCTGATATACTTGCACAATAACAGTAAATCGTAGATCATATATGCTTTGTGATTTGTAATATATCCATGCCTTATTTCAGTGTTTCACACCGTTTGTGCTGCATGCATGCATTTGTATGCATAGGCATATATGTGTGTGTGTGTGTGTGTGTGTGTGTGTGTGTGTGTGTGTGTGTGTGTGTGTGCATCTGCACATGTGCATACTTGTAAGTGTGAAATTGCACGACAGAAAATTTGGAATGGACTGTGGAATTATTTATTTTGTTTGCAGATTTGATGTGGGTAGAGACAAGTTCATTGACTTTCAAGAGCTCAAACTGATGATGGAACAGCTGGGAGTGCCACAGACTCACCTCTCTCTCAAAGCTATGATTCAAGAAGTGGACGAAGACGATGATAACAAAATCAGTTTTAGAGAGGTAGGCTTTGCTTGCAAACTGATTGTTATATTAAATTAATGAATCAGTAGATTAATGCCTTCAGTTTACACACTATTGAAATTCTGTTTAGCGGTATTGTAGGGATAGTGTATAGATATGTCATTGTATGTGTGAGAGATTGAGGATTTTGAATCACCAAGTTCAGAATTGTGTGTCTGTTTGTGCACTCTGGGGATATCTAATGACTTAGCCACATCAGTGATCAATTTTGGTAATATGAGTGTGTGCACATACACACACACATACACACGCATGCACGAACACGCACACGCACACACGTACACACATATGGATGCATGCATGCGCACACACACACACACGCACGCAGAATTATATACACTTTATTTTTATACGTCTTGATTACTGTTCTAAACCTTTGTATACGTGTGTCTCCACTAAATCAGTGAATGTTGACAACAGTCTTCATTATACAAACCATATGAAAACTGCTGTGGGTAGATTTTTGTTTTTGCCTTCATGTCATTGAATAAGTAAAATTAACTCTTTCTTTACTGTGGTGAATCGGGAAGCCAAAACAGCATTCAAGAAGATGAAAGGCATTCTTACCAACAAATGCCTATCAATTAACATCAGGAAGAGAGTTCTTGAATGTTATATAGAACCAGTAATGTTATATGGTTGTGAGGCGTGGACAATCATCAAGCAAAGCCAGAACAAGATTGAGGTAACCGAGATGTGGTTTATAAGAAGAATTTTGAGAGTTCCATGGACAGCAAAGAAAACAAACGAGACAGTCCTGATGGAGGCAGACAGAAGAAGATCATTCATAAGGAAGATTATAATAATAATAATTACAATATTTATATAGCGCAAAATCTTGATAAAATCAAATCTAAGCGCTGAAGCAGACACACACGTAAGCACGCACGCACGCACACACACGCACGCACACACACACACACACACACACACACACACACACACACACACACACACACACACACACACACGCATGGCTATAAATGGGGAGAAAGAATAAAAGCAATAAAAGCAAGAATAAAAGCAATGGAAAATTATAGAGAGCATAGCATATACAATTATATATTATAACCATGTGATTCCCTCCGAGCGGAGACAGGCTGCAGAGGGGGGGGGGGGGGGGGGTTGAGTGAGGTTAGGATTTTATGCGGAGGAGAAAAGGTGAGTTTTGAGAGCGGACTTGAAGGAGACAAAAGTAGGTTGCTGACGGACTGAGAGAGGAAGTTTGTTCCAGGAGAGTGGACCAGAAACAGAGAAGGCTCGTGGACCATAGGTATTGAGCTTAGTGCGTGGAAAGCGAAAAGTCAGAGGATCGGAGGCAGAGCGGAGGGTACGTGAGGGAAGATAGATCTCAAGTAGGCTTGACAGGTAATCGGGGGCTGCGTTATTGAGGCTTTTGTAGCACATGGTGTCTAGTTTGTACTGTATGCGCTTTGATACAGGGAGCCAGTGAAGTTGTGCCAGGAGAGGAGATATGTGGTCAGCTTTTTTCTTTTTGAGTACAAGGCGTACAGCATTGTTTTGAATGCGCTGTAGGATGTGAATGGTGGAGGCAGGAAGACCAGACAGGAGTGAATTGCAATAGTCAATGCGAGACATTATGAAGGAGAGAACGAGTTTTGCAGTTGTTTCGACAGAGAGATACTTCCTGATCAGCCTTATACGATGGAGATGATAGTAGCAGGATCTGGCAGTTTGAGAAACAAAGTTGTTCATGGAGAGGGTAGAGTCAATGCAGACACCAAGGTTTTTAGCTGAATCAGAAATTGGGACTGATGTGTTACATAATGGGAGAGAAAAAGGAGGCAGCTGAGAAAGTTTCTGACGGGTGCCAATGAGGATAGCTTCTGTTTTGTCGTCATTAAGCTGAAGTCTATTGTGTGTCATCCAGTTCTTAATGTCCGAGTAACACTCAGTGGTGCGAGTCAACAGGCGCTGTATATTATCAGGCGAGTCACTGTCTTGAAGTTGGGTGTCATCAGCATAGAAGTGGTGTTTTATAGAATGGGAGTTGATGATGGTGGACAGGGGGGAGGTGTAAAGAGTGAACAGAACAGGGCCAAGGACAGATCCTTGTGGAACACCACAGGTCAGGTATGCAGGTTGAGAGTAAGTGCCATTGATGAGAATGGTTTGTTTTCTGTTGGATAGGTATGAAGTGAACCAAGACAGAGCAATGTCAGAGATGCCAAAAGTATGATGAAGTCTAGAAAGGAGAATACCATGATCAATGGTATCAAAGGCTGCAGACAGATCAAGGAGTGTGAGGAGAGAGACTTTGCCAGTATCAGTTGCAAGGAGGAGATTGTTGAGAATGTGTAGTAGGGCAGTTTCAGTGCTATGGCACTGGCGGTAGGCTGACTGGAAAGGATTGAGGAGATTGTTGGCAGACAGGTGAGAGTTCAGCTGGTTGAGGACGACTTTTTCAAGGAGTTTTGACAAGAAAGAGAGATTAGAGATAGGCCGGTAATTTTTCAGTTCATTTGGATCTAAATTGTGTTTCTTGAGAAGAGGGTGAACAATAGCAGACTTGAAAGAATCAGGGACAGTTCCAGTTTGAAGAGAAGTGTTGATGATGTCAGTGATGAATGGGAGGAGAGTAGGGAGACAGTCGGTGTAGAGAGAACCTGGAAGAGGATCCAGTTCGCAGGTTTTGAACGACATGGATCTGATTGTGTTGAGAATTTCTTCTTGTGAGACTGGGTTAAAAGTAGTAAGAGGTGTGCCAGAGAAGGAAGGGTCAGGTGGGCATGGTTGACAGGGTGTCCTGTCAAGCCTGTCACGAAGAGTTTGTATTTTGGTGGTGAAATAGTTGGAGAATACAGATGGGAGTTCTTCATTTGTATGTTTTGTTGGGAGAGGTAAATCTTTTCGTGTGCCAAGGAGATGATTCATGGTTGTAAAGAGTTCTTTTGAAGAAGAGGCATTCAGGATTTTGGTTTGGAAATAGCTTGTTTTTGCTGATGCAATGAGGGTGGATACTTTTGTTTTAGAGGCTTGGAAAAGTTGCCTGTGTACAGTGAGTTTGGATTTGCGCCAGCGGCGCTCTGCTCTGCGGCGGGCACGTTTTGCACAGGCGATCTCATGAGTGAGCCAGGGGGTAGGGGGGCGGTCAGGTAAAGGACGGGTTGTGGCTGGAGCATGAGTGTCCAGAAGATGGTGGAGAGTAGTATAGAATTCATCGGCAAGGTTATGTGACTTTTCAGAAAGGAGACGGGAGGCATCAGATGAAAATGTGGAGAGGTCGATAGATTTGAGATTGCGTCGAGTCACTGTGCGCATGGTACGGGAAGGAGGAGAAATGTCGAGAGAACAGAGAATTGCAGAGTGGTCAGATGGAAGGGCTGAAGTTAGACGGGTAGAAAGAACTAAGCAGTTGTCAGTAGCGGAATTGTGGTGATCACGAGAAATGATCCAGTCAAGAATGTGACCTTTTTGATGGGTTGGTTCAGAAATGTGTTGAGTCATATTGTGATTGGACAGAGAGTTGATGATATGTCTTGTGTCATAACGGTGAGTGTTGTCATAGTGGACATTGATGTCACCTAGAATGATGAGATTTCCAGGTAAGAGACAGTAGTAATCGAGAAGTTGATCAAAGTCAGAGAGAAACATGGATGTGGTGAGCTTGTTGGCAGAGCTAGGTGGAGGTCGATAGACACAGGAGATTACGAAAAGACAGGTAACATTTATAGGCCATTTTATGAGGAAAGGGGAATTAGAGCACCTGGTCACAACAGGAAAGGTGGAGGGAAAGAGAGCACCAGGTAAACCCAGGGAGAAAATATTGGACGGACTTGCAGGGTGGCTGAGGACGGAGAGAGTGGAAGATGTGCTTGCGGCTGCAATGGGCAGATACATATGAAGGGCCATGATCACCAACGCCATGCGGCAGGGTACTTGATGATGATGATGACTATGGTGTGCTATCTCATATGCACATCAGTTTGCTACTAAAATAAGCTATAATGAATCTCCAGTTTGAAGATTATCGGTGCATGGAAATGATGGTTCAAAAGGTGTTTGTGAAACTAATGGATACAGCACTTATTTGACAATCATCTTAAAGCATAAATGTACCCTTAAACTGGCTGTAAATGTGTATACTCCATGTTTGAGTATACATGCATTAGTGCTATACTCACAGCCAGTGCAGTGTGTGCATGAGTGTCACTATGTGTATGTCCATGTAAGTTAGATAAAGCGTAATGAATTTCTACTGATTCTACAGTGAATATCCAGTGTGTGTGCACATTTGCCCATTCCATTTCTGCAGTTTTGAACTGGATCCTACATGTTGTATGGGATTGTTACTCCCCTTGCATTAGTTGTGAAAATAAATTTTTAACAATCAGTCAATAATAAACTGAGTGCACTCAGATTTTCCATTTGTTAGTCCATTCTAGTGTATAATAGCACAGCTTTTCAAGTCTGTTTTACTTGCATTTTTGTCTGAATTTTTTAAACATTTACGAACAGTCAGTTTACAGAGAATAATGAAGGAAGCAACCTGCTGGTATGGAATGAGTTCAGCTTGAGTCAGTGGACAGAACATGGTGTGCAGCAAAAACAGATGTCATGTATGCTTCTGTGTTTGTGTGCAGTTCTTGTTGATATTCCGTAAAGCAGCAGCAGGTGAATTGGAAGAAGGCAGTGGCCTCATGGAGCTGTATGCCAATGTCTCAGAAATTGATGTGGATGTTGAAGGAGTCAAAGGAGCCAAAAATTTCTTCCAGTCTAAGGTTGGTCCCTTCATCTAAATGTTGTAAACAGTCGTATTTTCTTTATAATTGATAAGTTTTGATTTTTGTGTTGTAATGTTCATTTTGTCCCAGTTGGTTTCTTTAAAGTGGAAGCTCATCTGGGGAAGAGTTTGCTTCCACAATATACACCCACCCAGTTTTATGTGTCTCTTACCAAAAGATTTGTTAGCATCACATAGGGAAAATATAAATGGTTATAATATGAAAACAGATTTTATAATATGAAAACAGATTTTTCGCCTTCACCTTTTGAAAGTGTGGCCCCTTACTATACAGCAAGATTTGCCATTTCAGATAATGGCAATAGTCCATGCTATTTTTTTAAAATATTACACTGAGAGTAGTGATGTTTCTTCGTTTTCTTTGGCAGCCTTAATGTTATGGAATTATCTTTACCATTTTCTAATCAAGACTTGCTGAAAAAGAAGAAAAAAAAAAGATAATTTCACATTGACCAGAGAGAGGTCTGTATCTGTGAAAAAAATGTGATAACAAGTCTGCTTTGAACTCTTTGACTCCTGCTCCCTGTCCACCAGCATTCTGTATTGTCAACTATGCTAGCAAAGTAAAATTGAACATGCAGGAAGGTGGTGAATAGGGTGAGGGAGTCAGAGGGTTAATTTTTGTTTGTTTGAGGTCGGTTTTTTTTTTGGTTGGTTTGTTTTGTTTTGTTTTGTTTAGGATCATCGCACTCAGGGAGGTTACCTTTGTGCTCACCTTTTTTTTTTTCTTTTTTTTTTTTTCTCGTCCCATTTTCTACACCACCTTGATGGCCACAGAAGCTGGCATAGTTTTTACAATGTGATGATGTCGATGAGGATGATAATCGTGATGCTATGGATTCCATCTAGTATGCATGACAGGGCTGTAATCTACGCTTACCATCATAATATATTCTGGCGTCAACCAATCCAGTCCCGAGAGATACAGTTAGAGCAAAAAAATCCCTTAATGATTTTTGAAGGGACTGATGGGGAATCGAACCCACAACATTCCAATCAATAATCCGTTGCACTAACCACTACATCAAGGCGACTGGTAAGGGTTAAAATTTTGCTTTGCTGTCATGGTTGACAATGCAGGATGTTACTGGATTCGCTGAAGAAGGCAAATGTTTTTTGTTTTGTTTTTTTTGTCTGAAGCTTCTTCAAGATTACACAGAAAAGTACAAAATCAGGATTTTCTGTACTATTTTTTTATATATAATAAACATGGTTAGACTGGCTTGACCATCTTGTTTATCTTTACCAAGTGCTTACAACCTGTGGAACATCAGTTTTATCATCTCATCTGAAGGAATATCGCCAAGATCACTTCCCAAAGTATTTTTTTTTCTGGGTGGAAGAAAATCTCTGTCATATCCTAGAGTAAATCCTGGGCTCTCCAACTTCTTAGATATGCTCTTCAAGTAATGAAATAATTTTGATAATGATATTGATGATAATCATCATGTGGGTGTGCATATGTTTTCAGATAGAGCAGCAGACAGCGGGCAAAAAGTTTGAAGACGAAATCCGACGTGAACAGGAAGAAAAACGCGTGCAAGCAGAGGAGGCCAAGGAACGCAAAAAGGCCTTCAAGGAGAAGGCCAATCTGTTCAACCAAGCATAACAAAGCCATCTGTCCACATATCGAGAACACCAGTTGAGGAACAGAATGGATGATGGTGTACAGTGTCTTTGTTTCGTCTCTTTAAGTCTGCCCAGGGTTGCTTTCGTCGTCAGTTTTATTTGTCAGTACTGTGTCACAAGTCATAAGTCTACCTTACCCACCTGCAATCCGTCTAGGGTAAAGCACTGGTCTGTTTAGTATGTTGCTGTTAGATCCCTTAAACGACTGTTGGTTGTAGGTGCATATGTCAAACAACTTCATAATTCTCTTGTCTCAGTGGTTTAGATTGCATATTCTTTTTTTATAACTTTTGGTCATAATCTTCTGATAAACTTAACTGGGTAAATACTGAGCTGTTGAGTTATATTTGTGGCATATAAATAATGATTTTAATGATTGATTCGTGTGTAATAGGCTTTTCGTTTTTTTACGTTTCTTTTGTTGACCCATCCTTCTGAGTGACATTGATCTTATACCACTCACACCTGCTCTGCTTCACAACACACCACCAAAGCCAGGTTCTCTCAGTGCCAGGAAGTCCATGGAAGCCAGCGATATGAAGTTGCTGTAAAGCCACTGACCAGAGAAGACTACACAACTGCTGGATCACTTTGATGGAGTTCAACAGTATCTGGTCAGATCCAATGTACTTTTGGACACTGTGTGCTGAACCCTGTGCTAGAAACAGTAGTCACTTAGTCACTGAGCCAGGCTGAGAGAGAAACCTTCGGGTAAGGAAACCAACCACCCTTTTACTCCAGTGACAGCCCTCTTGAAGCACTGACACAAAAAAGCCGCTACAGTTTGCCTCAGACATGAAAGCAGTAGAGGAAACCGAATCTGAGGTCACCACAAGATGAAGGTGTAAAGAGCCACAGAATCAGAGATTTTTTTTTTCATGTTGCTCTGATGATTTCATCATAATGGGGATGATGATCATGACACTGTGGAGTTCCATCTAGAATTGAGACTGTGTCACAGGGCTGTGCTCTTTACTTACTTTCATAATATATTCTGACGTCAGCTAGGCATGAAACACCAGCAGTGTTGGCCAGGATATTTGAGCTGCACTTCGATGATGCAGATGTCAAATGGATTAGATCAAATGTGTGGTCCCAGTCAACCCAGTGACCCCATAGCACTCTCAACTCTGGGTAGTAGGCAGTCAGAGCTGAAAGCTCCAACAGCAATTTTCTTTGACAGTGGGGGTTTAAACCCATAACTTTCCAGTCTGTGGTCTGTTATCCTAACCACTGCAGTCAGAGCTGAAAGCTCCAACAGCAATTTTCTTTGACAATGGGGGTTTAAACCCATAACTGTCCAGTTTGTGGTCTGTTATCCTAACCACTTGACCATTTTGACTGGTGTGTAATATGCAGGAAGAGATGGTGTTGAGTTTTTTTTTCTTGGGTTTTTGTTGTTTGTTTGTTGGGGGTTTTTTTAGGAGGGGGGGATGGTTTTGTTATTTTTGTTTTGATGTCAATTCTTGCAACTCCATAATCGTTTGTTGTTGTTGTTGTTTTTTTTTGGGGGGGGGGGCAACATGATCTGGATAAAAGTTGGCCACAAGGCCTTCTGAAAGACACAAAGTTAAACTGTGTTACACGAGGCAGGAAAAGTGGTTATGGGCACTTCACTCCTGTGATTTTGTTTACTGAGCACTGCCTTCATCTTTAGTATTCCCTGAAAGTGAACTGTCTGGGGAGTTTGCACAACACTGTCCTGGCTGAGATACTACTGTTCTTTGAAAGTCCCTACTTCCATTTGTTTATGTATTTTCTTTTCCATGTTCATTATCAAAATTAGTTACTCAGATTGGTGAATAATGTCTGTGTGTTTTTCTGTTATATATTTTGCTGTCTATGGATGGATCTGACAGTAATGGACAGTTTGTGGAACTAGACTGAATGAGCATTTTCTATTGTAAGGACAGCATTTTCTATTGTAAGGACAGTATTACTACATCTCTTCAATGACAGTTGACTCAAGCAAGCAACACTAAAGAGTTATCTCAGACTTGGAAGCAACAGAAGAAATCAAAACTGGGGTCAGCATGAGATATAGAATGAAGGGTCACAAAATGTACCCCCATCATGGGACGTTTTCATAATGCCATAACTGTTCATTAACTGTTCATGGGCATTGCCCACTTTTTGGTGGCCTGTTAGCATTTAAAAGTGTTGCCTAAAGGAGAGTGTTCGTATGGCTGGATATGGTGGCTTGTTAACATTTAAAAGTGTTGCCTAAAGGAGAGTGTTTGTATGGCTGGATATGGTGGCCTGTTAACATTTAAAAGTGTTGCCTGAAGGAGAGTGTTTGTATGGCTTGATACTTTGTTTTATAGTCTGGGAGAGACTACAGTCCATCGCATTGGTAACCAATGCAATACTGCTCAACTCTCTCCCTTTATTGTTTCACATTTTTACCCCATTGTTTCCTTACCGTGTGTATGCTTTGTCTGTTATGATTTGGTCTGTAGAATAGGTAAGTATAATAATTACTAGAATAATCATTCGTCTTTCTCTGTGGATGTTCTTATGGTGAATTAGTTGTTAGTTTTCATATATAGTGAGTTTTGTTTGTTGTTCATTTTATAGAATTCAAATGACTGAAATTGAACTAGTGATTTGATGTAATAATCAGACTTGTAACAGTATCAAATCAGCATATAGGGACTAGGAAATATGTTATGGACAGTTGTCATTCACAGAAGGTGTATAATGATTGTAAGGTATTCAGTGAAGGATGTATGAAGAATAGTTAATGTACCAGCTTTGTATATGTAGTCAGTTTTAAATCCAAGAACTGTATTCTTTTTAAGACGCTGCCATAAAAACAATAGATCTGAGAACCCTTAATGTCAAGAAACTTGTAATATTCGTATTTTACACCATCGAAGCAATATATCTGTAGATGGTTAATGTACATGTTTTGATAAATGTTTGTTTTACATTTGCTACATGATGTGGTAAACTGTTGTAAAAATGAAGGGCTGGTCAGCATTATGAAACAAGACCCCGTTATTTAAAGGAACTCACAGAACAAATGCTTCAATATTATCTGTTAGCTGACTTGTATTATATCAGCTGTGAGTTATGATATCAATGTAACTTGATTATTTGTTCATTTTTAAGCAGCTATTTGAACAAAGAACTGGTTTGCTGGACCTTGGGTAACATTTTTTTTTTCTCAAGTTTATTCGAGCATTATGTGATTAAAGAAATAATTTGGATATCTTAAAGTGTCATATTTAACAAGATTCAGTTTTAGTTTTAGGATGTAATGGAACCATATGATCAGAAGTTGTTGTTTTGTCATACATATTACGATTTTTCATGAGTTTTGATTTGTTGTTGATTATGGGACATTGAATAATACAAGTTTCTTTGTATATATTGTTTTAGATTTAATATATATTTTGTTATTGTTATATATCCTGCTTTCAAACTAATACATATACACGCATATATGCGTTGTTTTTGTATCATATCTTATGTGCTGGATGAAGCTTAGATCATGTATGATGCAAAGTCATGAAAATTATTGTTTTGAAAGTTGACTGAAATGTACACCTCCTTATAGATCTGTGTGATAACTGGTAAGCCCATAGAAATATTGATGTTAAAAATGTATACAACCATTCCATTATGAAAGCCATGTGTAATGAAATATACAATAATCAGTTTTGTTTATCCCAAAGCAGTGTATGCCAGTTAGAACTGTTAGTATAACCAGCATACATTCGGTTTAAAATAATACTAACAGCATACTCAGTTTGTTGTACTACGCATTTTCATTATGCATGCAAGTAATAACTGTACTAATCTGAACACTTTGAATACTTGATAAAAAAAACACTTCCTGAACAAAATATTACAGTGGAAGGATGTTCACTTCACTTCCTCAGAATGTAACTTTTGGATGGAAGAATGTTCACTTCCTCATAAATAGTGTCAGAATTGACTGTTGTGTAAAATTCATTATTTCCTTATAGCCTTCAAATTTTGTAGCAGTTTCAACTCTAAAATGTCGGCAAATGTCAAGGAAGAAGGAAAGAAACAGATTGAGTGACACACATTAACATTGTTCATTGATGGCAATAACTTACATTTGGTAAATTTTGTTTAAAATGTTTTTGAAACGGTTTTTCTACAGCAGAGTTTTGCCAGTCTGAACTGCTTTAAATTATGATGTATGGTGACGATCAGTGTTTTTGTAATAAAGCATAACAGAATTTTTGTAGAATTTTCTCAGGACTAGTCTTTTAACTAGCTTTACCCTAAGAGAATGCTTCCCACTTTTTATGTTTCGTTTTTGATATTGTAAATGTGGTTAATGAATCTTTCATATTACTGCTTTTGCTAGAATGTACGATGAAGTCCGTAGATTGTTTAACTTTCAGATAACCAAATTTGCTAATAGAGCATTAGTGCTTTGAAGTCCTTAGCAGTGTTTTGGAAGGAAGAACTGAATGAGAGAATAGTTTATTAATGATAGTGTATGCCAGATAGTAGATTACAAAGGGTAGCAAGAAAGGATGTTTTGTTGTCATAGCCAGAAAGGATGTTTTGTTGTCTTATTTTTTATGTATGGATGGATAATGGATTAAGAAAGGGCAGAAAGAATTTTTGGTAGTTTTATTGTTTGTAGCGTTTATCAGATGATGAATAGTGTAAGTGAAGTGCAAAAAATGTGTATAATACGTACATGTACACAGGATGCTTCAAGGCCTGCATGCAACGGGTCTATACAAGCAAGAAAGAAAGAAAAGAAAAGATAATGGATGTTTGTGCTGCTCTGGCTTTTCTTACCACTTCTCTTCCCATATGTTCAGCAAATTTTTTTCTTTGCTCAACATCCCCCATTTCTCTGTCTCTCTCTGTCTTTTCTCTCTCTTTCTATTTCTCTTGCTCTTCTCTCTCTCTCTCTCTCTTTCTCTGTGTCACCATCTAGTACTCTTTTTGCTTTGTCTTTAGCTGCATTGCATGTTTATCCTTCAAAGGCTACCACACATGTGCATGTGTCTTTCTCCTGCCATATGTTGTCTTTTTGTTTTACCTTCATAGCATGTTATAGCTCAACTGCATCGATTTTGGATCCTCTCCGTCACATGGCACCTGTGGTGTCCGTGCATATGGAGTTTATTCCAAACCCAGAGAAGGCATTTTGAGAAACTGAAAGTATTGAAGACAGAACAAATTTTGCTATTGCTGTTGTTGTTCATGAACTTAACTCTTTCACTACCTCACCTTGTCTACCAGCTTCTAGCTATCTTTCCTGCAGGAAGTAGTGAACAGAGTGAGGGAGTGAAAGGGTTAAGTTTTCTTGGTGTTTCATGATGTTGTCATGTTTGTTTCATCTTGCTCTGTTAAATGAGAGACAAAAGAAACAGGAGTTTGTGCCCCGTTTCTTCTTGTTGACATCGCTTGTTTGAATTGAAATTATGCTTGAGTGACCTTTATAATGCTTGCTTCTTTGGGTGCTGACAGAAATCATGTGATTGATTGTTCTGGTATGTGAGGTTGTTCTAGTGTGGTGCTTTGCCCCCTTCTTAGCCTGTTAACTAAAATACTCTTTTCATTTTGTTGTTAATATTGTTGCTGTCGTTGTTTATACAGCATGTCATTTTATGTGAGTGTGTCAGTACGTTTGGGTGATTATGGTTTCAGCTGGATAGATTTAACTTAAATTTCAGATCTCTATGTGTCCTCTCTCTGCTTAAGCTGGATACAGTGACTTAAATTTCAGATCTCTGTTTTTCCTTCCTGTTTGCATTAGCGGATAATGGATGGGTCTCTGTTTGTCTTCTCAGTGTTAGCTGCATATGTATAACTTGAATTTCAGAAAGATCTCTGTCTTTTCAGTCTACATTTGCTGGATATATTACTGCAGTTCCAGGTAGATTGCTGTTTGTCTTCTCTGTCTGCGTTAGCTGGATAGATGTGACTGAAATTTCAAGTCTTTATTTGTCCTCTCTGTCTGTATTAACTGACTGACACACATATGCTCCTCTCTCTCTCTCTCTCTCTCTCTCTCTCTCTCCACACACACACACACACACACACACACACACACACACACACACACACACACACACACACACACACACACACACACACACACACACACACACACACACACACACACACACACACACACACACACACACACACACACACACGTTTATCTGAAGTAATAAGATCTGATTCAAGTTGTTCAGCAGCAGATTATCCCCACACAGTCTTCCATGTGATTGCCAAAAATGAAATATGATCTGCGGGCTCGTATTTGCCAGGGTTAATGTACAGCTGATTTTTCTCACAGGTGGTTTGTGCTTTTAAAGGGGAAATCAGATCCAAAAATAGAATAATCTATTTATTGTGCATTATCTCTTTGGAGTGTAAAACACATTTTGGGCTTCAATGTTACTGAGTAAGATAAAATGCATCGACCAGGGTTTTTGGTTTTAACTGGCAAGTGAAAGAGAAATTTTATGACCATTGTTTTTGAGAAATTATAATAGGCACAATTTCTCAAAAACAATGGTCATAAAATTAAGTAACGCCTATATGGCTGAAACAAGAAAACTCAGCATGAAAGAGAAATTTGAAACTAGTAAAAATGTCCTGGATAAAGCTAACAGCTGAAATTTTGTCTCACCATTTATTGAATTGTCATCGAGAGTATTAAACGAGTCTATCAGTATCATGAAGATTATGTCATTCTTTGCTTTTCTTTGCTTTTTCTTGTCTTTTCTTTTCATTCTTTTCTTCTTTTTTCTTCTCTTTTCTTTTTGGAATTCTTTTTTCTTTTCTTTTTTTGTTTTCTTTTCTTTGCTTTGCTTTTTTTTGCTTTTCTTTTTCTAGTCTTTTCTTTTCATTCTTTTCTTCTCTTTTCTCTTTGGAATTTTTTTTCTTTTCTTTTTTTTTTTCTTTTTTTTTCTTTCTTTTCTTTTCCTTACTTTTCTTTTCTTTTGTGAACACTTTACACCAAGGAATAACCATATGCACATTCAATCCCCTGTTCCCTCCAACCCCACAATGTAGACCTTTTCCAGAGTCAACGATTGTGCTTCTGTTCACTTTCAGTATTATATGATGATCTGTGTTGTCTGATGGCATTTGTACTGTTGTGTAATCTTTTGATTCATTTATTTCAAACCCTGTTGTTTTTTTGCTTCTGTGATTCTTTCTCCAAGAGCTCCTTCTCTTTTGGATCTTCTGTGCATGATTTTGTTATTTGCAAAATTGCAAGGTCTTTTTTTTGTGCATTTTTGGACTTTATGTTATGGTATCTTTTTTCAATTTTTTTTTTTTACATTTTGTTAATTGACAACAGGGTAAGCTGACAATGATTTGACTTTATGCATTTACGCATACGTTTATACCCTAGCAATACACATTCTGTAACTATATTGAATGGTAAATCACACAAACTGTCACCTTGTTCTTTTATATTGTGAGTTTATCTAAAGTGTGATAAGATTTGTGACTATTGGAGCCCAGTTTGGAATACCAGTTTGAGTATAAATAAAATGTGTATACAAAAAGTGCATCATTTTGATGTGATGCTAAGTTTTCTGTTTTCAAGCAACAGACAGATATTCTTTGAAGTCTGGCAGCCAACTATTCATACTGGTAATCTAATGTTCTATTTCAGGGAAGGTAACAACTATATCTTGCTGAACTCTGGCATTGGCTGTTTCTTCAACAGAACATCTTGCATGCATGTCCAAGAATAAGTTTCACAGATTTGTACTGTTGCTGTATCTTTGCATTAGTTTACACCTTTTCGTTTGTTTTACTCAACCACCAAATTCATATGTGTATGCTATAATTATGCAAAACTAAAGCAAACAGGAAAACAATACTGCTCGGAATTAAGGGTATTTTCAGACTTGCTGAGATTACTTACAAAATTGTTTTTGAATGGTAGATTGTTGTGGTGTTGCATGCAGTTTGGTTAATGGAGCAACAGAGAAAGGGGTGAATGTAAGTTCATTTTGTTTACAGTACAATGATTTAATGAGCAATAGGTATGCACAAATAACACGATATCTTTAATGTTGATAGATCTTCTCCCACTCACAGCCATTTATTTGTTGGATACACCTTTTGCATAAGAACAAGCACCTAATCCTTTGCTAAGATAGTGGGTGCACCTTTCTGTGGTTTAATTTCTGCATGTTTGTTTTATTGTAATCCTATGCAAAACAGTATTTACTGTTATCGTGTAACCAACGAAGCATATGCCATTGCTCAAGCATGCTTTCTTGTTGTCTTTGTGACCCGTGTAAACCAGAAGTTACATTTGAAAGATGGGTAAGAAAGTGAATGTCATATTTGAGAGTAATTTTATTGTGCAAGTTTTGTGTCTGGGGAAAAAATTAGTTTGGTCTTCATTATTTGGATAGGATTACATATATTTTTTGTCAAAGGTGTCTCAGTTCTTACATGTTTTTTTTTAATTGTGAATTATGTCTGTGTTATGAAGAGGTTCAGGTACATGCAGTTTCTGGCTGTGATGTGGACGTACCAACTTTGGTTTTGTTAGTGATGTGACCTTAGTGCTGTTGTGAATCCTGAGTAGAAGTTTCTTTGATCTCATTTAGGATTTTCGAACAGTATGTTTCAAATGATAAGCCACGAGATTATTTTCAGAGTGTCAAAGGTAATTTCAAAGTGTCAAAGGATTAATTGTCCTAAAAAAAAATTCTAGTCATGTAGTTGTTTTGAGATGCTGAAAATGGCACTCTTGCATTTATGATTTCTACCCAAACAAGTACTGATAAGTAGTCAAGGAAATGAAAAATAGACAGCTGTGCAGCAGTAACACTGAGAACACACAGAGAGTCGAGGTCTTTTTTTTTTCTTTTTCTTTTTATGAATAACAAGAATGTACTTCACGATGGTGAATCTGTTATGATTATATTATTGAACTATTCTTTGCATTGGTTTACAGAAACAGAAAAATATTCTTGTAACATTTTTTTTGGTAGGTAAGACCTTGTTTCAATTTTGCTAACTTTTTTACATTTTTGCTTTTATCACGGTCTTATTGATTTTATTCTTCAGTATTATACAAAGATAATAAGCAAAAATAAGCCCAATACAGTGAGAATGAAAATTGAAATCAGGAATTTTTTTTACATTGGGTGTATGCTGTTGTTCCTGTGTGCATGTTCTTTAGTGCAAATGGTTACGTGTGCAGATATGCATTTTGTTGCGAATGTGTAAATGTTAATTGCTTACTGAATTGTACCGTGTATGGCAAATGTTTCGTTTCTCTCTTTGGCTTGGCTGGTGGAATTCTTATAGAAGTTCATAGGAGAGGCTGGAGGAACAGTTTGCATGCTACACTTTTGTTGTTGTACAGCGTATACAGCCATAAACCCTATACACTTGTTTCTGTAGAACGACAACAAAACTTTACATCTTTTGTTGACTTTATATAACCACCTTCTTCTTGAAGCGGTAAAGCAGCTGGTGTGCTGTTTGAAGGGTAGATCCTGATCTTTGTTAATATTTCTGTGCTTTTTGCGGTATGTATTGTGCATATTTTATGTCTTTGTTATAGTTTGTTATGGAATAAACAATATTTATACCCGAGATAGTGTGTGTGATGCGTTCATGGACTGCAGTTTGACAGAGTACTCTAAGCACGCATGTTTACACACACACTCAACACACATGCGTACGCGCACACACACACACACACACACAACACACACACACACACACACACACACACACACACACACACACACACACACACACGATCTCGCGCCGACAGAAAAAGACGGAGGGTATCACAAGGGAAACAACGAGTTTGAAGTAAGTATACATTACCTCTTAGCTCCCCTGACCAATTCACGCTGAATGCGTGCGCGCGCTCGTCTTATTGGCATCTGAGAAAGAAGACGAAAAAGAAATACATGTACTGTTATGTTGTTGCTGTCAATACACACACACACACACACACACACCACACACACACACACGCACACACACACGCACGCACGCACACAATCTCTCTCTCTCTCTCTCTATATATATATATATATATATATATAATATAGCAACAACATAACAGTACATGTATTATCTTTTCGTCTTCTGTCTCAGATGCCAATAAGACGAGCGCGCGCACGCATTCAGCGTGAATTGTTCGGGAGCTAAGAGTAATGTATACTTATTCAAACTCGTTGTTTCCTTGTGATACCCTCCGTCTTTTTGTCGGCGCGAGAAGTAGCCGCACACAGGACCATCCATCTCTGACTGGATGTGTTCAGGCAAATTGAGGTTGGTCCAGTCTGTGACATTTGCCACCCTGCTTTTTTCTGTCGATCTTGGCAACAGCCTCCTTTCAGAGTACCCTGAAATATGGTCTTAGATAGTGTTATGGCTGGTGACATGATCAAACCAAACAAGCCTGCATCGTTTTATGGGTAAGGCAAATATAGATAGTCCTAACCCCAATTGAGGGAAAGAACGGTTTTCCTTGTAAAGATGAGATACAGAAAGGAGGAGACAAAAGAAACCTTTGTGCAGTTGTCTGAAACGGTATCTGTGTGGCCACCAAGGTGTTGATTCTGCTCTATACCTCGTCATTATTCCCTGTTATCAAAAGAAGTTTCTTGATGTGTGCCATGGTCTACTGGCTCAGCACAAATGTACTTTCATTATTGACTTCGATGACAGTGATGTTGTGTTGCAGTGGCCTGGGAGAGTCTTCAGTGTTTGACAAGTCTGATTTTTGTTCCCTGTCTTCTTCCCTTCTTCAGTATTGTGCCACTTGTTCTTTCGATCCAGGTTTCTTTGGTTTTAATCATCCTCTTACTGAATTCGCTGTTTGTCAGTTTGTGACTTTCATCTGCTTCCTTTATCCGACTTGTGAACTTTCTCTTTTTCTGGCACATATCCAGGATTTCATTTGTTATTGATGTCCAGGGTTGTATTTCCTCCCTGTGCTTCCTCAAAACTTCATCATCTGTTGTTTGTAGTACGTTTTCCATACCTCCCGTCAGAGCGTCTGCATCGCTGCTGACAATGTTCGGATCTGTACCTTTTTCTATTCACTTGGATCTAAAAGATATCTGCAATTACATTCTTAAAATTCTCGTAATGAAATCAAATGCAGAGACTTTTTGGAAAATGTCTTTTTGGAAAGCTACGATTTCAGATTGGTGAAGACAAGGCCAGGAATGCTGCCTATATTTGTGATATTTGTAGTCTATCTGGATGTGAACCAGATCATTCAGAGAATGTTATATCGTCATCTTGGACCTCTTGTGCGGATGGAGGGTGTTGGCTATGGTGGAACAACCTTTACTTTGTCTTTCACCTTGTTCCTGTTGATTATCCTGTTGGCCATGACGATCTTACTCTTCCCACTACTAGCATCCATTCCATACACCTTTATGCTGTCCAGAAGTCTGTAATACATGTCTTGTGATGAAAAATAAGTTCAGATGGAAGAGCCATTTACCTAATCCAAAAAGAATTTCTGTGAGCATACATGTTCATTAACCTCTCTCAGTGCTAGCACGTCTCATTTCTGCAATGGTTAGCAAAACGCTGGGGTTTTTGTTCCTTTTTTGTTTTGTTTTGTTTTGTTTTGCTTTATTCTTGTTTTTGTTTTTCACTGCCCCGTCTTTCAGTATTGCCAATGTGCCACTGCGCACACGCCACTTATTTCGGTTGTCCATCAACGCCTCTTAACTACCGAAACTGAGGTGGACACGAAGGAGAACAGATTCTGGGACAATTTTTCACAATGCTATAATGATGTATGAGAAAGAGAGTAACAATTATGATGCTGTGGAGATTCATTGTTGATTGAGTCTGTGCAACAGGCCTGTAATTTACGTCTCCTTTCATAACATTTCCTGGTGTCAACCAGGCCCGAGAGATACTGATACTCGCGGTGCTGGTCAGAAAATTTTAGCAGCCCCCTCAATGACATATGATCCGTGAAATGGATGAGATTTGACTGTGTGATCCCAATCTTCCCAATGAGCTCGTGGCACACTCCACTCTAGCTAGAAGCCATTTGGGGCTGACAAATTACACACTGAGCTTGACAAAACTGGCGATGTTCAGACTGACAACTTCCCAGTCATCAGTTCCTTCCACTTTTATCTAACCATTAAAAGAACAATTTTCTGTGAGCATACCTTTCCTGAGAGCTGTCTGTCGACGTTTCCCATTTCTTTAATGGCTGGGAACACGTCGGGGAGACTTATTTTTATTATCTCTGTGAATCAGTCCTTGATTTCCTTGGGGATACCTCGTCAGTTTGGCTAGCAGTCTGTTTGTGATGTTTGTCTGTCTGTTTGTCTGCATGTCTGTGGATCTGTCTGTCTGCCTAGCTATTCAACCAGCTGCCTTTCTATCCATATATCTATTCCGGCTTTGACCCATCTTTTGCTAAATGAATGAATCAGTCAATTAATCAGTCAATCGACCAGTCTGCCAATCAATTGATAAAGTCTGTCTATGTACGTATGTACGTATGTATGTATGTACGTACGTACGTATGTATGTATGTATGTATGTATGTATGTTATGTTTGTATGTATGTATGTATGTATGTTTATCTGTTTGTCTATCCATCTAGCTAGCTGTTTGTCAGCCTGTCTAGTTAGTTAGTTAGTTACCTATTAGGAAAAGCTCAGCTTTTTTTTTTACATACAAACGCCTTTTAAATAAAGTCTACAGACATCCAACTGTATTGTGTATGTGTTAAATCGTGTTCCAATTATTGTTCCCACATTTGTCAGATGCACACTGTTTTGGCTGTCTTACGTCGTAGAGTAGTCTGCTTCTAAACAGATGTGCAAACATGGCTTTGTAGCGCACAGAAATAATGTCTGGATGAAAAAGGTACAAAAATAAATGAATAAGTAAATAATAATAATAAATAAATAAATAAATAAATAAATAAATAAATCATTAAATAAATAAATAGGTAAATAAATAAATAGATAAATAAATAAATAAATAACCTACCTTGGCTGCTCACGTAAGGAATCTTCATTGCTCTTATGGCAAAAAAGATTATGTGCGGATCTTGTGAGGGGTAGGAAACCAAAAGTAGTTTCGTTAATATTTCAGAGTTTATTCAAAAGGGATTCACCCTACTCGGATAAGTCCATCTATCATCTGGCAGATTCCTTGAGCCTGCGCAAAATCCTTTGCTCTGGAAAGGTCTTGAATAGGACAGCATGTAACTATCAAACACTATTCAGACACGACCAGAATGATTAGAGCATTAAGGTGAGCAGCAAACAGACAATTTTTATGTTGCCAGCTGGAATTGAACGTGAGATTTCAGATATTCACTCCACAGCTCCTTTACAAAAACTACGAGCCAGCCCGCTTTTTTGCTACAGTGAGATCAAAACGTCGGTTTCTCCTCTTGTAATCTGTTCATTTATACCTTTCCCTCCGCCCATGTATGGTGACGAAGAACTGCTTTGCATGGAACAGGCGGCCTCAGACCTGGCAGAGGCGCAGTCAGGCAGAATTTCAAGTGTCATTTCTCAATAAAGAAACAAAACAAAGATCTCCATCACAACTTCATCGACTTCAAAAAGCATTATTATGATGGACAGAGTATGATGCGAAAGCCTGTGGCATGTCACGAGAAATTGCAACATATAGGAGGTCTTATATAAGTCATCGAGGGGTATATACAGCTCAAGCAATGCTATATTCCATAATAATCAAATACAAAAGATTGCTTCTCTATCACAACTTCATCGCCTTCAAAAGCATATGATGGACAGAGTATGGTATGAGAACCTGAGGGAAGTTGCAACATATAGGAGGGTCTTACATAAGTCATCGAGGGGCTATACACACCTGAAGCAATTTTGTAATCCATGATAATCACATACAAGAGATTACTTTTTTTTCTCGTTTTCTTCTTTTTTCTGTTGGGTTCTGTTCTTTCTTTCTTTCTTCTTTATTTCTTTCTTTCGTTTACCACAGACTACAGTAGGAGTACGCCTAAGTGTTTGATCTCATTGCTGTTGCTCAACATTTTCTTGGAGAATCTCAAGTTGCAAATTTTCTCGATTAGTTAGAACCAGTAGGGTTGATTAATAGTGTTTTCGAAGTGACTGGGACATCTGTATTATAAAAACGCTGCCTACTAGGCTACTTACTCTTGAGATCAGAATATTGATTTGATAAGAACACGGCATTCATTTTCCTCAGTGCCTCGACAAAAACGGCAATTTTGGTTCGCAGCAAAAGATATAAAAGATATATATATATATATATATATATATATATATATATATATATATATATATATATATATATATAGAGAGAGAGAGAGAGAGAGAGAGAGAGAGAGAGAGAGAATGTGTTTCTATTGTTGCTGCTGCTGCATCGAACTGACTGCACAATAAATCCATGTTTATAGTCGGGAGGGATGTGTATGTATGTGTTCGTTCTTTGATTTAACGTCTGTTCACTATGAGTGATATCAGACGGGGGAAAAATGGAGGATGAGAGATGGTCGAGTTGGATTGGGGGCAGAGGGGAGAATGAGTATGAGACATGAGTAAGCGGGTAAATATAAAAATGGAACAAAATCTTAACATTAACAGTTAACATTAACAATGCGAAGGGAAAATTTAACGCTAAAGTACAAACTTTATAAACTTAAAGCAATGCATTAACAGGACTGTGAACCAATGATTCTGAAATGTTAACTGACAAAGATTGATCTGAAGTTACTTCTTTAAAATGAGTTTGAGAATAGTTTTCTTGTGTAAACATTTTTGCTATAAAGGAACGTAGCTTTTTGCAGTAAAATAAACAGTGAAACAGTGTGAACTGTTCTCCGCAAATACACTTGATATTTTTACAATATTTTGTTTTCAACGCGTTTAGCTGAATACGAAAATGAACAGCAACAATTGATCTCGAATGATATATGGAAGAATATTGCAATTTTTTACATACATTTTGAAAAGAACGTTTTATCATTTGTTGTGTCACAAACTTTTCATTGAAATGTTCATGAAAACGAATCCATGAGGCTGATTCTAGCAAGCCGCAAGCTTCTTTTACGGAAGTTTTCATACGTAATTCTATAGTATTTTCAGTGTTGTGTGCACCTTGCTTAGCTGCTCTGTCTACTACTTCGTTGCCGTGAAGACCAACGTGAGAAGGCACCCAGCATAAACTGATATATGTACCTTTTGTCCTTAAACGATGTATAAGATGATTTGCCTCAATAATTAAGTCAGGTCTTGTGTCTGTATCAAAAGACTGTAAGGCATATAATACAGATTTTGAATCAACAAAGAGAACTACTTTGACAAATACAGGTTTAAGGTCTACTAAATAATGCAACGCTTGTATAATAGCGACTAATTCCGCTGTAAATATAGATATATTTGGCCCAATGAAAAATGACTTTTGTATTCTAAATTTTGGAACATAAAACGCTGCTCCAGCAGATTTATTTTCTAAGACTGACCCATCGGTAAAAATATGGAGGTGGGTACGGTAATTTTCATCGACGTGTTCTCTCGCTGTGCATATCGAAATGTTAATATTTTCATATTCTTAGCATCTGTATAATCAATATCAAAAGTGCTTTAACATTCCCATGTAGGATAGCGTGGGATGTGTTCACTATTTCATCCAATTATGTAGACTGTTGACTAAGTCAGATACATAAGTTCAACAGTCATTTGTGATGAAATGTTGCTTGCTCGTTTTGGAAAGTCAACATCAGACCTTAGTTTAATTTCCTTGCTCACAAAATTGTCCGTTTGTGAAGTAGTTCTGACTGCAAACTTTGCTGTCGCTAGCTCACGATAGTTGTTCAGAGACAGAATTCCAGCAACTTTGTACGTTTCCAGATTTGAAGCATGGACTGGTACACCTAGTGCAATTTTAAGACTTTTGCAGTCTAAGCTTTGAATCTTCTTTAGTAAATATTTTGGTGCACTGAAGAACACCTCTTGTGCATAGGATAATTTAGATCTTACAAGTGCTGTTGATAGATGAAGTAGTATATTTGTATCCATTCCCCAGCGTAATCTGCTTATTATCTTTAGAAAATTTAAGGCTTTTCTTGCTTTTGTTAAAACAAAATCAAAATGGACATTCCAGTTTAATTTCGATATTATAAAAACTCCCAGAAATTTTACCACCTGTTTGTAATCTATCACTTCACCATGCAGTCTGAAAGTAGGCAAGTTATTTAAAGTACCACCAGGATTAAATAGCATCATGTTAGTTTTTTTCAGTTGCTAACGACAGACCATTTTCTAACATGTAGTTTCCAAGACTATCAAGATCAGATTGATACACCTTCCTGATGTAATTCTGTGCTCTCTGGGGAGTTGTCTTTTTTGAAGTAATATTCATCCATATGCATATATCATCAGCGTACTGTACCAAAACAACACGATTTGAGAGTACATTAGGAAGATCATGTATAAGGATATTAAATAATATAGGTGCTATCACTGAACCTTGAGGAATTCCCATATCAAGACATCGTGAAGTAGAATAACTTGTTCCCACTCTTGCCTGAATTGTTCTATTGGCTAAATAGGACTTGATATAATTATACATATTGCCAGACAGACCAATAGATTTCAGCTTGTACAATAATCGTGTATGCCAAACTTGATCATAAGCTTTTTTCACATAAAAAAATGTTGCTAAAAGACTTTTTCTACGGGCAAATTGTTGTTTTATCTGAGTTGCAAGTTTAACCAGGTGCTCAACTGTGGATCTCCCTTTTCTGAAACCTGCCTGGTTTACCGGAATAACGTTATTTTTATCACAGTAATGTATAAGTGTGTGTGTGCGTGTGCGTGCGTGAGTGTGTGTGTGCGTGCGTGCGTGTGTGTCTGTTTCAGCGCTTAGATTTGATTTTATCAAGATTTTGCGTTATATAAATATTGTAATTATTATTATTATTAATTATTATGCTCTGCTGTCTAGATATTCACGATTATTTATGAATGTCACAGGGTGGACAATTTGTGTTTTTAATTCAGTCTTTTTCTTTTTTTGTTTGTTGTTTTTTTGTTTTTTGCTTTTTGGTCCTGTTTTTTTTCCCCTTGTGTTTCTTGTCTAACCTTCACGTTTTATAAAGTGAGTAGTGTGTGCGGTAGTGAATGCATTGGAAAGTATGCCTGAGTTATTCATTCATGCATGTATGCGCGAGTTCCTTTACGTAATTATTCATTCATCATCAGTTCTATGTTTCCTAACCCTGTCCACGACACAGTGTGCTCGGAAACTGCGTTGTTGCCACAGACATCTTATTGTTGTCGCGCTGCATTCAGAGCATTTTTGTTAGAGAGTTTTAAGCAAAAGAAAATGGCGTCGCGAGCGTAAATCGATACTCTTCTCTTCCATTTTCCTGAACGCCCTCTTTGACGATTTGGACATTTCAGCAGCAGTACAGAGGCTGGTCTTGGGATATATGGTAAGCTTGCTTTTATTGATTATCATGTTTGCACGTAAGAATTCAATATTATATGATCGAGTCTTATCGCATTTCCCCCCCTTCATTTTAGCAGCAGACGACTTGTCTGCAGCCCAACGTAACCTCGCGAACTCGTTACCACAGTCGCCAAATAAGCTTGTGGGTTAATGCATGGGCGCGCTCGCTCGCGCGCGCGCGCAGACGAGTGCATGCGTGCGTACGGACGTACGAGTGTGTATATATGTGTGTATATCATACTGTATGTCACACATAAGTTGACTTGTAGATTTGGTTTTGTGCAGAGAGTCGGACAACTTAGACAGAGTGCACATTCAGATCCGCCCATCTTTCACTTTTGCGCGCGCATGTGTGTGTGTGTTTACATAAACTGAATCGCGTTCACGAGAGATAAAAACAACAAGAAAAGAAACTGTTTATTTTTTATATTTTCGAGAGTAATGGGCATAAGTGGGGTAATATTTTCTTTTTAAGAGATCAGTCTAGATCTAGTCCTCGTCTGATTATAGCATTAACAGCTGACATTGACATGATTATATTAGAGAGAGAGAGAGAGAGAGAGAGAGAGAGAGAGAATTGTTAAAGCATTTTAGAACCATTTGCACAACTCTTACATTTTTTTCATTGTTATTAATGAATAATATAAAGATATTTTCCATAAGAATAGTACACAAAGTTACTGGCACCACATCTCATAAAGAGATAATTACACTATGAAACATTGCATGATCGTGTAACAATATTATTGAATGAGCCAGTAAAACTTTAAACAAACTAGTATTATGAAATTTTGTACCACATACTGACATAGTGATAGTTGCAATGCATTAAATATTATTGTGTTTTCAATGCATTTTAGAAATGCAAGACAAGGTCTCTTTTGAAGATTGCTGTATTTGAATGAATCTTCGATTAGGTGGAAGAGAGTTCCAGAGTAAGCTACCAGAGTACTGAAGTAAGCTTCCAGAGTATCAGACTTGACTTAAAGTTAAACATATATTAACTTAAGTCCTAGGTATTGGAACTTGAAGTCAAATGGGATGTCGAGGGTTTGTATTGAATTTTGATTAGACTGTTTATGGGATGGATCCAAGAAAACTTTTTGCATTAGTATTCCTTTGTTAATAGTGAATATCTCTTTTACTATGAGCACATCTTGTGTTATATCATCTGCCAGTTGCCGGCTTGGTGATTTTAATAATCTTAAGTACATGTTCGTAGATGCTATATCATATATATACGGTACTGGCACTGAGGTAAGGAATGTAAATGAGTATGTAAAAATAGTTTTAATTACACATACTATACCGTGGCTCACAAATGCAATAAGCGGCAGCGGTTTGCCAATTCTGCCTCGTAACAATAAAGTCCGAAGGGACAGTAACTCTGAGAGTGTCTACGTCTTGCACATGCGCAGGTGCTCTTCCTCTTTTCTCGGCAGCCATCTTCCAGCTCGCCTCGTACGCTCTGAGCAGCTAAGTATTTTTCGATTTCGCTACGCGATCGATCGATTGTCGTTGTTGTTTTTGTGTCTTGCCTATGTTTTCGTTTAAGGGAGAAACTTATGTGAAGCGATTGGGTGGCAAAGCGAGGGTTAAGAAGATTTCGTCCGCCGAATTCTCAAACCCACAAAGGGGTGGTTCCACCGGTGCACAAACCGCTCTCTCTTCAACTTCGTCTCTCCCTTTTACGTCTTCTCTCTTTCACACTATCGACAAGTCATCGCAACCCAGCTACGGTTCGGTTGCGGTGACCACGAGCCCTCAACTCAGCTCCGGCTCAGTTGAATTTTCGTCATTTTACGGCCCTCACACTGCCCGGCACGGTGATCGACTCAACTCCGGTTCTGTCGATTCTGTGCTCGCCCCCTTCGTACAGCTTAACTCCGGTTCTGCTGGTACTGTTTCAGCCTCCATGGCTGATGGGCGCATTGGGCATGGGTCTCCTTCGGGAGGCAAGATGGACCGTAATGTGAACGGAACCGGCTCACCCCCTGGTTCGCCAGGCGGGACACCCCCTGGTTCGCCAGGTGGGCCAAGGGAGACAACCCCACCCTTACGGGCGTCAGATCGTCGATCCGCCCCGGTTGTCTCCCTTCCTCCCCCACAGCCTGCTGCTGCACCCGCCACAACCTCTCTGTCCCATTCCGGACAGAGCACTTGGGCGCCTTGGCAACTACCAAGCGACCCATGGCGGGCTGCCACATCTCTGTCCCATTCCGGACAGAGCACTTGGGCGCCTTGGCACATGCCTAGCCGCCCCCAGCAGGCTGGCCCTTTGGGCACTGGGGACCGGGCCAGGCCCTACCCTTCATGGGGTCAGGGTCCTGATGCCCCTTGGGCTCAGCCCATGCCGCATCCCATGGCACCGCACATGGTACCGTGGCACCCATCCTTGGGATTTCCCCCGGCCTCGGCCACGGGATGCACGTGGTGGCCCGGCTTTATGCCCGGTGCCCCACCAGCGCAGAACTCACCCTGCCCAGCCCCCCCGGCACCACCCGTGTTGGACACAACACCGGGGCTGCCTCCTGGGGGCTCTGACCCGGGTCCCACAACCATGGCACCCCGGTCAGACTCTCCGCAGACTCTCGCCCCCTCCATAGGCGGGCCAGAGGACTCGGACTCGGCCTCAGAGGATGAGGCCCCTGCCCACATGGCATTCTGCTTCCAGGATGCCATGGACCGGATGGCACAACTCACACCGGAGGCGGTGTCCACTGTGCCAGAGCCCAAGGCTCCCAAGCTTGGCTCGGCCGAGCGCCTTTTCAGCGCTCACCCTACCTCAGCCCCACGGGCCTCCTTGCTAAAACAGTCCGACATGGTGGCTGACTGCCTCAGGCAAGCCCAGGACACCGCCAGGGGGAAAGAGGCACAAGATTTCGTTCCAGGATCTGTGCCTGACTTCCCGGGAGCCTTGCCCTTCAGGAAATTCCTGAAGCCGGCACCGCTCCCCTTCCAGCGGAAGCCCTTCATGGCCCATGGGCCTATCCCTGACGCTCCCCTCTCGCTCACACAGGAGAACCTCCTCCTTGTGAACGATCGCTCTCGGGCCCAGCCGCAGCATATCTCCATCACGGAGAAATGCTTGACGGAATGGGAGGAGAACGCGAGACGGGGGCTGGTGGCAACCTCCGCCCTGGACTCATTCTTGGGCGGCCTAGGGGAAGCCCTGAAGGACCCCAACCAGCAGTCCTTCACGCTCCGCCAGGCGCCTGACCAGGCAACCATCGTGGCCTTTATCCAGGCCATGGCGCAGGGGCTCAGATCCGTGGCCGAATCGCAAGCACGCACGTATCTGAACGCTCCCACTCCTTGTCTCGGAGAGCGGAACAGCTCCTCATGTGGTGCGAGGAACACTCGATTCAGCTCTCAGCAAAGCATGTCCCGGGGAAGATCAACATACTTGCGGACTCTCTCAGCAGATCCCACATGATTCTTCCCTCGGAATGGACACTGGTCCATGCAGTCCTGGAGCCAGTATGGGCAGCATGGTTCAAACCACACGTGGACCTCTTTGCCACCAGGTTCAATCACCGCCTCCCTTTGTACGTCTCTCCAGTTCCGGACCCAGCGGCCTGGGCGGTAGATGCCCTATCCATTCCATGGTCGAACCTCATCGGCTATGCCTTTCCCCCGTTCCCCATTATGGGGAAAGTGCTGAGGAAAGCCAGGGAGGACGCAGCGACATTAATCCTTGTCGCACCCAAATGGCCAGCACAGGCATGGTACCCAGAACTTCTGCACCTGTCCCATGTGCCGCCGCTAAAACTCGCGGTATCGAGCCGCTCCATCCTCCAACCCAGGTCAGGCATTCCGCACGGCAATCCAGACGTTCTAAACCTTCACGCCTGGATGCTGTGCGGGACTCGATGTCTTCATTAGGCCTGTCCCCGGCCGTAATCGGCCTTGTGCAGCAAGCTCACAGGCCGGGCACACAGGGGGTGTACAATGCCCACTGGAATGGCTGGGTCTCTTGGTGCACCTCAAATGAGGTGTCACCCCATTCACCCTCTCGCTTGCAGTTGGCCAACTACCTCGGCTTTCTGTCCACAGAGAAAAAGCTTTCCGCATCCTCAGTGAAGGTCCACAGGGCGGCCATCTGCACCACCATCCGTCAGTTGGGTGGTCCATCCTTTGAGCACGATCCTCTATTGCGGAATCTCGTCAGAGGGGCTTCTCTCCAGGAAGCCAGGAACCCCCGCCGAACCCCGGCGTGGGATCTCTTTCTCGTCCTCTCATCCCTTAGACTCCCCCCTTACGAACCCATCAGGGAGTGTTCCCTGAAGTTCCTCTCTTTCAAGACGGCCTTTCTCGTCTCTCTCGCATCGGGGAGGCGCTGCAGCGAAGTGCACGCCCTTAGTGGTCTCCCCGGAGATGTTGCTCTCGAACCTGATGGCTCGATGTCTCTCCGCCTACTCCCGGAATTCTTGGCCAAGAACCAGTCTCCAGGTTCTCCTTCGCCGGCCATCCACATCCATCCCCTCACGTCTATCCTCGCTCCGGACGACGAGGATTGCACTCTCTGCCCGGTTCGCGCACTGCGAGCGTACAGAAAGCGGACGAAATCTTCTCGCCAGCAGCGGCGCCACCTTTTTCTCTCTTACAACGAAAACTATAGAAAGGACATTAGACGCACGTCCATCTCTCGATGGCTGAGGGAAGTCATCAAGGCTGCGTATGCCAGGTCGAGCGCCGAGCTAGCTGTCTTCTCCCCAAGGCCCCATGAGATCAGAGCATGGGCTTCTTCGCTGGCAGTCATCCACAATGCCAGCATCCAAAACGTCCTAGACGCCGCGTACTGGCGTTCCCCGGGCACTTTCATCCAGTTCTACCTGCGCGACGTCTCACGTCTGCGCGAAGATGGGTCCAGGGGTATCGCTTCCGCTGTGGTGGCCCAACACCCCATCTCAGCCACACGCCCTGACTCCTGCCATTCCTCCAGGCGTTAACCAGGTAAGCCCTCCATCCGGGTAGTGCTATTCTGCATTTGTGAGCCATGGTATAGTATGTGTAATTAAAAGGAAATTTTCCTTCTAAAATTACGTTTAATCTAACATACTTACCGTGGCTCACGCAGAGTCCCTCCCGACCTCCCCGCCTTCCTGGTTCCTTCTAGCCACAGTCAGGGTCAAGGTCAAGGTCTCCTCGAAAAGAGGAAGAGCACCTGCGCATGCGCAAGACGTAGACACTCTCAGAGTTACTGTCCCTTCGGACTTTATTGTTACGAGGCAGAATTGGCAAACCGCTGCCGCTTATTGCATTTGTGAGCCACGGTAAGTATGTTAGATTAAACGTAATTTTAGAAGGAAAATTTCCTATTCTGAAGAAGTATTTGAATTTGATTTCATATTTTAGTTTTGATATCATGTTTGATTATTGATAATTGTTTTAGTCACAGTTAATTTGCCTTGTGGAAATCAGGCTTCTCTGCCCAGAGAAAGTGCTTTCCACACAACAGTGCTGCCCATTTCTTTTTAATTCTGTTTTTCTACAAAAGTGAGCTTTGTACATGATTTTGACAGGAATATTTCCTTTGTTGCCATAGTATCTTTAACGTGTACTCAGTGACTGCAGCACATGGGATCTTATCTTATTGTCTCATTCAGAAGATAACACCTAGACCACCATTCAAAATCTAGAGGAAGTGGGGTAGAAAAATCCCTGTCCAATCCATGATTTGAATCTGCTTTAACCACTAGTCCATGCATTCCACTGCGTAGCATTTGCATTGCTGCTATAGTTTTGCATTTAAATTTTAATTCATTGCTTTGAACAGTGAACTATCCAAGATTGTTGTCAGTTTCAATGCTTTGTACTCAATGACTGTCTATTCCTATCTTTTGCTTATTAATTGAGATAGGTGGAAGTTTTGAGATTAGGTTTTGCTTTTTTTTGTGTGTGTCTTGTTGTTATTGGCATATGTTTAGTTTTATGAGGGTTTTCTGTTTAGTGCTGTCTGGTTTACTTTGCACCATTTATTTGGATTGTTAGCACAGATCTGAAGTGATTGACATGTTATTTAAGTTTGAGTTTGCTTGTATGAATCGTGTCATCCACCCCAACTCCTACAGTTCTTATATATGAAGAGGAACATCATTTACATACATGAAAAATAGAAGAGGTCTCATTACTGATCCTTGTGGAATGCCATTCTTTTCAGGCAGTGGATGTGAAATAAAAGACGTATAGATTCCATGACCTCCCAGATGGTATTAATTATATGTTAATTGTTATAGGAAACTGAAGCTCTTCATAATGTTCATTCCCAAAACATTTTCTCTCCCAAAGTGTTGGAATAAAATAAGTTTTATCAGATTCTTAGACACATTCCAAGCAACCAAATATCAAACCAACCAGTCAGCCAGCCAGCCCACCAACCAACCAACCAACCAGCCAACCAACAAACTAGCCAACCAGCAGACAAGCAAAGGTGGTCTCATAGGCTGTTGTTCACTTTTTGAAAAGACATTCAGGAGAGTGGACTGGCATTAGCATTCTGACCTTTCAGTTTTACAGCGAAATAAAGAATAATGACATCAGTTGCCCTTAAGGTAGGTACAATCCTCTGCTGTTGGCCTGTGAATTGTTTGAATGACTGGACAGTAGAGAACAAGAGTGTGGATCAACAGTTCTGTTAGACATGATTTTACAGGGTGGGTTTGGGGAGAAGAGAGAGAGAGAGAGAGAGAGAGAGAGAGAGAGAGAGAGAGAGAGAGAGAGAGAGAGAGAGAGAGAGAAGGGAAAGATATTTTTTCTTTTTCTTTCATGGTATAGATACCAGTGCACAGACAAATTATGTATCTGTTGTTGCTAATCTATATATGTTAAATCAAACAAAACATAAGTGGTGTATTATAGAAGACTTACAATTTAATGAAAACAGATGAAAAAATAACTGAAAAAAATGTGTACAGGCATGAGTATTTGTGTGCACGTGTGCATGTATGTGCGTGTGCATGCATGTGTATGTGTGTGTGTGTATATATATATATATGTATATACATATGTATATATGTGTGCATGCGTGTGCGCGTGCGTGTGTGTGTGTGTGTGTGTATGTGTGTGTGTTTGTGTGTGGTCATAGCAAGTGTTTATTGATAGGTGCTTTTTTCTGTAAATAAAACAACCTTCAGCATCATGTGATTATGAGTAACACAGAACATTAGTCAACAAGCGAGATATTTTCATCTTTCCATTATAATATTACCCAGTGCAGCTGTTTTGCAATACATTGATAATGAATACAAACATTTGTGTGCTATTTTAGTATCAAATAACACAGTCATATCAAATCCTAGTTCACAGGTGACCTTTGTATGTGATCACTCTGTACTGACATTTGGAGTGTAGCAGAAAAGACAATGGAGATATTGATTGAACTTGTGCTAGACTTGAAGCTGTCACTACAGGAGGCAGACCATAGTTGACACATCTTGCTTATAGCTGGCTGTCAAGTTAACACCAACTCTTAAAACAAAATAGTTCACTGAGAAATATTTGTTTTGGTACAGATTTTAGAGTAATGCTTTTTTTAAACGCATTTGGCTTTTGTGGACTTAATAAAAGTGGATGCTGTCAGACCTTAATGACATATAACCTTAATCAAGTTAATGATATGATAAACACTAACAGCTTTAAGATGGATTGCAATGCAGCAGTTTTGAGTACACTGGATGCTGTTGGAAGCGTACCTAAATAATGTAATGTCATAGTAAATAAACCAGAACATATGTATGTGTGTGTGTGTGTGTGTTATAGACAATTGTGGGTGTATGTTCAAGACTGTGTAACTGACTACAGTTCAGTGAGTATCAGGCGGTATGTGCTGTAGGTACAGTAGTCAGAGAAGGTTCTTCCATTCTCTCTTGGCCCAGTGGCCGTGCTAGATCTGCTGTTGGGCGTTGTCTAGCTGTGTCCCAGGGTTTGTTATCTCCCCATCTTGCCATTCGGTTTGTAAACAAGACACCTGGTGACTGGATCCAAATGGACCATATAGTCAATAGTGCGTGGACAGACCTCCCTTTGCTCTGTGAAATTGCTGCCCTCTAGCGTGGCGAGTTGGGAAGTGATTGTCCTGAGAGTGGTGAGGCATTGGTGCTCTGGGTTCCATCCAGCTCTATTGAGTGTTTTTGTTTACAACTTAAAAGTAGGCTGCATGGCTGAAATGTAAGTGCGAAACTATGAAACTGGTTCATGTATATATATTGGACAGTAAGAATGATTGGACAAGTCAGCCGTAATTTGCAACAGAGTGTTTAGAATTATAGTGTTCATGACCATACTCTGTTTAACTGACATTTTAAGATAAGTTGTAGGATAATTTTCTTTATGTTTTTATCTCTGTCTGTCTGTCTCCTGTTTGTGGGAATTATCTTAATGTTTCTGTCTCTGTCTGTCTCATTGTATATAGATACATACACACATACACTCTGCAGAGTTAGCAACCATTACAGCCACACAATTTGCCTTGCTTTTCTGATCCTACAATAATTGGACAGGTACTAGGTCAGCATTGATTTACAACAAACTATTTACAGCAAGCATAGTGTTCATTGCAGTGGTATACTTAACTGATGTTTTAGAACCAGTTGTAGGATTATTCTATTGAGCTGTTCGCATGACGTGATGAATGATGAATTTGCTTTACATACATTGTCCCTGGACAAAGAAGGTTTGACCAATAGCAATAGCAAAGCTTAATTTAATCGTGAATGTGGAGAGCTTGAGAAATCAAAAAAGAACTCAGGTGTCTGCAGTCTGGTTGATGTAGGATGGTGCAGTGCTAAACATGTAGTTTCCTTTTTTCTTTCTGTGGTTTGTTTCTCTCTCAAAAACCAAACTAAACCAAACAAAACGAAAAACCCTTTTAATGAAAAATGTACAGTTGCCCATTGGAATTGAAGAACAGGTTATTGTGGATGTAGTAGTTGATTTCATTAAATAAAACATTTAGTATGCATGCAATTTCATGGAATGAGGTGTATTATGTTTTTGCTAAGTAGTATAAATGCAAAATAGATAAAAAATGCGTGGAATGTTTTCATCATTAAAACTCATGTTAAATTTTAGTATGATTAGATGAATACATTGCTAGTATGTTATGTAATGAAACTAGAATCGGTAGATCTTTGTGAAACTATGTTTCAAAATAGATTGAAGCAGTTACAAAACTGCAGTTTTTGAAAATCAACTGCACAGAAGTGACTTGCTGACCAAATAAACAAATCCTTATTTTTTTCCAGTTGATTACAAATACACATTTTATATATGATTTCTAAAATGCCTGCAACAGTTCTGAAATCTGTCTATGAAATGTTTAAAAACAATTTTTTCTTTCTTTCATAGTATTAAGAACTTTTGACACAAACACTATAAAGCTGTCATTTTGACTCATACCCACACGATCTTGTATTTCACCTTTAGACAGCGTAGCATCATAGAGCACAACCAATCCATACCACTTGGGAAACGTTCCCACTGAAACTGTCATCCACGCTTTGTGAAGGAGCCGATCGATCTTATGATATAATACTATTGCATGCTCAGTAGAAAGGTATGACAGGTTGCTGGTGTGAACTATCAAAGTTTTATGTTTTAATCACAGAGCAGTACTAGTAGTAAAGTATGATAGGTTGTTGGTGCAAGCTATCAAAATATGTTTTAATCACAGAGTTTGCTAATATTTTGAAGGGAACACAGCACTTAAATTTTTCATTTGACAGTAGATGACTGGAATCGTGTAAGACACGTTCTCCATATTAAGACACATTTTTTAGATTAGGTTTTCATGCTGTGCATTATCCAGAGGGAAAAAATCCTCCGTTATAATTTAGCAGAATCAGGAAGATCCACTTCTTTATGGATTTTCACCGTAGTATAGATCTACTTCTTTGTGGATTTTTCTTCGTCTGTGTCGTACCACGTCATCTGACCAGACGGCAGATACTCATTACAAATAGCCAGCAGAATCGACCAAGCTATCGTTGGATTAGTACGGGGCAGAGGAATGGTTAATCGATGCTGGTAGTTTAGAAGGTGATCGCTATTGAACTTTCCGACCTGATGTCACGCCACACCACATGACTACTTAGCCATAACTGCCGTTTAGTGTTTTCACGTAGGAAATACATACAATACACAGTGAAAGTTAGGCCGCGTTTGACTTCTGAAATGGATTACAGGATTAGTTTTGTGCAATTCTCAGCCCCACCCCTCAGCTCCCCCTTGCAGATGACGTAACGGGTGTTTATCCATAACAACAGCAACAAATCAGAATGCGACATGACACAAAAATGTACTTAACCCTTTGATTCCTGCACCCAATTCACCAACTGCAAAAGTTTAACCCTTTCACTCCTTCACCCTGTCTACCAGCTTCCTGCAGGAAGCTGGTGGATAGGGTGAGGAAGTCAAAGCGTAATGTTTTTGTTTTACTAGCATGCTTGGCAGTTCAGGATGCTGGTGAACAGGGTGAGGGAGTGAAAGGGTTAACACGGTAATTTGACATTCATTAACAGATATCTGATCTGCTGATCGTTAAATCTGTGGCGAGGACCTAGATTCCTTTATAACATATTATCTTGACTGGGAACATTTACTGAATCTGTGCCTCGGATCATGTCAGAAATAGCCAAGGGGGGAAATCAATAATGTGATTACTTAGATAGAGCGAACTCAGCAGTGTGCTTTTCCGTTCCAGAGCATGAATCATTTTAATGATATTCCCACACCAAGTCACTGCAAGCTTCGGTCTGTCTGTCCTGTCTAGTAGTATCTGTTGTCTTCGGTCTGTCTGTCCTGTCTAGTAGTATCTGTTGTCTTCGGTCTGTCTGTCCTGTCTGTAGTATCTGTTGTCTTCGGTCTGTCTGTCCTGTCTAGTAGTATCTGTTGTCTTCAGTCTGTCTGTCCTGTCTAGTAGTATCTGTTGTCTTCGGTCTGTCTGTCCTGTCTAGTAGTATCTGTTGTCTTCGGTCTGTCTGTCCTGTCTAGTAGTATCTGTTGTCTTCGGTCTGTCTGTCCTGTCTAGTAGTATCTGTTGTCTTCGGTCTGTCTGTCCTGTCTAGTAGTATCTGTTGTCTTCGGTCTGTCTGTCCTGTCTAGTAGTATCTGTTGTCTTCGGTCTGTCTGTCCTGTCTAGTAGTATCTGTTGTCTTCGGTCTGTCTGTCCTGTCTAGTAGTATCTGTTGTCTTCGGTCTGTCTGTCCTGTCTAGTAGTACTGTTGTCTTCGGTCTGTCGCTCTCTGTCTGTCTGTCTGTCTCTTTTTTGTTTTGTTTTGTTTTCTGATTTGTTGAAGGAAATAAAGGAACAATGCTTCAGGGCTAAAAACAACAACAACAACAAAAAGGTAGGGAACAGAGAGGGTAGAGAGAGCAAGCGAGAGAGAGAGAGAGAGAGAGAGAGGAGAGAAGAGAGAGCAGAGGAGAGAGAGAGAGAGAGAGAGAGAGAGAGAGAGAGAGAGAGAGAGAGAGAGAGAGAGAGAGAGAGACTTAATTGTTGTTTATGAGCGTCTTTCGACACGTAGCTTCTCATGAAGAAGTTGAGTTTGATCTGGCAAAAAGTGAACTCGTTTCTGCAGTTTGGTAAGAACGGTTTATGTCATTGGCCGTAACATCCGATTTAAAATGAAAAATGAACAAGTGAAATTCTTATTTTTGTTAGTTTGATAGTGATAGTGTATTGTGTCAATGGCCATAATGAAGACTGGTTTTTATGTAGATTTGATAGTGATATTTTCTGTCAGTGTCCATAATATAAGACTGGTTTTTATGTAGATTTGATAGTGATATTTTCTGTCAGTATCCTTAAATAATGATTTATGCAGATTTGATAATGATGAATTACGCCAAAGCCCATAAGAAAGACTTGATTTATGTCAATTTGATCGCAATGATTTATATGTCACTGGCCATAAAAAGACTGGTTTATGTCATTTTGACAGCGTTAACGTATCTCAGCGGACATAAAGAAGATTGATTTATGAAAATTTAAGAGAGATAACTTATGTAAGTGGCTGTGAAAAAAACTAATGTATCAAAATTTGGTATCGATCACTTAATACCAATGGGTTTAAAGAAGACTTAGTTATGTACGTCGTTTAAGTAATTGATTAGTTAATCGATTGATTGACTGATTGATTAATGTATGGTGATGATGATGATTGTTGACTATTATTATTATTATTAATAGTAGTAGTAGTTGTTGTAGTAGAAGTGGTAGCAGTAGTAGTTGTATCTTTTTTTCCTGTTATGTGAATAGGCTTAATATCTCAAGTGCTGTTATATAGTGCTCAACCATTGATTGTGGTGTGTGTGTGTGTATTGTGTGTGTGTGTGTGTGTGTGTGTGTGTTGTGTGTGTGTGTGTGTCTGTGTGTGTGTGTGTGCGTGTGCGTGTGTGTATGTGTGTGTGTGTGTGTGAAAAGAAAACAGAAGTACAGCTGGATAGGAAGGGCAAAGCACGCGACACACAGATACTGAAGGCAATCCAGTGTACATCCTCATCTCTTTACATTTTTTTCCATCTCGAAGGTTCTTTACTGGATTCAGCTCAGTCATCCTGGTCATGTCCCGGTCAAATGTAATCTTTCTGAACTCTCTCTTTCAGATACAGAATATGGAATTTGGAGTCTGCTCAGGAGTGATACATCGCACTGGGACCATTTTGTATGCGTTGCTCCCAGATGTGCCTGCAGTTGTCTGGAAGACTCCTTTAGTCCGTGCTAAACCCCATGGTGCTGGCGAGGTCATGAAATGGGGAAGGAGGGGGGAGACGGACCCATGAAGCACTAAGCTGACGTCATCCGAATGATCGAAGCATTATAAGATGCACCATTCAAATAATGGAAACGTTTAAGATGGGCAGCGAATAGGTTTGTTTTTAATGTTGCGGGTTGGGATTGAACTCGAGATGTCGGATCTTGAGACCATGGATCTGTCTAAAGAAACCAACTAGCCCATGTTGAAAAAAAAAAAAGACTAAAAAACAAAACAAAAAAACAAAAAGCACCCCCCCCCCCCAAGAAAAAAAAATAAAGGAAGAAAAAGGGTCTGTACTCGTTATCTTTTCTATGAATATGTGACAAAAGAGATGTCACTGAAAATGACACAGTCTCTGAATTCTTTTCTTTTCCTTTTCTTTTTTTCTTTTCTTTTTCGTGACTTTTTAAAAAAAAATCTATCACTTGCCGTCTACATGGTCAGGCCACATCGGTGAAGGTCCTTAAACTCCACCCACCTCCCCTGTGAATTTCAAGACCTTGCAAACGGATAGGGTGATGTTCGGAATCAAGGGAGTCAGCAAGATAATTGCTGGAAGATTTGGATGGAGCACAATATGGAATTGAATTGTCTGAGTGTAATGAATCCGTCTGTCCAAACGCTTCTCTGAGGTGGAATCTAAATAAGAATGAACAAAACAAAACTTTAAAAAAAAATTAAAAAGACGAAAACTGGCTTTCACTTTAAGCGATGTACATGTATCTATCTATATGTTTATCTATGTTTGTCTAACTAGACAGTTGGACTGACAGGCGTTTTGCCATAAACACCCAAGAGGGAGGCCAGTTTTGATTATGGGATTAATTCACTTCCGTCGGGCTCTTCCTGATCCCCTGATCCCACCTCTGCCTGTCTGTGTCTGTCTGTCTCAGTCTGTCTTTCTGTGTCTCACTCTGTCTTTCTGTGTCTCAGTCTGTCTTTCTGTCTCTATGTGTGTCTGTGTTTCTGTCCTTGTGTGTGTGTGTCTGTCTCTGTCTGTGTCTATTTCTGTGTGTGTGGTTGTGTGTGTGTGTGTGTGTGTGTGTGTGTGTGTGTGTGTGTGTGTGTATGTGTGTGTGGTGTGTGTGTGTGTGTGTGTGTGTGTGTGTGTGTTGTGTGTGTGTGCGTCTCTCTCTCTCTCTCTTTCTCCAATAAATCAATGTTGGTAATTCCGAACACCATGGGAAATTCTGTGATCTTTTATTCGCAATTTAACTTGTCGGAAGCTTTGGACGCCTTCCAAATTGTTTCATTTTGTGTGCAGCACTGAAATTACCGGGCTGAAAGGCATTTTATTTTTTAACGAAAAAGGCGAAAAAGTCGCAGTATGCCTTTGTCTGTTTATCTGTCCCTATTGCTGTCTTGTACACACGCACACACATAAAATCGCCACTGTGTCTGTGAGTCTGTTCTGCTTCTCTTCCTTCCCCTCCCGCTGTCTCATTCCCTTTCCCCTCACTCCCTGTCTGTCTCTGTCACTCTCTCTCTGTCTGTCTTTCTCTCTGTCTGTTTCTCTCTGTCTCTCTCTCTCTCCCTCTCTCTCTCTCTCTCTCTCTGTTTTCTGTCTGTGTTATTGTCTTTTGCTGTCTGCCTAGTTCCATCTCTCACTCTGTCTGTCTCTGTCTCTCTGTCTGTCTGTCTCTGTCAATCTGTCTGTCTGTCTGTCTGTCTTGTCTGTCTCTCTCTGTCTCTCTGTGTGTCTCTTTTGACGGGCGTGGTAGTCAAGAGGATAAACGTCGCACACCAATCGAAATATCCTGCGTTCAGTCCGCCCCAGGCATCTCCGCTTGGTGGGTAAAGGATGGAGATTTTTTTGCCATCTTGGAACAACATTTGTGGAGGCCTTGGGGTGTATACATATACAAAATATTCTGTATTCACGTCGGTTAAATTAAACTTTAAAATGCAAGTTTCAATATCCTAGTTTTTGTAAAGGCTTTTAGCTAATAACTTCTACGGTTGTAAAATAAAGTGTCATTGTTATTATCATTCACTCTCTCTCTCTCTCTTTCTCTCTCGCTCTCTCTCTCGCGCGCGCTTCTCTCTCTCTTTCCCTCCCTCCCTCTCCCATCTCTCTTGGTCACCGATCGATACCAATAGAATACAGTTCTAGTTCATAGGTGTCTTTGTCTTTGACAGCCTCTGACTATCTTGCTATATATAGTTGCCCGTTTCTGTCTCTTCTTTCTCGCTTGTTTTCCTCTTTCTGTCTGTCTGTCTGCTGTCTCTGTTCCTCCGCTATCTCTTTTGTTTGTCTATCTTTCTTTCTCCTCTGTCTTTCTTTCTTGTTTTTTACAGAAAAGATTAGCAACGGCAGATATATAAATTGGTCTCTGTGCTGGCATCTATACCGTTACAAAAGACAAAATTTGTTTCATCTAATTTCTCTGTCTTTCTCTCTGTCTGGTCGTGTCTCTATCCCACTAATGACTCGCTGTGTGTATTTTATCTGTCGATCTGTCTCTGCCTTCCTTCTTCTTCTCTCGTTTTTTTCCCTTCTTCTTTGCTATTTGTGTGTCTGTCTGTCTGTGGCTTTTTTTTTTTCACACTGTGGTACGTCTATCCCTGTTGCAGACCGACTGAGGGCAATATTGACGGCACAGCGGCGGGAGGTAAACAGATCTGTGGACTGGTATCGAATTTCATGGCTGACAGGACAGCCTGACAGATTGAGAAAATACCCAGAGAGAGAGAGAGAGAGAGAGAGAGAGAGAGAGAGAGAGAGAGAGAGAGAGAGAGAGAGAGAGAGAGAGAGTCTCAAATATGCTGAGATAAATCAGTGTGTGTGTGTGTGTGTGTGTGTGTGTGTGTGTGTGTGTGTGTGTGTGTGTGTGTGTGTGTGTGTGTGTGTGATTGATGTAGTCTGGTACTACGAACAACAGAATCAAATGCATATTGTGGGATATGGTTTTGTGTGTGAGAGAGAGAGAGGGGGGGGGGGAGAGGGGAGAGAGAGAGGTATTACTCACACGCGACATGCATGTGTGTGTGTGTGTGCGTGCGCCTGTGTGTTTACGTGTGCACGCATACGTGTGTGCTTGTGCAATGACTGGGGACGTTTAGCAAGGTCTGTTTGGAATGGCTGGTAAAGATGGGAAATGTCATGAACATACGCCACTCCGACAGCTGCAGCAAGCTGTTTATTGGAAAGAAACTTGGTACAGAGAGCGAGAGAGCCTTGTAGTCAATTTGTTTTTGTTTATTTTTGTTTCTTTATTAGTGTAATATTGATGGTGTGGTGGTGGTGATGATGGTAACGTTTGTTTCTTTTCAAGGATTAGACCTCTTTTTTTCTCCATTGTCAGTCTCTGCACTTAACTTTAGATTGGACGTGACTGTGAATTGTTGTCAGTGTCAGTGGAGCTGTTTGAAAATTAGTTCCACGATTGTCATGGTAGTAGTTGTAAACCTGAGGACTAACTGCTTACCTGCACGTATGCTGCGCAAGTTTATCACTTCCATGCATATAGTCCTACTTGTTCTGCCATATGTATACACTCTTTTCTATGTATACAATCAAAGATTGTGTTCTAAAACTTACAAAAATTCGAGAAGTACACTGGGCGAGAGAGAGAAGAGAGAGAGAGAGAGAGGGGAGAGAGAGAGAGAGAGAGAGAGAGAGAGAGAGAGAGAGAGAGGCTATTATACGCACGGAATGTGTATGTGTGTATGTCTCTGTCTCTGTCTCTGTCTCTCTCTCTGTCTCTCTCTCTCTCTCTCTGTATGTGTGTTTTCTACGTCATCTAATCCCGTAACGACTGCGGTCCATGAAGAGACTGATGGGATGCAGAAACAGGCAGGATGTCCCATTTTTGTCGGTGGGGTGCAGCCTCATGCGGGTTTGGCATGCTGAAGGTCGTCCATTTTTTTGATACATGTATTTGTCAACCAGCTCTCCTTTCTGTCTGGGGTGCAGCAGCATGCAAGTCTTGCATGCTGAGGCTCGCCCAGTGTTTCAGTATTTGTCGCCCAGCTCTTCTCGGCAACGCATCATTCCAGGGTAGTCTAACCCTGAAGGTTGTGTGGTCTTGAACAGTGTTGTGGAGGGTGACGTGACCGAACCAAGCAAGCTTGCGTCGTTTAACTGTGACTATAACGGTCGCTGGTTATTTGCCCCCAGTGTTTGTTTTCCCAAATCCCATTATTTTACGCCGTGTTAGTGGCCAGAGAGTCTGGGACAATTGTTCACAATGTTATGATGATGACTGATGATGAGGATACTGATTATGGAGTCCCATCTAGGATTGAGGCTGTGTGACAGGGCTGTATGTGTAAGAGGTCTGTGTAGACTGTACTCAACACTTATTATCATAATACATCCTGGCGTCAACCAGGCCCGAGACATGTAGATAACTACGTATTGGTCAGGAAATTTAGGCAGATTCTCGGTGATGCATCTTTGAAGCGGACAAGAATCGACTATGTGGTTTCAGTCTTCCAGTGGCCCACGGCATTCTTCAATTTGCGTTGGAGCTGGTTGAGGTCGGAAAATCCCACAATTAGTTGAAAGGACTGATGGATTCGAACCCACAATCTTCCAGTCTTTCGTCCGTTGAGCTAACCACTGCAACATGGTGACTGGTGTATGCCTCCTACTAATTGGCCGCTGTTTTGAAATAACCTCCCTCCCCACCCCACCACCCACTCCGCCTACTTTTATAGCCCTTGCGACCTTCCTGTGATGGTATTCACCCCTACCACTGGGGTCCAGCTGCTGAGGCAAGTGAGTGATTTTGTCGCTGTGCAACGGCAGCTTCAGTGTGATGTTGTGTACGCACGGAGGCCCTATAGTCGTATCACTGGACGGTTGTCTTAGGTCTTCCTGGAGAGGTCTTCTCGTATGGAGGGCCACCCGCCACTGACCGCTCTGTTACACGCTGGACACACACACACCACCGCCACTCACACACACAGACACGCACAACACACACACACACACACACACACACACACACACACACACACACACACACACACACACACACACACACACACACACCCCACACACACACACACACACACCCTAGGTCGCGTCCTCGTGTGTAATACCTCTGTCTGTCTGTCTCTGCCTGTCTGTCTATCTTTCTAACGGTCTCTCCCCTTCCTCCCTGTCTTCCGCTCCCCCGTCCAGTCTGAGTGTGATTTTTTCCGATTTCACCAACTCGTCGACAGCTTGTACGTGTGTGTGGCTGTGGTGTGTGTGTGTGTGTGTGTGTGGTGTGTGTGTGTGTGTGTGTGTGTGTGTGTGTGTGTGTGTGTGTGTGTGTGTGTGTGTGTGTGTGTGCGTGCGTGTGATTTTATTGTACTCCCCACCTCTTAATTTTCCCGTTGTGAATCCCTCATGGTTGATGTGGTATCACAAATATCAAACACAGCTCTCTCTTTGATGTGTCTGAAATACGATTTTGTGGAAAACAGACAGATGTCTGTGTAACACATGAGTTATAACGGAGTATCGTCATTGCAAATTAAAGCCGAAATGATTTATAGTCGCAATTTAACATGAGTACCACAAGGATATTTTAAGGCACATCACCATTCATCGCGGCTGAACACAGACACACATATTACACACACACACACACAGAGAGAGAGAGAGAGAGAGAGAGAGAGAGAGAGAGAGAGAGAGAGAGAGAGAGAGAGTTTTTTTTTGGAAATCTGGATATCTACCTAGGTAGACATGAAAAAATGCTAAAAATGAAATACACGAGTAAGTCAGTGATATAAGGTGGATAAGGAAATCGAGGTGGAACAGCATTGGCAAAATAGTCAGTGTGTGTGTGTGTGTGTGTGTGTGTGTGTGTGTGTGTGTGTGTGTGTGTGTGTGTGTGTGTGTGCGTGTGTGTGTGTGTGTGTGTGTGTGTGTGTGAGAGAGAGAGAGAGAGAGAGAGAGAAAGAGATAGATGTGTGTGTGTGTGAGATAGATAGATAGAGAGAGAGAGAGAGAGAGAGAGAGAGAGAGAGAGAGAGAGAGAGAGAGAGAGAGAGAGAGAGAGAGAGAGCACAAAACTACCCAATATAGAAATCAAACCACACTGCCACTGCCATGCAGACACAAACCTTTTTAGAGAAAAGAGGACTTCTAATAACTCTCAGCATTTGGAGAACTAAGTCCCATGAGGATATACTTTCCAGATACATCTGTGGTATATATATATATTATATATATATATATATATATATATATATATATTTATTATTATATTACCCAGTTGTCGTGCGTTGCGCTACATTAAGGCACTGGCCTAAGCCAAAGCAGAAGCTAAGTCAAAGCAGTTTATGTGGTAATTCTGCTAAAGAGGAACAACTACAGCATCCATCATAGCTCACAGAAATGTCAATCACATCATCATCTGATAGAGACAGACCTACATACTGGCATGACTTTTTCTCACAAAATCAACAGTTTGTGAAAAAACATGATCCTCAAACTGGTCTTGTTGCTTGTAGAGGGAATGGGCCTTCTGACTGAAAGTCTTGTGTGGAGACCAGGGAGATTCAGAGACTCACAAAAATTGTTGAGAGCGACAGCACCATTCCATTCAAAAGAGAACCGTAAAACGATTTGCTTGTTGATGGAGAATGACTGTTTTTTCTCACTAGCATCTTTTGAAGCGAGAAATCCTTCACTCACGATTTCCTCACAATTTGTGCAGAGAATCTGCACGTACACAGCCATGCCTTTTGATTTTTTCGTGTCTGCTTCCAACTGCAAACACGATTGATTACAGTGGCAACAGCACAGCCTACTGACGAGTGCGTTCAGTGCACTGATGTCAATCACTGCTTCTCAGTAGCAGGAAGGGAGGAATCACTTTCTTCATCCTTCGACGTTAGTACCGGCCTTATAAAGATCTTGTTTGAACTCGGAACGAGTTTTTTCTGCAAGAACAGTTTCTGAAGTACTCGGGAACACTTTCTTGTGTCGATTGGCCTGCAGACGACGTACTTGCTGTAGGTTCAGTTCTGTCACTTTCTGTCTCCTCAGCACGACCCTGTTCGATTTTTCTGAGCTTCCTGGCTCTTGCCAATTGTTCTCGGCGAGATCGCTTCTTTGCAGACTTAGCTGCTAAAACAGTAGCATGCTTTTTCTTGCCATTTCGAGGTAAACAAAAGTGTAAACAATTGAAACGAAAGCGAAGATGGCGACAGGAAATGAAACAATCGGAGTTGATCGGAAATTGCCGAAGCGTCTAAGCCAATCGCATTATGTAAAGGCGGCACAAAGGTCAGATCCTGACGTCATTATCGAGTTCAAAAGTCACTGTCTCCAAATATGGATGTTTCCGTAGCGTCACCTCTACGTTTTCTTCTCCGATTGGCGCTATGTAATTGAAGATATCAGACCGGGATGTACACAGCCTAACAGGGGAGATAATTTCCTTCTGATTGATACCAAATACGACCGGCTTCTGAAACCGAAACTACGTTTTCCGACACGGCAAAAATCGATTATTTCGGGTCAAAAAACGAAAATTCACGTTGGGTATGGTTCAATAAAGCATATTTACAACATCAAAATAATAAATTTGTTACTAATAACTAGTTCTCAACAACTTCTGATATGCTAGAGAACAAGAAAATGTAAAAAAAAAATATTGGTATGTCAACCATATAACAAAAGTAGAGGTGGCGTGGCTCCTCCTCATTCTACCTTAAGTAGAATGTCGGCAAAGCTCGACTTGAAAGGGCATGTGGGCAGAGAATCAGGAAAGACAGCGTGATTGGTAAGAGGCCTTATTCCAAGAAGATCTTCCTAATGTTGAGATTGGAATGACGCTAACACGTTGAGCTGAATATCGATCCCGCATAGACCTACGTGAAATTGTTTTCTGGAAAAGAAATGTTAGGGCCCCAGGTCTAAGAATTTGTGTTCAGTTTTCAGTTGTTCAGACAGTGGTTTTACGTATTCATTTGCGACAGCATGTCTTTCATTGATAGCGAGACACGACATGTCTGCCGCTGAGTGCCATGCAATGAAGTGTGGGTGTTTGATCGAAGCCATCGATAATTACTCTAGAGGCCAGATTAATGTAAGGCAATGCATCTCAATTTCATTATATTTGAGTAGTCAGCGGGGTAATTGTTGGACTTTCATGGCGAAGGTTTTGAGTTTGATCCACTAGACACCTCTGCATGGTAGGCAAAGTGTGGAGATTTTTCCTGTCATCCAGGTCAACAGGAGTGCAGACCTGCCAGTGCCTAAACCCCTTTGTGTGCATGCACACATGCAGAATATCATACGCACGTTGAAGATCCTGTAAGACATGTTTAATGGCTGGCTTATAGAAACATGAAAACACCCAGCATTCACGCCCACCAAAGAGGCAGACTGTGCAACGACATGATGGAGTGTGGTCAGCTCACCCAACATCTTGAGTTCTCCGTGCTGCACTAAAATATCTGATTATACTAAATGTGCAGTAGATCCAAAGGAGTGTGGAGAACAGCACTACACAAAAATGATATATGAAAATAACATGCATTTTCATTCTTTACTTCTTTTAGTTTCGCAAAGAAACTCGTACAGTGTGGAGGTGGTCCCCAGGCAGTCTGTGTCAGAAAGTTTGTTGGATTCATTCAGGACTCGCTAATTCTATGTACACTGTCTTCAGACGATAGACAACCCATGAATAAGTCTTCAGAGAACAGACAACCCATGAATCTTCAAATATGGAACAACAGACGTGAAAATATTCCCAAAGACAAGGGCTACGACGCTGTCGCGTCTGCCTTTACTTTTTCTCTGCTACATCAGTGTGCTTGATAGTGTCTGCCTTTACTTTTTCTCTGTTACATTAAATATTCTTTCATTTGAAGTTTGTTTCATTATGTTCACGAAAGCGTCAGAATACGCAAATTATTCTGTAATTTTTATTTCGTTATATTAAAAAAAAGGTCAGAAGACGCGAATTATTCTGTGATTTGTATTCAACATAAACCATGCTGTCAAGACTCTAAAATATTTACAGCGAATATTTGAAAAACAGTACTACACACATGACATTTGTGTGCTGCCAGGGCAAAGTTCAGCTGAAAAGATAATGGAGTACTATATTGCTCATAGCTGTATTGCGTTTTATCAGCTTTGTAAGTCTTTTTAAGGGTAGCATGCCTTTACTTGGGAGAGAGAGAGAGAGAGAGAGAGAGAAGAGAGAGAGAGAGAGAGAGAGGGTGTGTGTGTGTGTGTGTGTGTGTGTGTGTGTGTGTGTGTGTGTGTGTGTGTGTGTGTGTGTGTTGTGAATTAATTATGCTGTGAATACAAACTGATTCCAAAATGATTGTATTCGTACTGGGAAATCCGACATCATGCATACAATCAGTTTTAATGACAACATCGTTCGTTTGGTTGGTTATAGATTTTGGTAAGTTATACCTCAATGTTTGGATTTTACATGTAGTTACAGTATATCGTGAAATATGAGTGGCGTACTTGTGTGTGCATTCGTGTGTGTGCGTGTGTGTTTGTGTGTGTGTGCACGCGCGGCGTGTGTGTATGTGTTTGCGAGTGTGTGTGTGTGCACTAATGGATTTTCTTGTCAGTCCAACAGATAATAGGCATAGTGGTCTTCAGCTTCTGATGCGAGTCCTCTTGTGGGATAGAAGTCCAATTGTGGAGGTACATGTTCTTCAGCAGGCTCTGGTTGAGGAGTTGTGCAGCCCTATGTTCTGCTTTCTTCGGTTCCTCTGCTGTTGAATAGCAGCAGCTGTTCCAAACGACATACAAAGTCGGATAAGGCACGAAAACACATTCCAGAGACATTCTGTTTATAAGAAACTGTATTGGAGTGGCGTGGGAGACGGCTGCTGGAATAAGACCTCCTCTTATTCTAAAGCAAGCAGGCTAGTGTTTATGTTACGGAATGCTAGCCAACTCATGCGTCAGCGGGGGGTTTCTGTCTCGTCGTGACTATCTGTAACAAGTTAAGGTTTCTGAACAGGAAGCCTATTTATTTGAAAGGATCGACTAATCCCTGAGCCAAAAAATTTTTTTTGGCTGTGTTGTGATGTGGGGGGAGGAGAGAGAGAGAGAGAGAGAGAGAGAGAGAGGAGAGAGAGAGAGAGAGAGAGAGAGGAGAGAGAGAGAGAGAGAGAGAGAGAGTGTGCGTGTGTGTGAATGTATGCTTGTTTGTGTGTGTGTGTGTGTGTGTGTGTGTGTGTGTGTGTGTGTTGGGTTTATGTGTGTGTGTGTTTTATGTGTGTATGTGTGTGTGCGTGTGTGTGTCTATGTGTGTCCGCGCGTGTATACACACGTGTGTGTCGTGCATACGTGCGTGTGCACTGTTATAAAATGGAAATCTGCAGATAAAGACATGCAGTTATGAATGTTACAAAAATAGTGTGTGTATTGTGCAAATACGTCCCTTTCAGTGCAAACGGGAGGAGTAGCTTAACGCAGCAACAGCAATGTCCATGTATGCATAAGATGTTAGATTAGGTTGAATTAGCATGAATGTTTTAAGATGTACAAAACAAGAGAATAATAGATTACACAGACGAGGTATTTACAAGAAACTGCTTTACATAGACCAGGCATTTGTTCGGGACTCAAGCTCAGATATCTCGAGTTCAATCCTAGCCTGCACAATTAAAATCTGGCCTG
>JAPXFY010000015.1:15152016-15159516 GCA_030674185.1 Monoplex corrugatus
TGGTTAGAGCGCAGTGCTGATGTTGTTGGGGTCGAGAGTTCTACCCTCAGGCGGTCCGCAGGTTTTACCTCCAGACTGCAGACTAAGACAGTACAGAAGACTCATGCACAGGCTTTACGGCCTATGCCATAATCATTTCGGATCTTCTCCATCACATGGCATCTGTGACGTCAATGTGTTCGAAAATTTAATTGTTCGCAGTGCAGAGACAGTCATAAGAAAGTGAAATAAACAGGCAGTATTCTTTACCAGTTCACCAAGCAAGCAAACTTCCAACCAAGCCTTCACAACCACTAACGAATCGAAACCCCAACAACTTACGATTTTTGTTAAAGAACAAAACCAGCCAAGCATTCAGAATGTTCAGCCAGTGAAATCAGCAGCCAGACAGCTAACCAGGCAGTCAGCATGTCTAACATTCTCAGGCAGCCAATCAACCGGTCAGCCAATTCCTCAAAATCCAACCAACAAATACGCCAAGATATCTCAGCCAGTTGGCCAGCCAGCCAGTTCAGTGCCCCTCAGTCAGTTTGATTCAAGGGTCATATCCTGTCGTATTTTTTAATGTTGTACTGACCCCCTCAGCCAGTTGACCAGTCATGAAGCCTTTGGATTTCAGCTGTAAGTTTGTCAATCAATCCCGTGGAGCTTTCAGCCAACCAGCCAGCCAGTGTTTATCATCGTCATCATGTGCCCTGCCGCATGGCGTTGGCGATCATGGTCCTCCATATGCATCTATCTAGTTCCAAAACAAGTATGACTGCCCGCGCCCAAGCAAACCAGAAGAACAAGAAAACCAATATAAGCGCGTATCCAACAAAACAAAACAAAACAAGCGCAAATTTTCGGCCAACTAGCCTTTGTCAAGCGCGAACGCACGGTCACAAACAGATCACAAACACCAAACAGTGGATAATAAAAACGGGACTAAAAACTTCCCTGCCGCCTCGTCCAGTGGGTAAGAAGGGGACCAGTGTTAGGCCTCTCAAACCCAAGCCTTTCTGGCAACCAGCCCTCTGAATTCGAGCCTCTGAGGTACCCTACCAAGCAACCGACCAATAAACCAAAGGCCTCGGTCAGCTAATCAACCAAAGCCTTTCATAACCATTCAGCCAGTCAATCGCCAGCCATAGGCTCTCAACCAACCAACCATCCAACCAACCAACCAACCAACCAACCAACCAACCAACCAATCAACCAACCAACCGACCAGGCAGCCAGCTACAGGCTGTGAACCAGCCAATTAATCATAAACTGTCAGCTAGCCGACCAACCAATCAACCATTCATTGGGTGTCACCCAAGAGTGTAGTCAATACCAGTCCCTAGGCGTGTGCCATTATCAGAACAAGAAAGCGCCGCTTCACTTTCTTACCTCATTACCCATCAGCAAGGGAAAGGAGATAAAACTAGAGAAATAAACATTCCCTGACCATTAACCCGCGGCATTTTCACGACCAGCATCAATCAATCAAACTGATCCATTGATTCCAGCCAAAATGTACTTGCAACTTTCTCTAACCTGCATACGGAATGGCTTTTAAAACGCCTGAAGCATTCAGCCACACTTGTCAGCCTATAACATCGCGAAGTCAGGAATGAAATTGCAAGTTCACCGGTTTTTTTTTTCATGTCAACACCGACCTTTCAAAGAAAGAAAAAGTCTGGAAAGTCTCCCCCATCAGTAACCTGTGACAGCTCTGCGACCATTATCGACCGATCGAAGCCAAAATGTGCCCGCTGCTTCATTTGGCTCAAGAGGCAGATGGCTACAGAAATGGCCTCCCTAAAAAGCCAGCTGCTAATGACTTGTGAAACGGCTCTTCTCATTCTCTGCTCCTTCTCTGACGGCGTTGAAGACCATTACGTCATGAATAGGAATGAGTATTGATTTTTTTTTTTAATGCTAGAGGACATGTGTGAGAAGGTGAGATTCTGTTTGAAAAAGTTCGATGATGAAGGGAACGTGATGAGGCCGTTCAGCTAATGAAGTCTTCGGTTAATCAACTCAGCAAACAGGCAAACAAGTAAACAAGTAACCAGCTAACCAGGTAGTTTACCAATCGGTCAGTCAACTAATCTACCAAATAAATAGCTTACCAGTCGGCCAACCAACCAGCCAACCAACCAACCAACCAACCAACCAACCAACCAACCAACCAACCAACCAACCAACCAGCCAGCCACCAACCAACCAACCAACCAACCAACCAACCAACCAACCCCAAGTTCTCAGCCAACAAACTAACGAACCAACCCAACGCTTGCCAGCCAACTAATAAACCAACCATCCAACCAGTCAACTAACTAACTAGCTTACTGGCCCCTAGCCTCAACCAACTAACCAATCAACCAATCATCCATACAGTGATAAACTTGTTAGCCACCAGCCAATCAACCAACAAACCAGTCGTACTCAGCCAACAAATTAGCAAGCCAGCCAGCCAGCCAGCCAGCCATCCAACCAACCAAACTTAAGCTGCAACTAACCAAACAACTATCCACACTGCGATAAGCTTGTCAAATCACTAAAGGACCAACTCACCATTTCTACACCTCTCAGCCAACCAACAAACCTACTAGCCAACCAACCAATCAACCAACTGTAGGTTTTTCAGCCAACAAACGAACACATCATTGCAAGGCCTGCCAGCCAACCAACCAATCAATTTATCATTAATCCAACCAACCTGCCAGCCAACCAGCCAACCAGCCAGCCAGCTAGCCGGCCAACCAACCAACCAGCCAACCAACCAACCAACCAGCCAACCAACCAACCACCACCAACCAACCAACCAACCAACCAACCAACCAACCAACCAACCAACCAACTGAGCTGTCAACAAACTGCTACGAATCCGGCGACCAAACCAACCAACCAACCAACCAACCAACCAACCAACCCTTGCTTTCGGCCACTAGCTATCCTGTCAACCAGATGTAGGAGCACTCTGGCATATTCTGAGCTTTTAGACGAACACTGATCCAGTGATCAGATGAACAAACATACAAATGGACAAGATTGTCGTTTCTCACCGTTGCTATGAATTGTGTGTGCGTGTGTTGTGTGTGTGTGTGTGTGTGGTGTGGTGTGCGTGCGGGGTGTTGTGTGTGTGTGTGTGTGTGTGTGTGTGTGTGTGTGTGTGTGTGTGTGCCGCGCGCGCGCGCGCATGGCTGGCGGAAAGCGTTGGCGTGAGTCATCCTTCGTCCTGTTTCCCTTAAAAAATAAAAAAAAGCCATCGTCTTGTTGTTGGGAAATCGTGCATTGCCTTTCGGAAAAGATGGTAGAATTCAATAAGTGGGTGATCTTCTTTTTCTTCTTCCCTCTTCCTTCATTTTTTTCTTCTGTGAACTCCCCCCCCTTTTCTTTCCTTTCTTCATGTTTTTCTGTTACCCCCCCTCTTTGTTTTGTTCTCTGTACTGTGTTGCTATTTCTTCATCATGTGTAGTAGTAGTTTTAGTAATCACTGTAGTAGCAGAACTGGTGGTAGTAGTTACCAATAGCAGCAGCAGCAGCAGTAGTAGTAGTAGTGTCGTCTTTGACATTGTTTTTGTTTTTTGTTTTTTTGTTGTTTTTTTTCGGGTGGGTGGATCGGTGAATGGACGGGTGTGTGACAATATTTTTTGAAATTCTGTTATTAGTTTTGTGAGTGTTATTATATTTAGTGAGATGATAATGATGACGACAACAACAACTATGATAATGTTATTGTCATCGTTGTTGTTTCGCCATAAGTGCTGGCTTTTTTTTTTTTTTTTTTTTTTTTTTTGTATTGACAGAGGATGATCCCCTTTGTCCACGAAGTAGACATTCCATATTTTTCGAATTGCTTTCATAATATTCATATCCCACCAATCACCAAGTGTCGGATTAGAAAGGCAGCTGAGACGTTGCTCAGTAGCGATGACTACTCCCCTGTTTAACCCCTTGACTCTCACCCTGTCAACCAGCTTCCTACATTTTTGCAGTTGGTAGATAGTGTGTGGGAATTAAAGTGTCAACCCTTTGATTCCCGCACCCTGTCCACCAGCATCCTTCATTGTCAACCATGTAAGCAAAGCGAAAACTTAAACCTTTGACTCCCTCATCCTCTCCACCAGCTTCCTGCAGGAAGCTGGTGGATAGGTTGAGGAAGTCAAAGGGTTAAGTTTTTGTAGTTGGTGTTTAGGGTGCGGGAGTCAAAGGGTTAAAAGTATGGGTATATTAAAGTGTGATACCAATCGCCGCAGTGCAGTGGTTAGCGCAACGGACGACCGACTAAAGGTTGTAGGTTCGGGGACCCCCACCAGTCCTGTCAACGTCATTGTAGGATTCTTCGGCCGGCCCCGCTCGGCTCCTACCCAGAGTTGAGCGTGCTAGGGGCTCGTTGGGAAGACTGGGACCACACAGTCGAGTCTTATCCACTTCACGGATGCATAATTGATGGTTGTGTTCAAATGTCCTGACCAACACCGCAGGTGTCTGTGTCTGTCGGGTCTGGTTGACGGTAGGATGTATCATGGCAGTAAGCACAGAGTACAACCTGTCACGCAGTCTCAATCCCAAATTCAATTCAATTCAATTCATATTGCTTATAGCCCAGCCGACCACTAGATGGAACAATATAGCATCATGGTTGTGAACCCCATCGTCATCATCGTCAGAGCATTGTAACAAAAAACAAAAAACAACAAAAAAAGACAAAAAAAAAAAAAAAGACCCAGTTTCTATGACCGTTAATGTGGCGAGGAAATGGGGCAGCGTAACAAAATAAACCAAACCAAGCCACATCAACCAGCCAAGCAACAAATGAAATATAAAATAACAACCAACACGAATCCCACTCCCCCCCCCCCCCCCCCAGCCCGAGAAAAAGAAAACAGAGAAAACACAACACACACACACACACACACACACACACACACACACACACACACACACACACACACACACACACACACGCACACACACACACACACACACACACACACACACACACACACTCACACACACACACACACACAAACTACAAACAAACTAATCAAACAAACAAACCCCACCCACCCTCCACACAGACAAACAAACAAAAACCCCACCGTCAAAACCCAAAGAAAGCAGGAAGGAAAGAAAGGAACAAAATTAGTATATGATTCAACTCAGGTTTGGTTCGTCAAGTTTATGAACTGCCCAAATGATTAAAACAACCAACAAACCAACCAAGCAAACAAGCAAACAAACACACACAGCAGGACAGAGGCTAAAACAAAACAAGCGAAAACAGATGCTTTTTCAGTATACCGAAGGCGTTGAATATAAGGGTCTGGGAGGGCATGTGCACAGTTCATCCGCCCCTCTTGCCTCGTGCAGTGCTCGAATTATTTATTCTTGCACTCTTCTTCAACTTGGACTGGGTTTAGCGAAGGCCGGAAATGAAAAAGAGTGGGTGGAAGTTCCAAATAATAAACAAACATGCCAGACCAGTTCCTGAAAAACAAAGACGGAGAGGAAGAAGGAGGAGGAGGAAGAGGAGGAGAAGATGAATTTTCTTTTTTCTTCCCATTTTTTTTCACCTTCCAGCGTCAAATGGTGATAGAATACATACCATCGTATGTACTGACTGTCTGTCTTTAAATAGAGAAATTGAAAGTTTCGTCAATAAAAAGAAAATGACTGCCAGGTGATGCATTATTAAGGAGAGTACATGTAGGCACATATCATCAGTCTCCATGAAGGGGAAAGTATAGGGTGATCGTTTTAGCAATGTGGGATATATATACCTACATTTACTTTTCATTCTAATGAAAAATTTACAGTATTGTCACCATGCCTGTTTATTTTTCTTTGACCTGGTGCTTATGCATGAATGTATGTGCATGTTTTCTCGGATTATGGACATATTGTTATGTTTTCTGTAATCTAAATTTGTATACCGGTTTGTATGTGAGTGCTGGTAAGGTCTGTGTGTGTATGTATGTGTGTGTGTGTGTGTGTGTGTGTGTGTGTGTGTGTGTGTGTGTGTGTGTGTGTGGTGTGTGTGTGTGTGTGTGTGTGTGTGTGTGTGTGTGAGCGAGAGAGAGATAGAGACAGAGAGAAAGAGAGAGAGAGACAGACAGACAGACAGAGAGAGAGAGAGAGGGGGGATGCATACTCACTCGGATTTGCGTGTGGGTCTGCTTGATTTACGGATTCATATGAAAAAGAGCTAATTACTATCAGAATTGATTTATGCAGTTACACCTATTTTTTTTTCAAAGACATATGCAAAGAAAGTTACCCTAATGTACTTTTTTTATTCAGCACCTTGATGCCTTGGTGCTTTCTTTGCAGCATCATTATTTTCACTGTCCATCTGTCAGTCGTATTTGTCCGCCCCTTTTCCCTTGCTGCTGCCAATTACCCGTTTCTCACACCTCTACAACCTAGGACCCTCTCTGTTCTTCGCTTCTTTGTGTGTCTGTCATTGTGTCTGTCTCTTCCTGTCCTGGTTGTTCCGTTGGTCTGTCTGTCTGTCTGTCTGTCTGCTGCTCCGGTATTTTCCTATCCTTTGTCGTCGTTTTGGCATCCTTCTCCGGTTTGAAATGCATGGCACTTTCTTTGTTTTGTGTGTAAATGCATGCTGGTTGTTTTTCTTTGTTTTGCTGTGCTTGCTAGTTCTATTTTGGATTTGGGTCCCCCCCCCCCCCACCTTAATCGAATCTTGGGAGATCACCCCGTGTTTGTTTATGAATAATAGATCCTCAAATGTCTTTGGCGAGATGAGAGGCGGAGTATTGCATGTCTGCTTGACCGTATTCGCCAGCGCATTACGCCATATGGATGACGCTTGACGTAATACAGGGCGTGCAGGTCACGTGTGGATGGTAGATGTTGTTGTGCAAGGAAGGGAGATAATCGTCATCGCCTATCGTTTTACAGTGCACGATGACCAGGACTATTTTTAGCTCTGTCTTTTTTTTAAAAAGAGAAATTATTTCGTATCGACTGTTGAGAAATGAGTATTGACTGTTGAGAAATGAGTGTTTGTGTCATGTGTGTGTGTGTGTGTGTGTGTGTGTGTGTGCATGGGTGATTTTCCTTCCGTCTGAGACGGAATTCCGTATTGGGGAAAAAAAAAAAAAAAAAAAAAAAAAATTTTTTGGATACCGATCTGGCGATCGTCGGTTGGACTTGATGCAGGTCCATGTTTTCGTTCGGGTCCACCTGGCAGTTGCAAATGGAAGCCAGACAATATACCTGTGATTCAGATATCAAATCATTGGCTTTCACAAAGAATGATGAGATTGACAAAGGCTGGTGGTACCCTGTCAGTCAGCTCAGAGCTACTGTAGGTGATGGATTGCGCTATCCAGTTCTTTCAAAGTTGGTGAAGGCTGTATTGACAGTCTTTTCTGGCCCTGTAATTGAAGGAACATTCAACATTATGGATGACATCATTGAAAATGACAGGACAACATTGACAACTGAAAGTTTTGAGGCAATAGCTGTCACCAATATGCATTGAAGGCAAAGAAGGAGACGTGT
>JAPXFY010000015.1:15172016-15184516 GCA_030674185.1 Monoplex corrugatus
TGTGTGTGTGTGTGTGTGTGTGTGTGTGTGTGTGTGTGTGTGTTGTATGTGTGTGTGTGTGTGTGTGTGTCTGTTGTTTGTGTGTGTCTGTTTGTGTGTGTGTGTGTGATATATATATATATATATGTATGTGTGTGTGTGAGTGTGTGTGTGTGTATGTGTGTGTGTGTGTGTGTGTGTGTGTGTGTGTGTGTGTGTGTGTGTGTGTGTTGTGTGTTGTTTGAAAACGGGATGTAAGCTCATAGATTACTAACATCTTGAAAAAATATCAAAAGATGCATCGCAAGGAAAAGTGTCGGGATGAGAGGATTTTAAGTTCTTTCAAGCGCTTGGAATGAATGTCTCATCTTGAGACCAGAAATCTGAATTTTGAGCCAGACCCATCCCAGTCACGTTAGATATTTCATAATGTTTGTATCTCGCGTACGCACATGCGAGCACCAGACACACAGCACACACATACACACACAACACCACACACACACACCAGCCACACACAGACATAGACAGCCACAGCCAAAAGACACAGACAAAAAAAACAACACAAGAACCACACACACACACACACACACGGTGGTGTGTGTGTGTGCGCGCGCTCGGGAATGCGCTCATATACGTTCAAATCGAAACCATTCTTTTTCCAAAGAGAAACCAAAGCAGAAATATTTGCTGCTTAACCAAAAATGCAAGTTTAATGGATGTCTTATGCTGTTTATATCACACTCCGCACGTGCAGACTTCAGTGATCTATTAGTGATTTGCAATTCACAAAAAAATGCTTTGATTAAAAACGAAAATGGAGAGAAGAAGAAAGAAATAAAGAAAGAAGGCAGAAACAAAAGCAGAAAGAGAAAAAGGAAAGAAGACAGTTAAGAGAACCACGCTGATATACGAAAGAGGTGTGAGGATCGAACCCACAACCGCTGCATTATCAGCTTGGTGGTGTTGTCAACTTTGCCAACGGGACCACTTTTGGCCTGAGGCCCGCCTGAGAATCGAACTCACGGCCTCTTTCGTTTATCAGCGTGGTCCTCTTAACTGCTGAGCTAACAAGCCATCGAACAGAAGTAGTTACATAAGGCCAATTCCGTTTGCCTGATTTAATCAGTGCAGTCCTGTTGGCAACTTCACAAAGTACGAAAGAGAACTCTTGTGTGTGTGTGTGTGTGTGTGTGTGTGTGTGTGTGTGTGTGTGTGTGTGTGTGTGTGTGTGTTTGTGTGTGTGTGTGTATGTGGTGTGTGTGTGTGTGTTTGTGTGTGGTGTGTGTGTGTGTGTGTGTGTGTGTGTGTGTGTGTGTGTGGTGTGTATGTGTGTGTGTGTGTTTGCTGTTATCATCCATACCCCAATAGGATCAAAGATTATTAAACATTAAACATTGAACATTATTTGATATGTGCGTGCGTGCGCGCGTGCTTTGTGTGTGTTGTGTGTGTTGTGTGTGTGTGTGTGTGTGTAAATGTGCATGCGCGCGGCGTGTTGTGTGTGTGTGTGTGTGTGTGTGTGTGTGTGTGTGTGTGTGTGTGTGTGTGTGCACTCTTGCCTTGCCAGCACTGCACCTGTTGAAAATCGTAACCGCTTGTTTTGTTAAGTATAGACGTAAACGAATCTTTGTGTAGTGTCGTGGGTTGTCTGTTGTAAACATTTTAATTACACTTTCCCTGAAGCGGCCTGTAGTTAGGTAACATAGCGAAGTGGAGAAAATGTGTGTGTTTGTGTGTACGTGAGTGTTTGTGTGTTTGTGCTTGTGTTTGTGTGTGTGTGTGGCGTGTGCGCACATGTGTGTGTGTTTGAGTTAGTGAGAGCGAGAGCGCGAGCGAGCGAGCGAGAGAGAGAGAGAGAGAGAGGTGTGGGAGTGAGACGAAGAAGGAAGAGTCAGGCGTTGTGGGGATGTGTATTAACATCAAAAGGAAACGTACTTTACAGGAACATGCATTGCGGAAATTGTGATTACTGAGAAATGTGCAGCGTGTGTATGTATGCACGTGCGCGTGCATGTGCCTTGGTGCGTGTTTGCGGCGCACGCGGTGAGAGAGAGAGAGAGAGTAAGGTCTGTGCACGTGTGTCAAGCCAATTTCGCACCCGCTTATTTGGTGTGAACGTCAGCATAGTGCTATGTATGTACGGATCGTGGGTGTTTGTAGTTAGCGTAGTTTTGTTCGTGTTAGTCCTGCGTAGTAACTTGTAACAGTTGTGTGTGCGCAGTAACGGTACTATGTACGTGTCGTGGTTGTCTAATGTAGGCGTAGTTCTGGTTAGTTCTTCTATCAGGTCACTTGTTACAATCTTATGTAGGCACCCCATGGGGATGCCGAGGGCTCTTTCAGTGTGAATGGTACCCCCACCTTCTAGAAATTCTGTGATAGAAATTTCCTGTTGTCTGTCTTTCTCTTTGTGTCTGCCTTGTTCCTTTGCTTTCTGTCATTTTTCTGTCATTTTCAGCCTTGCTGGTCCATTCACCTGTATGCGTTCGATAAAGTCTTACGTACTTTCTCTTAGGATTTATAATTGGGTACATGTATGAAGTGCATTTTTTTTTTTGGCTGTGTGGAAATGAGATATGCGGAAGCAAGTTTAGAAATTTGTACCTGTTTATATCTATGTTTTAGTGTCCTTAGTTATGTTTGGATTTGGACTCAGGCATTTTTTTTTTAATCCCCTTTGTGATAAATTGGAAGGAATGGTCAACGCCAGGGGCATCTCCTTAGATTATGTGCGTAAAAAAGCATTGATATGTGTTTTAATTTTCTTTTCTTTTCTTTTTTCCTGTTGAAGTATTGTGTATGTTTTGAAATGGTTATAGCCCTGATATGGGTCTACTCAGTCGGCTGGATTTAAACAACAATAAAATGACAAAAATCTTATTAGGCATTAAGGTTTCTGTCGTGCACGTAGTCTGCTCATGTTAATTCTATGAAATGACATTAACAGTATTGTCTACTCATCGTGGGTGTCTGCAGTAAGCATAGTTGTTATTTTTACGAAATATCTTGTAACAGCCATGTGTACTCATTAATAGTCCTAGGTACGCATGTAGGTTGTCTGTCGTAAGCGTAGCTGTTCCTGTTGGTTCTGCGAAATAATTATAGCAGAATTAGTACACATTGTAAGTGTTCTGTAGTGAGATGATTTGATTATATTAGTCTATGAAATAAATTGTAACAATCCAGTGTGTCTGCAGAGACATTGATATCTGTACCAAGGTTAATTGTTTCTGTTAGTTCCACGAAATAATTTGTATTAAGCAAGGATTAGTGCCATTTTCTTGATAGAGTAAACTCGTCCGCCTACACTATTCTTTTAAACAACAGTCGTATTTGTTATTAATATAATATCAATTTGCCTGTACTTGTAACAATATACAAATGAACATCTTTTAACAGTTTGAGGTAGCTGAAAAAAAATGAACATTTTACTGTCCACTATACACGTATACACACACACGCATAGACACGCGCATATACACATATAACGGGGTATTTGAGGACATCTTTTGGGTTGAAAATTTTATGATGTATGGTAGCTATGATGAACGTTTGTTTTTAAAAGTGTTCCGTGTGTACGTGTTATCATAATATACTCAGATGCATGTATCGATGCATAAACAAAAGGCCAAACCGAGGCAAGGTTTCATGTTGTAAAGGATGACGGAAATGTCAAACTATTAACAATAAGTTATAAAACAAACATACACACAATAGATAATAAAAGGATCAACGTAGAAGGGAATGTGAAGCACTAAAAAAAATCCCAAAACGAGCACAAAGAAACAAAAAAATAAAACAAAACAACAAAAAAAGAGGAAAACCGGTGCTCCATGTACATGCACACTACTGAGGTTCCCCCTCCGGAAGTGTTAATGATGCATTTATTGATTAATTAATCATTGATTAATAATTTTGTTTGTTATTATTTTATTGTGTTTGTTACTGTTTTCTGTGGGTTCTTTGAACAGGATTTCCCCCCCATACGATCGTATTACTTTCTATCGTGAGCGGGTGTGATTCTGTCTACTTGAATGTCACTTTTGCAGAAGTTAGAGGAATCTGCCAAATAACGAATGGCAAACTGGGTAAAATGCATATGGACTTGCCGAGTACGACGAATCCCTCTGGAATAATGAATAATCTCCAGACGACACGACTGTTGCCTGATTTCATTGCCAGCTGCAGTTGGCGTGGTATACAGAAAGGTAAGCACAGCCCGTGGACCATGCCCACACAGGCCAAATGGAAATGCCTGAAGAAAGGGATTAACTGGAAGAGTCACTGAGAGGGATTGAAATCAGTTACCCTACTACTTCGGCCAGCGCTCAGCAACCCACATCTACCAGCAGTCACCTGCTGTTTTTTTTCTTTCTTTTTTGTTTTCTTTTTTTTTCCCTTTTTTTTTAAGCTGGTGCAGTACCATATGCACGGGCAAGATCTCTAAGGAGGTAGAGAATTAGGGTAGTAACTAGAATTCATTCCAGAGGTATTGAAGTCATACAGCGTACTACTTCGGCCAGCGCTCTGCAACCCAAATGCCAGCAGTGACCTGCTAGTTTTTTTTACACTATTTTTTTTTTTCAGCCGTCGCAGTACCGTACGCACGGGCAAGATCTCTGAGGAGCTAGAGAGTTAGGTTAGCGAATAGCGTTGCAGAGTGACTAGCGGCACGGACTGCTGACCGAGAAGTTATGAATTCGACGTTCCTCCAGTTTAGAAAAAAGAAAGGAAAAGAAGAAGAAGAAGAGGAGGAGGAGGAGGAAGAAGAGAAGGAAGAAAATGAGGAAGAAAGAAGGAGGAGGAAAAGAAGAAGCAAAAGAAGAAGAAGGAGGAGGAGGAGAAGGAAAGAAATGTGGCATTTTTCGGCCTTGACATCCTCCGGCTCAGAATAGAGCGTGCTATGAGCTCACTGGGACGACTGGGGTCACAAACTGGAGTCACATCCACTTGACGGACGCGTCATTGAGGGGATTGCTAAGCATTTCCTGACCAGCACAGCAGTGTTTTCAATCTTTCGGGCCTGGTTGTCACCAGGATAGAGAGAAAGAAATAAGCGTGCAGTCCAGTCTTGCCATACAGTCTCAGTCTGAAACGGAACTCCGTAGAATTGTCACCATCATCCGCGTTATCAGCATCGTAACTTCTTGAAATAGAATTGCCCCAGATTCCGTGACTGTTCGTGCCTGGCTGTCATTGTGACCTCACTTTCGATGGTTTGCAGGCGTGTCGGAGAGCGACAGGGGGAGTGGGTGGGAGAGGAAGAAAGGGAGAGGGGGGAGGGGGAGGGGTTAGCAGCACGAGAGCGGTACTAAAGATGGGCAGAAAAAAAAAGAAGGCATTAACTAGGAGAGATTTTTTTTGCTCTTCTTAGCATCATTGGCAGCATGTAATTTTTTTCTCTTACAGCGCAGCATTTGGTATAAGAAATGTTTACTTTTTACAAGTATTTTAAATAGCATGTAATTATATGTACACTTTGACAGACAGCCAGCCAGCCAGCCAGCCAACCAGACAGGCAGGCAGGCAGACAGGCAGGCAGGCAGCAGGCACAGACAGATAGACACACAGATAGACACACAGATAGACACACAGACACACACACACACACACACACACACACCACACACACACACACACACACACACACACACACACACACACACACACACACTCACTCACTCACTCACTCATAAACTGTCAATTAATAGATTTCAGTTAACAGGTCCACGCGAACTGGGGGTGGATGGGGGTATGGATGGAGTTGGGGGAATGGTGACGACAAACAAGGGTGGTGGGATGAGTGGGATAGGTAAGAACCTTGTTAATGAAGACAGTGTTTGCCACAGCTAGGATTCTTTAATCCTTACAAATGTCTGGCGGTCCAGTTTAAAAAAAAACAAACTCAAATAACGGATTATGTGTGGTCAGGATGACCGCTGTGTATGGTTGTATCGCAGTATCTTGGCAATCGATACTTCCTGCTATTTCACGATTTTCCATCATCAAGCTCGATGACTGCCGGCAAGAACTGAAAAACAAAACAAAACAAACAGAAAACCCTGCCACATTAACCCTTCTACTCCCGCACCCTTTCCAACAACTGTGAAAACTTAAACCATTTGACTCCCTTATCCTAACCACCAGCTTCCTGCAGGGAGCTGGTAGGTAGGGTAAGGGAATCGAAAGGGTTAAGTTTTTGCTTTACTAGCATGGTCGGCAGTGCAGGATGCTGGTGGACAGAATGCGGGAGTCAAAGGGTTAAACGCCAGATTTGGCCTGACCACGGACACACGGCAGACGCAGGAAGACGGCATTTTGTGGAGTTTTTTTTTTTTTTTTTTTTTTTTTTAATTCAAAGGGATTCGTCTTACTTGGAAAATTTGATATTCTTCGCCCAAACCTGCCAGCAATGAACTGCAGACTCCTTGAGCCTTTCGCAACTTGAAATGGGGAGGAGGCGAGGCGGGGGGAATGGGACACTGGAATACTGAGCTGATACCACCAGAATGATGAAACTACCAAGGTGGGCAGCCAACAGGCCAGTTTTTAATGTTCCGGACTGGGATTGAACTTGAGATACCAGATCATGATTCCATGGCTCTACCGAACGAACCAGCCAGCCCACAGTGAAAAAAGATCACAGATTGTCCGAGGGAAGAAAAAGGAGTGTGTTATGATTTTTCTACAACTTTCTTTGAGAGAGTTGAGAGGAGAGAGAGAGAGAGAGAGAGAGAGAGTGAGGTGTGTGTGTGTGTGTGTGTGTGTTTGTTTGTGTATGTTTGTGTGTGTGTTTGTGTGTGTTGTGTTGTTGTGTGTGTGTGTGTGTGTGTGTGTGTGTGTGTGTGTGTGTGTGTGTGTGTGTGTGTGTGTGTTTAGATTCAAAGATTTGTGAATGTTGAAATGACCGTCCTGACTTTTGAAAAGGGCTAGATAATTTACGTGAATTATCAGAAAACGTGTTTTAATTTCACGGCACGCCGCGGTAATGTTATGCTTATTGGGTACGTAGAGATGGGGGCAAGAAACACATGTACTCCTTCATCCTTGCACCTCCCCCCCCCCCTCATCTCTCGCATACACACGCGCACGCACGCACGCACGCACGCACGCATACACGCACGCACGCACGCACGTACGCACGCACGCACGCACGCACACACACACACACACACACACACACACACACACACACACTCTCTCTCTCTCTCACTCACTCACCCACTCACTCACTCACCCACTCCAAGAGAAGACAGAAAATGTGCCGTTTGTGTATGGTTGAAGATAAACTTCATTTCCTGGATAGTGTATTTCCACATACAAATCATCATGATTGAAACTGATTAAAAAAATATTGAAGAAAATGTGTACGCTCAATAATCGATTGCTCCAAGTCCATTTTGTTGCATCTAAGTGACATCCTTAAGGAAGATGTGTTCATGCTTGCCTGCGTGCGTGCGCGCGTGCGCGCGCGCACTCTCTCTCTCTCTCTCACACACACACACGCACACACACACACACACACACACACACACACACACACACACACACTCTCTCTCTCTCTCTCTTTTTCTCTCTCTTTCACACCGCCACCCCCACGCACACATACACCTCCCCTACTTGAACACAGATTGAATGTGTCAAATGAACAGATTAAAAAAGTTTCATTTTGTAGGAAAGGAAAGAATGGATTGGGTGTTACTTCTGATACAGAACAGTGGTTTGTTGGATATAAAAAAAACAAGTGTTAATTAAAGCCAGTCAGCTCGTGATATTGATTAAAAGAACTTTGACTAAATTAGGGAAATGTTCCTCAGTCGACCCAAAGCTCTGATCCAAGTCTTTTTAGAATACGGAAATATTGTGTGGCACGCCCATCTGAGGAGACAATCAGTGGCCATGGAGAAAGTACTGCGTAGAGAGCCATACAGTTTCCTTGGGAATATAGAGACATGAGACTTAAATGTCGCTTCCATGCCAGAAATTACCATCCATGAAAGCAGAAGATTGAAATCATAGAAGCAGTTTTGAATAATTTGGTGCACTCTGGGGCCTCTGGTGATTCAATGGGCGGAATGGTCAACGCCAGCGGCGTATCCTTATATTATGTGCACGAATGCAGTGATATGTGTGCTTCAGTTTCTTTTGTTTTTTTTTCAAGGTCAGCGAGATGATGTGCGTGTTTTGAGATGGTTATAGCGCTGATATGGTTCTGCACAGTCGGCTGGGCTTTAAACAGTAATGGCAGAAATAATGAGGCATGCAACATCTTTCCTAAATGCTTACGTATTGATATCAATTAGATGTTTAGAATAAGTAAGGAAACAAAAATAAAGATTGCAGGTTTTGTCATAGGACTATCGCAAGAAGGGATTTGCGATGTGTATAAGGAATTGAGGATGATTATGAAGAATTGGGGATGTGTATGAGGGATTGAGAATGTTTATGAAGAATAGTTTCTCTACTTGGTAATTATGCACTTAATAAGGGAGGAGAGTGTGACGAGAGGAACGCACTAACCACACTAGACAAGGATTCTCAAAGGTAGTCCACACATGGAATGATAAATACAACACATTTATTTAATTGATCAACTTCAACGTAAGACATAATTCACCGTTCCTACTGGCCTAAGTCCCAATGGCCCTAAATCCTAAAATGCACAACGAATCTTCACCAGCTTACATGTTACTAGCATACTGCACATTTCCAGCTCTATTCTTTCTGTTTCCTGAAAAGTAAAACATGCTTCTAACTTCTAACCCTAACCTTATCACCTAACAAGAATACAAATTAAAACGGTCACATACCTATGAGGTAGCTTGGAAGCTGGTTCCCCAAAAGAGCGCCCAGGGGCTGACTGACTATCCCTTTTATAGAAGGGGATTCAGGTCAGGACGCTTTTCCTCCCTGACCATCAATAGGACCGCCTGTGATTAGCTGACCGCGTCTCTAAAGCCTGACTTCAAGTTTGAACGTGTGATTAGCTGACCGCGTTTCTAAAGTCTGACTTCAAGTTTGAATGATTCGAAGTTTAATCCTGACATTGTGGTGGTTACATCTAACGTTACCTTCGGCCAATTAACACGCCATTTTCAAAAGTCTGTTTCGGACGGTGACTTTTACTGCTAAGTGTCACCCCTTAGAATCTGTCCAACTCCCCAACGTGGAGAATAATGGCGTTATTTCTTGATATTTGCTTCTGGTCTTTGGTGCGGTCACTTCACGGTCTAGGGTATTGATCCATCCAGTCTAATGTCTATTTATTTCCTCTTGCCCCCATTACAGCTTTATTCCGTTTCTGTGCCCAACTGCGAAAGGTTTTAGTACTGGACAATGGCGACTGACCATTACTTTTCAAAATGCGATACCTAGTAGTGGCCTGTGGTGTTTGCCTTTAATTTACCGATCCATTCTACTGGAACATCAAATAGTGTCTCAATACATCTGCCGCCCTAAGGAATTCCTGTAATAGGACTGTAAAAGTGTTATTTATACATATTGTTTTGGCAGTCTATGTAAATCGAAAGCGTTTACTGTTTCTCCACCAAACTTAACACTGTACATTTTGTGATAAAATCCCCTTCGGTTTCCTTCCTTTTTGGTGGCTAAAACCTTATTCTTTTTGTGTTAGTGACTGACTGTATGATTGATTTTTTTCTTTTCTTTTATCCTGCTGCTCAAACCGCTTGAGATATCGCGGGAAGAAAGACCCGTTGGTCTGCAATAAGTTGTAAGGCCTGAACAGGTGGGATGCCATGTGAGGTCAGAGTCTCTTTGATGCCATCAGTCAGGTCTTCCTTGGTTGACCTCTGGCCTTGAAGCCAGGCATCCTTGTGTTGTATGCACGGTGCGCTGGGTGGTAAGTTGCCTGTTGTGTGATGTGCCCGAACCATCGCTTTTTCTGTGAAATTTGATGGTGGGTTGCTGTTGTCCGCGCTGTTTTTCTGATTCAGTTTTACAGATCATGCGTCATTGGATATTGTTGATAGTATTCCTTTAACAAGGCATCTCGCAGGTCGTGGTTATGCGTTCAAGAGGTTTGGTCAGGGTCCAGAATTGACATTGGTAAGTGAGTGTGGCAACGAAGATGGAATTGATTAACATAGCTTTGGTCTCATGTGGGAACGAAGATGGAACTGATAAGCTCAGCTTTGGTTTCAGTTGAGGTGTTGGGGTGTTTCCAGTGTGGGGCAAGCTGGTGACTGATGTTGTTAGCCTTCTGCGCTCTGGTTTTATTTTTCCTGCTGTTTTCCGTCATCAGTAAGGATGCTGCCAGGGTATTTGAACTCACTCACTCGCTTGAGTTTCATTTTGTTGGAGCTTTGCAAACCGACATTGTCTCTGTCTTGCTGTTGCTGACCTTCATACCATGCTGTTCACAGGTAGTGTTCAGACTGGTGTTGTGTTTTTGAAGTTCTTATACCTTCTTATGTGCAGGTATTGGTCGTCAGCAAATGCCAACTCATTCAGTGCTTCTGGATCTGGGTTGGCTTTTTTGTGATCTTGTCCATATTGAGGACGAACAATTGTGGTGACAGAACACATTCTTGTTGTCTACTTAATGAGAACTCAACCAGTCTGTGAGTCCTTCTGATGTTCGAATCGCACTCGTACTGTCTGCATAGATGGCTCGAATGTTGTCCAGGAGTTGGCCTCAAACATTGTATAGTTCTAGCATTCGCCACAGTTTGTCTTTGCTCACCCTGTCAGAAACTGTCTACGAAAACAAGAATCAGCTTTTTGCTGTGCTCAGTGATCTTTTCACACGGTTGTCTCAAAGCATAGATTGCATCAGTACACCCCCTTTCTTTCCTTAATCTCACCTGTGCCTGACTCAGAAATGGTTATGTGCGTTTATCCAATGCTTTGGCATACATCTTGCCAACGTTGCTCATTAGTGAAATTCCCCTATAATTCCCCAGCCTGCCTTCCTTCATCCAGATATATACCACCACTGCATGTTACCAGTCCTCTGAGACTTTCTGTCAGCAAGGTCATTCCCATTTCTCCGTGTAATTAATAACATATTAAAACACCAAATAATGCAGAGAAAAATTGCGTTGGATGTATATTTTCGGGGAGTAATAGTGGTTCCTTTTTCCCCCTTGGGTGATAGGGAGCGGGTAAGGGATAACATATCTAATTAATGGATAAGTATGTTTGATTAAGTGTGATCTCCTAACATACACAAGAAGGATTTTTTTTTCACGGGCTTGTTGGTTCTTTTGATAGAACCGTGGTACTGAAGATCTGACATCTCGAGTTCAATCCCAGCCCGCAACATTAAACACTGGCCTGTTTGCTGCCCGTCTTAATGTTTCCATCATTCTGGTGGTGTCAGTTTGGTATTTGATAGGTCATGCCACCACCACCACTCTCCCATTTCAAGATCTTTTCAGCGCATAAGGGTTTCTGCAGGCTCAAGGAGTCTGCCAGATAATTGCTTATAGATCTTTAAGTGTATGTGTGTGTGTGTGGGGGGGGGGGGGGATATGGAATTGTCCAGGTGCGATGAATCCATGGTGAACAAACCCCAAACTCCTAGTCCTAAGTGTACAGTGGTACGGTGATTGAACATAGAAATCCTCTTGTCCTAAGTACCGCGGAAACTGTCTGTTCTGATGGGCTTTTCTTTTCTGTCCTCGTTATTATATACACACACACATACACACACACACATACAAACACACACACAGACCCACAAACACACACACAGACCCACACACACACACATACACACACACACACACACACACACAATATTTTATATATATATATATATATATTATATATATGTACATATATATATGTACGTACACATACAAAATATCTGTATCTCTGTATCTATCTATCTATCTATCTGTCTGTCTGTCTGTCTATCTGTCCATCTATCTATCTTTCTATCGATCTGTGTATCTATCTACCTACCTACCTATCTATCTATCTGTCTGTCTGTCTGTCTGTTTATCTATCTATCTATCTATCTATCTATCTATCTACTATCTATCTACCTATCTATCTATCTATCTATCTATATGTATGCATATATATATATACATACATACATACAACACATCTATATCTTTCTATTATCTAACTAGCCAGTTATCTGTATATGTATTCTGTTGCCGTCTTTTTCACCATTTTTGTGGTCGTCATATTTTTTTGCTCGTCCATTTCCAAAACCTCTTTTCATCACTGTAGCTTTTGTATTTGTTTGCTATCATGGCCACGCAAGACGTGAAGATGTGTGTGTCAAATTATTTGGTTGTAAAAACGTTTTTAAGTTTCTCTTCCTCTCTGTCTCTGTCTGTCTGTCTGTCTGTCTCCCTCTCTCTCTCTCTCTCTCATTCTGTGAGTGAGTGAGTAGTGAGTGAGTGTAAAAGAGAGAGAGAGAGAGAGAGAGAGAGAGAGAGAGAGAGAGAGAGAGAGAGAGAGAGAGAGAGAGAGAGAGAGAGAGAGAGAATGTTTTTGTCGCGTTAAAAATTTGATCTAGTTTTCTTTCCGGGCATGAT
>JAPXFY010000015.1:15192016-15194516 GCA_030674185.1 Monoplex corrugatus
AGAATCGATGTCACGAGGATGCGTTTCTTTGTAAAGCTGATTATCATCAGCAAAAGCGTGATGATTGACCGAATGTTTTCTGATCACATCAAAAAGCGGTTGGGTGTACAAGATGAACAGAACCGGTCCAAGCACAGATCCCTGGGGAACGCCATACTGAATGTTTGAAGGAAGAGAGTGGTTGCCATTTACGGAAATTGTTTCTGTTCTCTCTGATAAGACTGAAACCATGAGAGTGCAGAGGCTGAAATACCAAAAGTGTTTTGTAGCCTGTCTAGAAGAACATCGTGGTCTATGGTGTCAAACGCAGCAGATAAATCAAGGAGTGTGAGAATGAACATGTTGCCGTTATCTAGACCTGTCAAAAGATCGTTCAAGATTCTCAGCAGCGCTGTTTCAGTGCTGTGATGTGGTCTGTACGCTGACTGAAGGGGACTGAGAAGATTGTTGTGAGACAGGTGTTCATTGAGCTGAGTGAGGACACTTCTTTCTAGCAGTTTGGACAGGAAAGGGAGATTCGAAACTGGACGGTAATTTTTCATATCATTTGGGTCAAGAGAAGCTTTCTTTAATAGTGGTTTGACCAAAGAAGACTTGTATGGATCAGGAAAAGTACCAGAAATCAGAGAGTTGTTGATGATCTTGGTAATGACAGGCAAAAGAATATCCAGAGAATCAAGGAGCACATGAGATGGAAACGGATCGAGTTCACAGGTTTTGACAGGAGAGGCAAGAATTGTGCGTTTAACAACTTCTTCATTGACAGGGGAGAAGTGAGTGAGAGGCTGGCCCTGAAAACTGGATTCAACAATAGGCACATGAGATGAAGTTGAACTGAATTTATCTCTGATAGTTGTGATTTTGTTTTTGAAGAAAAGCAGAAACAGGTTTGGGAGTTCAATCAAGGGAAAGGAGGTAGGTAGTGGAGAGGATTTCTTTATCCCAAGCAACTGATTAGCCACCTGAAACAAACGTCCACATGTCACACTGTCTTTGATTTTATTACAATAATATGTTGTCTTTGCACAATGAATAATTCTGGAGACAGCCTTTTTTTGCTCTGTTAAACAACTGTTTGTGGATGGCTGAACGAGATTTAGTCCATTGTCTCTCCATCTGACGCCTGTGCTGCTTGGCAGCACGTGTTTGATCATCAACGTCTTTGAACCAGGGGTCACATTTGGCTGATGACACTTTGCGTATTGGAATATAAAGTGCATTCTGATGTTAGGTATTTAATGTCCTTGATGCAGATGTTCTGAGAAAAGTGAAGTACGCTTCAGTTTATGTTGTCTGGCACTGAATGATATGCGTTGAAAATTAATACCTGGTAAATTTCAGAGACAGCCAGGTATCTCCGGGCTGGCCATGCTGAGCTAGGTCGTCATGGAAAGAGGAACAAATGGAACACCTTTGCTGGTTTTGTTGTTGTTGTAGTCTTGTTGTTGTTGGTGGTGGTGGTGGTATTGTTGTTGTTTTGTATTTGGATATCAAACGTAGAGAAATCGCTTGTTGCCGAAATAGTTGAATTAAAACATAATGAGTACATGTACATAGCGCACACGGTTCATGTCAGAAGTCTGTGTGTTGCATTTTACAGAAATAGAACGTAATTTAACTTTCAGTCAAGTAAACACAAGACACTGACAAAATAATAAATGAAAATAAGAATCAGGAACCACAGTGAGAAAAATATCAAACATAAAATGAAAATAAGAATTAGGAACTGTAATGAGAAAAGTATTAAGAAACACAAGAAAAAGGAAAGTATGAAGAAACACAAGAAAAAGGAAAGTATGAAGAAACACAAGAAAAAGGAAAGTATGAAGAAACACAAGAAAAAGGAAAGTATGAAGAAACACAAGAAAAAGGAAAGTATGAAGAAACACAAGAAAAAGAAAAGTATTAAGAACAACAAGAAAAAGAAAAGTATGAAGAAACACAAGAAAAAGAAAAGTATGAAGAATCACAAGAAAAAGGAAAGTATTAAGAACAACAAGAAAAAGGAAAGTATTAAGAACAACAAGAAAAAGGAAAGTATTAAGAACAACAAGAAAAAGAAAAGTATGAAGAAACACAAGAAAAAGAAAAGTATGAAGAATCACAAGAAAAAGGAAAGTATTAAGAACAACAAGAAAAAGAAAAGTATTAAGAACAACAAGAAAAAGGAAAGTATTAAGAACAACAAGAAAAAGAAAAGTATTAAGAACAACAAGAAAAAGGAAAGTATTAAGAACAACAAGAAAAAGAAAAGTATTAAGTACAACAAGAAAAAGGAAAGTATTAAGAACCACAAGAAAAAGGAAAATATTAAGTACAACAAGAAAAAGAAAAATATTAAGTACAACAAGAAAAAGGAAAATATTAAGTACAACAAGAAAAAGGAAAATATTAAGTACAACAAGAAAAAGGAAAATATTAAGTACAACAAGAAAAAGGAAAGTATTAAGTACAATAAGAAAAAGGAAAATATTAAGAACCACAAGAAAAAGGAAAGTAT
>JAPXFY010000015.1:15199516-15202016 GCA_030674185.1 Monoplex corrugatus
TTGACATAAATAAATAAACACATGAATATGTACTGTATCACTTTAGCTGCTGTAAATGAATAAAGAAATGAATAAAAAGCCATTGTATGTAGACGATGATGAGTCAGTGATGTATTAACGTAAGTAAGTGAATAAATAGTTAAATAGATACTGTACATGGTCAGGTATGAGTTAGTGATGTATTTTCACCTCATCGACATAGGAAGGCTAAGATATAGCTTTTAAATGAAAGCAACGTTAGAATAAATGTAAATAATGAAAAAGTTACATTAAAACAGTACAAAAATAGGAAGTTTCAGTTTCTCAAGATGACGCATCCGTGTTCGGAATGAATTCCAGACGCACCTGATGACCGATGAAAAATCTGTCAGAAGTGGGATTCAAACCCACGCCAACCTTCGCGAACCAGAAGGAAAGGAAACATTCTAAGAAAGGGAAGAGCATTCCTGTTTGAAAACCAGGTGGATATGACCAGTTTTGTGTTGTTTGCTCTATAATTGCGGTGCTGTAAAGCGGAGTATGCTATGGGCAGATAACTCGTCACACTACGTCGTGACGTCAAACGCTTTGAGTGGATAGTCGTGTTCCTTGAAGGTTCAAACGACCATCAGCATCATCGTGTTGGCTGTGACGCAGAAAGTCCGACCAATGGTAACCACAATGGACTAAAGACTGGAAAGTTGTGATTTCTGATCCCATTCGTGCAGTCAGAATCATTGTGGGATTTTTCGGCCAGACAAACCAGCTCCTACCCAGAGTTGAATGTGCTATGGCCCTCGTTGAGAAGACTTAGATCACACAGTGAGTCTCTTCCTCTATAAGGATTGGTCGTTGACTGCATTGCTCAAATTTCCTGATGAGCATATGAAGTGTCTGTATCTCTCGCGCCTGGTTGACGCCAAGGTACGTTATGAAAGAAAGCGTAGAACAAAGCCCCGACACGCAGTCTGAACCCAGAAAACTCCATAGCCTCATCATTTTTAACATCATAGCGTTGTGAAATTTGTCCCGACTTGTGCGGCCGTTGGAGTGGCATACAAAATGAGACAAAAAAACCAAAACAAAACAAAACAAAAAAAGGAACGCAAATGAATAAAACTGCCTAAATGCGATGATTTTTTTTTTTATAACAAAAACACCCCAGCACCACCACCACTACAGAAAAAAAAATTGGAAATCGGCCACAAGAATTATGGCAACAAATAAATGTTCGAGAACAAAATGAAATTCTGGGCTTACATTCTCTATGCGAACATGTGCTTCAGCAGTTTTACAATAAGATCCGATTTCATGAAATCGCGAGTAAGCGTTCAAAATGAACTCTGTATTGATTAACCGGTTGTGGTTTAATGCACCTTCGTCTGCAGTCAGAATAAGCTGTGTACTGTTTATTTATTTATTTATGTAATTATTGTCATACCTTTTCAGCGGTCTGACTGTTCTCGGAAGCATGTATGCGTGTTGTGTTGCCCATATTGTGCAGGCGGCACGTCGCTGCACAGTCTGCGTACTGTGTCTTCGGTGAGCGTCTTGATGGGTGTTTTTATGTTTCCATAAGCCACTAGACACTAATATGATTGACGGGATCTTTAACGTGCATAGGCTACTTGATTTTCTGCGTGCGTTCACACACACACACACACACACACACACACACACACACACACACACACACACACACACACACACACACACACGAACACGAACACACGAACACACACACACAATACACACACACGAACACACACACACACACACACACACACACACACACACACACACACACACACACACACACACAAAAGAAGGGTGGTGGTGGTGGTAGGCACTTAACAAGCACGCATGTCAACCTGGGAGATCGGATTAAATCTCCACCCTTTACCCACCAGACAGCAGGCACCCGGACAGGCTGGAACCCCAGACCTTCTGATGTGCAGTCTGACGTCTTGCCAACTTGACTACCGCGCCTGTCACTGGTTAACTAATAGCGGATCAGTTTGCATGCAGCGTCACGTCAGCAACGTCACGTCAACAGTATCACGTTAGCAATCACGGTGATCGTTCCTGGTGATGAATTAGTTGTAGTTCTGTGCAGCCTCATCCCCGGCGTTCGCGATGAGATAGCTTTCATGTCAGGCAAAAACAGTGGTGGCTGGAATCATCACTGCGTCGACAATCGGGTTGACCGTCATCCTAATTAACAAAGTGTGTTTCCCAGCAATCTGATCTCCTGTGTGGATGACAGCACAGCGTAAGCGTTTTTTTTAATTTTAATTTTTTTTTTATCATCGTTTCATCTGTCAACGTTTGTGGTCCGGTAGTCATAGCACCCGTCTGTCAAATGTGAGGTCCTAGGTTCGATCCCAGCCATTTCCGCGACATTCCTTGAGTGAAAGTTTAAGAGAGATGTAAAATCTTACCACTTCCAATTTTAAGAGGTTTGTAAAATCTTAACCTCTTCAAAGAATTCTGTTACTGTTATTAGTCTTACTGTTTTCTC
>JAPXFY010000015.1:15204516-15207016 GCA_030674185.1 Monoplex corrugatus
GAACGAAGAACATTGATATTCCCAAAGCGTTGCAATCGATATTGGTTTTATGGCAGTTTAAACAAGGGAAATGTTCATATTATGGATATTTTCCACCTCCGGCAACACTTTGTATTGTTTTAACACAGCAAGTTATGCCCCCGACAAGACAGCCTCTCTCTATCATTATAATGCTGATGAGTTCGTCAGCTAGAGACAAAAGCGGTATCCATCCGGGGAACGTGTATGAAGTCGGTAACTGGTTATTGTCACTAACGTGGCAAGGATGTTGGGTGCAACAGACGCTCTCTGTTGTAGCCCTCTGCTAGTAACCCAATCCAGTTGATGGGCACGGTAGTCAGGTGGGTAAAGCCTCACACTTCCATTCGGAAGGCCCGGGTTTGATCCTGCCTGGGTACCTCTCGCCTGGTGGGTAAAGGGTGGATGTTTTTCCATTCTCCCTTGTCAACATGCGTGCAGTCCTTAACCATTTGACTCCTGCACCCTATCCATCAGTTGCAAAGACTTAACCCTTTGATTCCCTCACACCTATCCACCAGCTTGGTTTGCAAAGCAGGATGCTGTTGGACAGGGTGCGGGAGTCAAAGGGTTAAACTCATTTCGTGTGTATACGCATGCTGAGCATCAAATACGAGTATACCTATTAAAAACCCTTGAAGTCATTTCAGCATCCGGTATCTTATGAAAACAGGAAAACGCCCAGCGTGCACGTATATGCCCACCAAAGATGGAGCATGCAGACTGTGCAGCAATATATTGCCTGCACAGTGTGATCAAAATGACGTGTATACACGCATCAGAAAAAGTCAAAACGCTTAAAAAAAAGGGAAAAGAAAAATGTATCTTACACTTATCAGAGATATGCCTAATGAGATTTTTTGTCATGTTTATTAATTACTGACATTTTTTTTAGGCATATTACATGCGCTGAAATTTTAGTGACAGTCCAAAGCTTGCCGCTCACTGGATGAAAAAGCTAGTGGAAACCACGACTACGAACTTTGCCCGCAGTACCAACTGTTCAGCGACACATACACATCATATTTGACGTGAATTAACTACATTAAGAAAGACGTAGCGAGAAACCATGAGGAGAGCTAAATAGTAGAAGGTCCTCAGATGAGAAGCTCCCCCACCCCACCCCTCAAGCAAGTCCCCTCAAGCAAGTGTTTCAGTTCCTTATACTGTCTGAAAATCATGACTACGAACATTGCGTGCAGTACCAGCTGTCCAGTGACACGCACGCATCACATTTGATGTGAAATAACTGCGTTTAGAAAACCCGTACCAGTTAGCGGGCCCCAGTAGTTCAGTTGGTTTGAGCGTCGGATTCACATGCTAATGGTTGTGGGTTCGATTTCCGGGGTGAGCTACGTTAAAACTGGCCTTCTCACTGTCCCATCTTAACATCACTGTTGTTGTGGTGGTGTCAGTATAGGATTAGATAGGTCTCACTTCCTCCACTTCCCTGGGATGGTTATCCCGTCGGCAATATCACTTGAGGCGAGTGTCGACGTAAAAACTGAACTAAATCAAAACAAACAAACAAACAAACGAACGAACGAACGAACGAACGAACGAACGAAAGAACGAACGAACGAACGAACGAACGAACGAACGAACGAACGAACGAAAGAAAGAAAGAAAGAAAGAAAGAAAGAAAGAAACAAACAAACAAACAAACAAACAAACAAACAAACAAACAAACAAACCAACCAACCAACCAGCCAACCAAGAAACAAACAAAAAATACCAGTCATACTTCCGAGCTCATTGAGTAACAGCACAAGTAAAAACCATTTCCATGCTACAGTAATCTGCTTAACAGAAATGTGTGCCACGCGAGGAACCGCTTCGCTGCAACACTAATTCACTTATGGAAACATTATGAGTTATATATTCACCCATCGTCATTTCAGTGCACCTCTTGTGTACTCCAAGAGCTACTCACACCAAGTCTGATACTTGGGGCTTGTGATATGAATTGAGGGTTTTTCCAACAGGACGTTTCGGTGCCGTTCTCCCTGCTCAAAGCATTAAAGAAACTATACAGAAAAGTAGGAAAGAAGAAAGTGTGGATGCTTGTGTGACAGAGTTATTAAATACAACCACCCACAAAATACTTACCCAGCAGAATCCCCCCACCCCCAATTCCATTGGGATGCCGGGGCTCTTTCAGTATAAACAGTATCCTCATCTTATGGAAATTCTGTGCTAGAAATTACCTCTTTTCTGTCACTCTCTTTGTTTCTGCCTTGTTCCTTTGATTTCTGTCATTTCTTCCTATCATTTTCTGCCTTGCTGGTCCATTCACCTGTATGTGTTCGATAAAATCTTACGTACTTTTTTCTTAGGATTGATAATTGGGTACATGTATTAAGTGCGTTTTTGGCTGTATGGAGATGAGGTTTGCGGCAGCAATTTTAGGTAATTTATGCCCGTTTTTATGTGTTTTTGGTGTCCTTAGGTATGCATAAGTTTGCATTTATGTGTTTTTTAA
>JAPXFY010000015.1:15209516-15247016 GCA_030674185.1 Monoplex corrugatus
TTTACAAAGGCTAACCAGGAAGTGCAGCTGACATTGACCCATCGGAAACAGCAGTTGTAGAAATTCAAAAAGTCAGGGGGCTGAGAGAGAGAGAGAGAGAGAGAGGAGAGAGAGAGAGGACAGAGACAGAGAGAGAGAGAGCAGAAGATGAAGATGGTGATGATAGTGATGACGAAGAAAGAGTCGAGGGGTGAGAGAGAGAGGAAGAGAGAGTGAGAGAGAGAGAGGAGAGTGAGTGAGAGAGAGTAGAGTGAGAGATGAGAGAGGAGAGAGAAGAGAGAGAGAGAGAGAGAGAGAGAGCTAAACTGCTAAAGCCGCAAATTCTTTCGCTTTCCCAAGCGGCTCTGACGATACATTGAAAATCGATGCATGTCTGTTTGACAGGAAGGGGGGGGGGGGGGAGAAAGAAAGAAAGAAAGAAAGAAGAAAGAAGGAAAGAAAGGCAAGGTAACATCTACAACTAGTTCTGTGCCACGTACTGCAGCAAGCCAACCTCACGTTTCTGTCGCGTCCAGCGTCATCCTCTCTGTACAACTTCTGGAATTGACAGCAGCACGAATTGGCCACTGAAAGACTGACAGAGAGAGGGAGGGAACTGAGGGGTGGGGGAAGAAGGAGAAGGGAGAGGATGGATAAGCTGTCTAGGGACTTTCTCTGTCTCAGTCGCTGGCTGTGTCTGTCTGCTTGCCTCTGTCTGTCTGTCTGTCTGTCTCTTTCTCTCTCCCCCCCCCCCCCCCCATTCTCTCTTTCTCTCAGTCTCCAGTTCGTGCTGTGCCACTTCAGAAGCTGTTTTTACACACTTCTTCGTGTCTGTCTTTGTGTACGTCTTTTTCTCTTTCCTTGTCATATCTGTTCATCTGTCTCTTTCTCACACACACACACACACACACCACAACACAACCCACACACAACACACACACCACACACACACACACACTCCACACACGGACACTCACAAGCCATGTTCGTCATCTCATTCGATATATGTACATATATGTGTATATGTATGTGTGTGTGTGTGGTTGTTTTGTTGTGGTTGTATGTATGTATGTATGTGTGTGTGTGCTGTGTGTGTGTGTGTGTTACACACACACACATTCATATACATAATACGTTAGATAGATTCAGGTATACATCGACAATATGCTTGTGTGTGTGTGTGTGGGAAGAGAGAGGAGAAGAGAGGAGAGAGAGAGAGAGAGAGACGTGTGTGTGTTGAGAGAGAGCGTGCCTTGCGTGTGTGGTGTGTGTGTGTGTGTGTGTGTGTGTGTGTTCGTGTATATGTCAATGAGAGATAAAGTAATAAGGAAGTGCTAAAGACGTTGACCCAGCCCAAAAAGGAAACTGTGGAAATTGAAAAGGACAGAGCGCTGAGAGTAGAAAAAACAAGGTTGGTGAGGGAGAGAGAAGAGACAGAGAGGGACAAACTGATGGAGAATGAGAGAGGGATGGGGATAGAGGGGGGAGAGAGAGAAAGGGGAGATTTTTCAAAAAGCTAATAAAGCTGCAAGGTGTAGGAAATGTCAAACCATCCTGAACAATAACTGTGAAAATTGAAAGAGATGTCAAGGGGCTCATACACAGAAGAGAGAAGAGAGAGAGAGAGAGAGAGGAGAGAGAGAGAGAGAGAGAGAGAGAGAGAGAGAGGAAAAAAGAGACGAAAGAGAGAGAGAGAGAGGGGGAGAGAGAGAGAGAGAGAGAGAGAGAGAGAGAGAGAGAGAGAATGACAACGACAGTAATACTTTCACCTCGTAGCAGCTATCAGCTAGAATCCATTTTTTTTCAACTTGCCATGGCTAATCTGCACATATGCCTGGAACTAAGAAATACTGAAAAAAAAAAAAATGTAACTCAAACAGTTTATAATATGACACAATTGACGATAAAGTCAAAGAGTAATACTACTTGTGTCGTTGAGAGAGACAGAATGAGAGACATAAGGAAGAAAACAGAAATTCATGTGTGTTTATATGTGTATGTGTGTGTGTGTGGCGCGCGAGAGAGAGAGAGAGAGAGAAAGAGAGAGAGAGAGTGTGTATGCGTGTGTGTGTGTGTGTGTGTGTGTGTGTGTGTGTGTGTGTGTGTGTGTGTGTGTGTGTGTGTGTGTGTGTGTTAACAAAAGCCAATAAGAGTGAAAGGTGTTGAAAAATGTCGAATCATCCCAAACAATTACTGTGAAAATTGGAGACGACAGGGGACGGGGTGACTGAGATGTAAAAACAAACAAACAAACACAAAACAAACAAAACAAACAAACAACAAAAATCAATATCCCACACTCAGTTATGGACACACCACACAGCTGCACACATATACGCACAAATGCACGAACGCGCCTTTGGAGAGAGATAGAAGAGAGAGAGAGAGAGAGAGAGAGAGAGAGAGAGAGGAGAGAGAGAGAGAGAGAGAGAGAGAGGAGAGAGAGAGTTTTGTTTGGAAGGATAGTAGAATAAGCAAACAAATACATTTTGTAACATTCAGTCACTAAATATGGTCCACACTTCACACCCTGCCACCACCACCCACCACACAACACACCACACCCTCGCCTGTATCTGTCAGTGCCCGCACACACCACTGCCATAATCCTCTTCACACAGACCCCCCCCCCCCCACACACACACACACGCACACATCCACCATCACCACACAGAGAGAGAGAGAGAGAGAGAGAGAGAGAGAGAGAGAGAGAGAGAGAGAGAGAGAGAGAGAGAGAGAGAGAGAGAGAGCACATAGACTGCTAAAACCGCAAATTCTTATAGGCTTTCCCAAGCGGCCTGACAAATCTTCGAAATCGATGCATGTATGTCTGATAAGAAAAAAACGGCAACACAACATCTATAACTCTTTCTGTGCCACAAGACGTACCAAGCCAACCCTGTTGTCACTTTTCTGTCGTGCCCATTGTGAGCCAGTGTCTAGAGAGAGAGAGAGAGAGAGAGAGAGAGAGAGGAGAGAAGGGAGGAGGAGGGGATGGCTGGAACCGTTATTAATGATGTCCTTGTCCCATAGGGTTTGAAGTTCAAGAATGATTTAGCGTGCTCAGACAGTTCCATATGTGTTTTACCCAGTCTTCCGTCTGTGTGTTATCTCACAGATCTCCCGGAGTTTACGCAAAACCCTGTAAGCTGGCAAGGTTTTGAATGGTAGTGTGTGCGTGCGTGCGTACGTGTGTGTGCGTACGTGTGTGCGTGCGTGTGTGTCTGTGTGTGTGTGTGTGTGTGTGTGTGTGTGTGTGTGTGTGTGTGTGTGTGTGTGTGTGTGTGTGTTTTGGGAGGTAGGCGGCAGAGAGTGCGCGTGAGTGGGGACTACATTCATAAAACACTAAGCTGTAAGCTGACACCACCAGAATGATCGGAGCGTTAAGATCGGCAACGAACAGGCCAGTCTTAATATTTTGCTGGCTGGGATTGAACTCTAGATATTAGATTTAGAGTCCACGGCTCTACTGCAGTAATTGCAAAATAAATAAATAAATAAATAAATAATTGAATGAATAAATAAATGAATAAAAAAAAAAGAATGAATAAATAAACAAATAAATAAATCATGAATAAATAAATCAATCAATCAATAATAAATAAATAAATAAATAAATAAATAAATAAATAAATAAATAAATAATAAATGAATAATAATAAATGAATGAAAGATAAAGAATAAACATGTAAATGAATAAATGAATCACTAATATAAAACGAAATAATGAATAAAAAATAAAAAAAAAGAAATGAAATGAAATGAATAAAACAAACAAATGAAATAAATAAACAAATAAATAAACAAATAAATATACAGAAAATTAAAATGAAATGAAATAGAAAACAAAAGAAATAAAACAAAAACACATTAAAAATGAAATAATAACAGAAACAAAATGAAATAAACAAAACACATAAAATGAAATAAACAGAAAACAAAATAAATAAACAAACAATTAAAAATGAAATAAAACAGAAAACAAAATGAAATAAAACAAAACAAACACTAAATGAATAAAAAAAAAAAGAAAACAAATAAAATGTTATAAAACAAATAATGAATAAATGGATAAATAAATTGATAATTAAAACTAAAATAAAACAAAACAAAACAAAATGAAATAAACAAAACGGCTCACTGGAGGTTTGAACCCACAACCTTTGCGTTGTGAACACTGCGCTGTAACCATCTGAGCTAACAGGCCACAAGTGCCATAGTTTGGTTCAGAGAGAGATAATAAGTGTCTAAAACCCATCGGTCTGGCAGAAGCTCAAGATTTTTGCCTGCACGGAGAGAGCGGGTCTTTGGCGATTATGGTAATGAGTTTGGATCTTTTTCCATCACATGTCATCTGCGGTGTCAGCCCTTGGACTCTTGGAGTGTGAAGACACCGTCTTGGGGAACAGATACGTAAAGAACATTACACAGATAGACAGACAGACAGACAGACAACACACACACACACACACACACACACACACACACACACACACACACACACACACACACACACACACACACACACATATATATATATATATATATACACACACACACACACACATACACACATACATACACACACACATCACTCACTCACTCACTCACTCACTCACTCACACACACACACATCACACACACACACACACACACACACACAACTCACACACACACACACACACACACACACACACACACACACACAAGACTGAAACTAGGCCAGATGTATGACCTGCATTTGGTTAAAAAAAAAAAAGAATTCCCCACAGCCAGCAGGAAATTCTTTTATGAAACCGTTCTTTTCTGATACGGTTTCATAATCTCGGATCGAAGTGAGACGCAATAGGTCATACATGTTCACACGCAGACACACACACACACACACACACACACCACACACACACACACGCACACACACCACACCACACACACACACACACACACACACACACACACACACACACACCACACACACCGCAGTACATACACAAACACCCAGTACATAACACAATGCATACACACGTACATACACACGCACACGGACACACTTCATACACACACGCAGTACACATACAGACATTACAGACACACCATCATACGCGCACGCATGTACAACCTACATATCCTCTACACACATATACGCACGCACACTACTCACACACACATGCACACACACACACACATATCACTCACTCACTCACAGAGAGAGAGAGAGAGAGAGAGAGAGAGAGAGAGAGAGAGAGCACACAAGCGCGCGCGTGCACACACACACACACGCGCACGCACAACACACACACACACACACACACACACACACACACCACACACACACACACACACACACACACACTTACATTGAATTGAAACGTCAGTCAGGCCCCTGTTTTGACGTAGGCTAACAAGAAGTCAATAATGGTGGTCAGACTAAAGACATCTCAGACCAATCAAGGGGCCAATTTGTGTTGCTGCCACTTCCACAAGTTGCATTTGCACCCTTCCCTGTCTGTCTTTCTGTGTTGTGTGTGTCTGTCTGTCTCGTCTGTAAGTATTCTGTCTTGTCTTTCTGTGTTTTGTGTGTGTGTGTCTGTCTGTCGGTAAGTATCTGTCTGTCTCTGTCTGTCTTTCTGTGTTTTGGTGTGTGTGTGTTCTGTCTGTAAGTATCTGTCTGTCTCTGTCTGTCTTTCTGTGTTTTGTGTGTGTCTGTCTGTCTTCTGTAAATATCTGTCTGCTCCTGTCTGTCTTTCTGTGTTTTGTGTGTGGTGTGTGTCTGTCTGTAATATCTGTCTGTCTCTGTCTGTCTTTCTGTGTTTTGTGTGTGTGTGTGTGTCTGTCTGTTAATATCTGTCTGTCTCTGTCTGTCTTTCTGTGTTTTGTGTGTGTGTGTGTGTGTCTGTCTGTAAATATCTGTCTGTCTCTGTCTGTCTTTCTGTGTTTTGTGTGTGTGTGTCTGTCTGTCTGTCTGTAAGTATCTGTCTGCCTCTGTCTGTCTTTCTGTGTTTTGTGTGTGTGTGTGTCTGTCTGTCTGTAAATATCTGTCTTCTCTGTCTGTCTTTCTGTGTTTTGTGTGTGTGTGTGTCTGTTGTCTGTAAGTTCTGTCCGTCTTTCTGTGTTTTGTGTGTGTGTGTCTGTCTGTTAATATCTGTCTGTCTCTGTCTGTCTTTCTGTGTTTTGTGTGTGTGTGTGTGTGTAGTGTCTGTTGTGTGCTGTTGTTGTCTGCTGTCTGGGTAAGTATCTGTCTGTCCTGTCTGTCTTTCTGTGTTTTGTGTGTGTGTTGTCTGTCTGTCGGTAAGTATCTGTCTGTCTCTGTCGTCTTTTGTATGTTGTGTGTGTGTGTCTGTCTCTGTAAGTATCTGTCTGTCTCTGTCTGTTGTTCTGTGTTTTGTGTGGTGTGTGTCTGTCTGTCGGTAAGTATCTGTCTGTCTCTGTCTGTCTTTCTGTGTTTTGTTGTGTGTGTGTGTCTGTCTGTCTGTAAGTATCGTCTGTCTCTGTCTGTCTTTCTGTGTTTTGTGTGTGTGTGTTGTCGTAGTATCTGTCTGTCTCTGTCTGTCTTCTGTGTTTTGTGTGTGTGTGCTGTCTGTCTGTAAGTATCTGTCTGTCTCTGTCTGTTTTCTGTTTTGTTTTTGGGGTGTGTGTGTCTGTCTGTCGTAAGTATCTGTCTGTCTCTGTCTGTCTTTCTGTGTTTTGTGTGTGGTGTGTGTGTGTGCTGTCTGTCTGTAAGTATCTGTCTGTCTCTGTCTGTCTTTCTGTGTTTTGTTGTGTGTGTGTGTGTCTGTGTGTGCTGTCTGGTGTTCTGTCTGTTGTGTTTGTGTGTGTGTGTGTCTGTCTGTCTGTAAAGTATCTGTCTGTCTTTCTTTTGTTGTGTTGTGTCTGTCGTGTTGTATTGTCTCTGTTCTGTGTTGTGTGTGTTGTCTGTCTGTCTGTCTGTCTGTAGTATCTGTCTGTCTCTGTCTGTCTCTTTTTGTGTTTGTGTGTGTGTTGGTAGTATTGTGCACTGTGTGTTTGTCTGTCTGTGTGTCTGTCTGTTCTGTCTGTCTTTGTTTTTGTTGTGTTGTCTGTCTGCTGCTGTTGTTTTTTGTCTGTGTGTTTGTGTGTGTGTGTTGTGTTGTCTTTGTCTGTCTGTCGACAAGTTATCTGTCTCTTTTTCTACACTCAGTTCGTGTCTTATGTCACTTCGTAAGTTGTATTTTACTCTGTCCTCTGCCCTCGCCTCTGTCTGTCTTGTCGTCTGCCTATGTTTCTCTGTTGTGTTGTTGTCTTTCTCTTTCTCATCGCCAGTCTGTGCTCTGCATGTTGGTGTTCTTGACTCACTGTGTGTTGTCTTTCTGTGTGTCTGTTTTCTGTCCTGTCTTTTGTCTCTGTCTCAGGTTGTCTTGCCTGCCCTTCTGTCTGTTCTTGTCTGTTTGTCTTGTCTCTGTCTGTCTGTCTGTCTTTCTCACTGTCTGTGTTCTTTTCGCCCTGTTTTTGTTGCTGCTCTTCCTCACAAGCTTCTTTCTATCGTCACCCTACTGTCTGGGTTGATTCTGTGATCTTGTCTCTGTCTGTCTTTCTGTCTGTCATCTAGCTGCTGGTCTTTGACATGTCAGTCGCCAGTTGAGTTGCTGCCAGCTTCAGAAGTTGATTTCATTTCCTTGTCTGTCTGTCTTATTGATGCTGTCTGTCGTATGTCTTTCTCATGCATCGCAGTATGTTCGCAGACCAAAAGTTGTGACACCGCACTAGTCTGTATTGCTTAGTCATGAAATGTATACGACGTTCACATGCACATAATACATGACAGACAGACATACGATAGACAGACAGTACAGACGATACATAATAAGACAGACAACAACAGACATATAGATAGATAGATACATACATACATAGTACATACATACATACAATACATACATACTACAGTACATACATACATACATACATACATACATACATACATACATACATACGTAGTCGTACTACATACATACATACATCACACATACATACACACATACATACATACATACATACATACATACATACATACATACATACTACACATACATATATACACACAGTCATACTTAGTCATACAACAACACACACACACACACACACACACACACACACACACACACACACACACACACACACACACACACACACACACACACAGAGTCATACATAATGCAAGAATGCATCGACGAATCAGTCTGAGTCAGTTTCACTTCTTTTTTTAAAACCTGATTGAAAGAAAAGAAAAAGACAGAAAAGAAAAGATGGAGGTGAGGGCAGACGGGTGAAAGGAAAAAGTCAAAAGCCAAAAAGGAATCCTTACCATTGACGTTCGAAAGTTTGAGTACACTATATTTGAACCAAGTAGCCAGGATAGGATCTTACGGTGTTCTTGTTGTTTGTCTGTCTGTGTGTCTGTCTGTCTGTGATAACGGTTTGTGGGTAGTCATTTTGTTTGTCAGTCCCTCTGTCTATCTGTGATAGAATATCAGGGTATTCACGTTGTCTGTCTGTGTGTATCTGTGTGTGTTCGTTTCTGTGTCTGTCTGTCTCTCTACTCTGTCTGTCTGTCTCTCTGTCTCTCTTTCGTTATCTATTACTGTCTGTCTGTCTCTCTTTCTCTCTTTCTTTCTCTCTCTCTCTTTCTGGATCGCTCGTTGTTTCAAGTTTCTAATTTGTATGTTTAGGTATAAACTGCAACAAAGACTGTGAAATCAATGATGTGAAAGCGTCGAAGACTCTGTCTGTCTGTCTGTCCGTCTGTATCTGCTTCTCTCTCTCTCTCTCCTCTCTCTCTCTCTTTCTTTCTCTCTGTTTCTGTTTCTCACTTTCTCTTTTTGTTTATTTTGTGTTGTTGTTTGTGTGGTGTGTGTGTGTGTGTGTGGTGTGTGTGTGTGTGTGTGTGTGTGTGTGTTGTGTGTGTGTGTGTGTGTGTGTGTGTGTGTGTGTGTGTGACTAAACGCATGAGATTTTCTTCTGGCCTGACGATCAGTCTTCATTTCTTTCCCTTTCCTTCTCTCATTTTGTCTTGTATTTCTCTCTTCTCTCTTTTCTCTCTCTTTCTTTTGTCTGTCTCTCTCTGTCTGTCTGTCTCTTTTTCTGTATGTGTGTGTGTGTGTGTGTGTGTGTGTGTGTGTGTGTGTGTGTGTGTGTGTGTGTGTGTGTGTGTGTGTGTTTCTCGCTCTGTCTTTTCTTTTCTTCTTTGTCTCTTAACACTGAAGGTATTCTCTTAGCAATTTATCTTCATAATGTCCATCATTTTCTCTTATTTTCACTTCACTTCACTTTACTTTCTCTCTCTCTCTCCCCCTCCCTCCCTGTCCCTTAGCTTGCAGCACCCCAGCCCACGCCTATTTGTTTTGAATTGTACTATTATTTAAACCTGTTGTTTCTCTGTCTCCATCTCTCCCTCCCTCTTTCCCACCCTCTCTGTTCGTTCTTTGATTTAACGTCTGTTCACTATGAGTGATATTAGACGGACCCTCTCTGTCTGTGTGTCTGTCTGTCTGTCTCTTCTCTCTCTCTCTCTCTCTCTCCACACACACACACACACACACACACACACACACCACACAACACACACCACACACAACATACACACACACACACCACACACACAGACACACACACCACACACACACACCACACACACACACACACACACTCTTTCTCTCTGTCTGTCTTTTCTTTGCCATTCAACACGTCACATTTTCCTGGTGATCAGTCTCCTTCTCTCATTAAAGCTTAAGAGTACCTCTGTGTCTGTCTCTGTCTGTCTGTCTCTCTTTCTTTCCTTTCTGCTTTCTTTTTCTTTTTTTCTGACATTCCTTTTTTCTCTCTGACTTACCACTTCAGATTTTCTCCTGGTAGTGGATCTTCATAATGTCCATCTTATTTTTTTGTTAATTCCGCTGAACACCTCTCTCTCTGTCTCTCTCTCTCTCCCCCTCTCTCCCTCCCTCTCTCTCTCGGTCTTCCCCCCTCCTCTATGTAGTTCTCAGCACCTCCACCCCACCCAAATTTATTATTTATTTTGAAGTAGCCTATGTTCTTCTCTGTCTCTCTCTTTGCTTTTTTTTTTATCTCTCTGTCTCGCCTTTCTTTCTGGCATTTCACATAACACTTCAGACTTCTCCGGATGCTCCGTCTTCATTTAGACTGGAGGGCGGGGTAACCACAGTGATTGAGGACGTGTGACAACTTCTCCGATCGATCGTATTTTCACACAGATTTTTGGCCGTGGTAACCTGGCAGACTCGACACACTTGCTGATAGAGTGTGTGCTTCACTAGATTAGTTAGAACTAGACCCCCGTTACCTGATAATTCAATGTTATATCGAGAGCAGATGATGATGATGAGGAGAGAAAAAAAGAAGAAGAAGAAGAAGAAGGAAATAAAGAAAGAAAGAAAGAAAGAAGAACGTTTCAGTTTGACGTTTGTTCAAGAGGAACTCATATTCGCTTGGGCAATTCCATATGTGCTCCGCCTAAATCTACCAGCAATTATCTGACAGACTCCCTGAATCTGCACAATGCTCTACGCGCAGGCACTGTCCTAGAAGAAGGAGAAGAAGAAGAAGAAGAACAACAACAACAAGGAGAAGGAGAAGAAGAAGAAGGAGAAGAAGAAGAAGGAGGAGGAGAAGAAGAAGAAGGAGAAGAAGAAGGAGGAGAAGAAGAAGAAGAAGGAAAAGAAGAAGAAGATCAGAGAATCCGACAATAGCATCGGTGTCTCACAGTGCGAGTCCTCATACTCAAGGTAGAACTTTAATTCAACAAAAGAAAAGAAAAGAAAAGAAAAGAAGAAAAAAGAAAAAGAAGAAGAGGAAGAAGAAGAAGAAGTTTGGAGTTTGTTCAAGAGGGATTCGTCGCACCCGGACAATGCCATATATCATCATTATCATCAGGTGCCCTGCCGCACGGCGTTGGCGACCATGGACTTCCAACCATCTCTATCTCTCGTTGCCCCCAGCATCTCCCCTACCCTCCTCAACCCCAGCCACTCTGCAAGTCCGTCCAGCATTCTCTTCCTGGGTCTACCCTGTGCTCTCTTTCCCTCCAGCTTTCCCGTTGTGACCAGGTGCTCCAAATCCCCCTTCCTCATAAATGGCCTATAAATGTTGCTTGTCTTTTCCTAATCTTCCTTATGAGTGATCTATTTGTGTCTGCCTCCATCAAGACTGTCTCGTTTGTTTTCTTTGCTGTCCATGGAACTCTCAACATTCTTCTGAGAAACCACATCTTGGCTGCCTCGATCTGATGACAAAACACAACCCTGTCTGACTCCTCTTTTGATGTTTTGGAAAGAGCTTATATTGTTTTCTATTCTCATTGCAGCTGTTTGTTCCCAGTACATATTCCTGATTATTCGTAGATCTTTTCCATCAACATTGAGTCTCTCCAGCTGCTTGATCAATTCTTCATGTCGTACCCGATCGAAAGCCATATGTGCTCTGCTCAAATGTGCCAGCAGTTATGTAGCAGACCCCTGCATAAAACCCTATGCAATGGCAAGGAAGAAAGGAAAGAAAGAAAGAAAGAAGAAGGAAGGAAAGAAAGAAAGAAAGAAGGAAGGAAGAAGAAAGAAAGAAGAAAGAATGAATGAAAGAAGGAAAGAAAGAAAGAAGGAAGAAAGGAAAGAAAGAAAGAAAGAAGAAAGGAAGAAGGAAGAAAGGAAAGAAAGAAAGAAAGAAAAAAGAAAGAGAAGAAAGAAAGAAAGAGGAAGGAAAGAAAGAAAGAAAGAAAAGAAAGAAAGAAAGAAGGAAGGAAGGAGGAAGGAAGGAAGGAAGGAAGAAGGAAGGAAGGAAGGAAGAAGAAGAAGGAAGAAGAAAGAAGGAAGGAAGGAAGGAAGAAGAAGAAGAAGAAGAAAGAAGGAAGAAGGAAGGAAGAAGGAAGGAAGGAAGAAGAAGAAGAAGAAGAAAGAAAGAAAGAAAGAAGAAGAAGAAAGAAGAGAAAGAAGGAAAGAAAGAAGAAGAAAAGAAAGAAAGAAAGAAAGAAAGAAAGAAAGAAAGAAGAAGGAAGAAGAAGGAAAGAAAGAAGAAAGAAGAAAGAAAAAGGAAGAAGAAGAAAGAAGAAGAAGAAGAAGAGAAGAAGAAGAGAAAGAAGAGAAAAAAAAAAACAAAACAACAACAGCAACAACAACAACAACAACGCAACAACAACAACAACTGAAACCAAGATGACCAAAGTGTTCCGACACTCTCCCTTTTTACACAAAGATTATTTAAGAAATCCCGGTTTGCACTTCTAAGGGGCAAACGTGACCTTGAAGAAAGCTTCAGATGAATAAAACTTGACGTGAATTGAGGAAATTGGTAGACTACTCACAACAGTCTGAACGGAATGCAAAGTTTATATCGTCAGAAGTTGCTGCTGACAACATGTCACAGGAGAGAGAGAGAGAGGAGAGAGAGGAGAGAGATGAGGAGAGAGAGAGAGAGAGAGAGAGAGTGTATGTGTTTGTGCGTGTTGTATGTTTGCGCGCGCGAGTGCGTGTGTGTGATGATGCTCGTTCTTTCATGTGACATCTTTTCTCTCTGACAGGTATTAGACCGGGAGGGGGGGGGGGGGACACACACAAAACGAACGAACAAACAAACAGACAAACAAATAAAGACAACAAGTAAGTGGTGGGGAGGGGAAGATGGGCCAATCGAAAGTGTGAAAAAGCAAAGAACATGGACAGAAAAGAGACCCGGGTCAGTCGATGTATTGGGCTGACATTTAACACCAATAGCAATAACTATGAAAGAAAAATTATCGTAAAGACACTTCAAAGTTATCAGCATAAACAAGACTGTGTACCAGTGAATCTGAAAAGTCAGCTAATATGACTTGATGATGAGTATAATGTTTGTGCCTGCTTACGCTACTTACGCATCAAACTTTTGCATTTGTATTTGTGGTTACATTTATATCTTTTTTCTGTCAGTGGATTTACCATGCGAAATTGGTTGTGCTGTCCACGGGCAGAGTGCATCGCCACAGAGCAGTGCCACCCATTTCAAAAAGATTGTTTTTCTATGCGTGTATATCTGTTCACCTATTAAAATGGATTTTTCTACAGAATTTTGCCAGAGGCAACTCCTTTGTTGCCTTGGGTACTTTAACGTGGGCTAAGTGCGAGCTGCGCATGGGACATCGGTTTATCGTCTCATACGAAAGACTAGCACTTTCACAACCACTCAAGATCTGGAGGATGGGGGCGGGGAGGAGAGAAAAATTGTTGTCCATTCCGTGATTGGAACCCGTGTTTTTGGCGTCCTAGACAGGTGGTTTAACCACTGGACTATGTATAGTGTGCTGTGTGGGACGGTTGCTACAGTTATCACTATCTTGGGAGACTATAGGAGTGTTCCGCTGTTCCCTTGTGTCGCTATTCCCCCGTACAAATACAAATAAAATCACGTCTTTTATCTGCTGTAGAAGACAGTTTAGATGTAACCGCATATCCTTGTGTTTTTTCATATTCATATTTATTTCATTCTGTCACAGTGAAACTCGGGCTGCTCTCCCCTTTGAGAGCGCGTCTACGCAGAGCATCGCCATCCAATATATATATGTGTGTGTGTGTTTGTGTGTGTGTGTGTGTGTTGTGTGTGTGTGTGTGTGTGTTATACACACATATATATATGTGTGTGCGTGCGTGTGTGTGTGTGTGTGTGTGTGTGTGTGTGTGTGTGTGTGTGTGTGTGTGTGTGTGTGTGTTACACACATATATATATGTTATATATATATATATGTGTGTGTGTGTGTGTATACATATATATATATATATATGTGTGTGTGTGTGTGTGTGTGTATACATACATTATATATATCTGTGTGTGTATATAATATATATATATATATACATATATATATATATATATATGTGTGGTGTGTGTGTGTGTGTTGTGTGCATGTATGTATGTATGTATTTTTTAACCAAGACTCCAGAAAGGCAGGAAGGTTGATTGACCTTCAAGAGGAAGGACGTGGGAAATCGGCCTATCTCTCCAATTTTTTATACCAGGGCAGCCGGACAAATGCCCTGCTCTTCACGATTTTCAACTGCCTTGAGATCTTCAGCGTGCGTAGGCCAGAAGGCGCACAGGCCCAACTCGCTTTTCGTTCCCCTCTGAAAGATTAGACGTTCAGTTCGAGTTTCCCGGTCAACTGACGAGAAAAGTCGAGACATCAAAACGGGGAACGAACCTGGAACCTCGATTTGGTTATTGGCAGGGAAAAGTCAAAACCATTCTGCCACTTTTCTCCGTAGATCTGTTTGCATGTTTACTCAGGAACAGTCGATGCATTTAAATCAAATCTTACCTAGATTGTGACCCGGTTAAATCCTAGAACGTGGACAAAAAGTCCTTGATTCTTTTTTTTTTTTTTTTTTTTTTTCTTGGGGGGGGGGGGGGGGGGTGGCGTTTTAAACTTACTCTAACCCAGCTCGTGAGATCTGTATTCTGTTAAAGAAGAAAACCGATCCTAATGATGAGAGTTTACACACACACCACACACACACACACACACACACACACGTGCACAACACATACACACACACACACAACATCATCATAGGCGTCCTTCAGTCTCGGAAGACTATGGAGTTGCGCTCTGGGTGCCTATTCTGGTGCAGCGCCGGGTGTGGCTGGCCAGTCCGACGCGGAATGACAGTCCTGTGGAGAGGGCACAGATGAAGTCTGACGCTGGTCTGTCTGCCTGGGCTGCAGCCTTTCTTCTCGTTCTCTTTTCCTCGTGCCGCTGAGCGAGTGTCTCTTCGAACTTGGAGACCTTTCTGCACAGTCTGTCTCCAGGCTGACCGTTCGAGGGCTGTTGCTTCCAGTTGTCTTGTCGATATTCAAGGCTTTTAGGTCCTCTTGCACACGTCTTTGATCGCAGCTGTGGTCTGCCTGTGGGACGTTTTCCTGCACCAGTTCTCGTAGAGGAGGTCTTTGGGATCCGTCGTCGTCATGCGCACGGCATGGCCAAGCCAGCGCATGGTCTCTGTTTCAGCAGCGTGTACATGCTGGTGCATCAGCTCTTTCCAGGACAGTGTTGTTCGGGACTTGTCCTGCCAGGTGATGTTTAGAATGCGTCGGAGGCTACGCATGTGAAAAGCATTGAGCTTTTGCTCTTGTCGGCACGCAAAGTCCAGGACTCGCTGCCATACAGGAGGGTGCTCACGACGCAGGCTCTGTAGATCTGATTTTTGTGTGCTCAGTCAGCTTGCTGTTGTTCCACACATACAAACACCACACAACAAACAAACAACACACACACACACACACACACACACACACACACGTGCACAACACACACACACACACCAAACACACACACACACACACACACACACACACACACAAACACAACACAACAACACACACACACACAAACCACAATCACACACAGCACACACACACACACACACACACACACACACGGCACACACACACACAATACAACACACACACACACACACACCACACACACACACACACACACAACACACACACACACACACACACACCACACACACACACACACCACACACACACACAGCACAACAGAGCACGACAGAAAGAGAAGAGAGAGAGAGAGAGAGAGAAGAGGAGAGAGAGAGAGAGGAATTCATACACTGGAACAGTTGTACAGGGGAAACAGTGGCATCAAGCTCACCCCCACCCCCACCACCCACGCCAACTCGATGACGTCAACGTTATTTTATGAGGATGACGGAAAATGTGATATTTAAAAAAAACAAAACAAGTTTCTTCTTGTCTTCCTCTTCCTGAGTAGATCAGACCATTCGATGGCAACGAACTGGTGGGCGAGACGTGTTTCTTGCGTGGTGTGACGTAAAAGGAAGGACGAAACTGAACTTTCTGTGTTTTGTTTTTCTTTCTTTTTCTCTGTGTGTGTGTGTGTGTCCTTCTGTCCGTCTTGTATTTCCTTCTTTTATTTTGTTTTCGTTTCTTTAATTATTTTTCTCGATCTGCGTGCTATTCTGATGGGAGAGAAAAGTTGGAAAGAACTTTAATTCTCTCTCTCTCCCTCTCTTTCTCTCTGTCTGTCTGTCTGTGTTTCTCCCATCTTTATCCTCTCTGTCTGTCTGTCTCTGTTTCTTGTTATATAAAGGGGAGGATAGGTGGAAGGATAGAGTGGATGGATAGGTGGCTGGAGAGCAGGGGGGGGGGGGGGGGAGAGAAAAGGAAGCGCTAGTGGCAACCTCCAGATAGAAAAAAACTTCCAAGTCTGTGTTGAAAAAAAGCATTTTGCATGTAAATGGTTTCTGTTTTCTGGGTTAGTTTGTGTGTCTGCTTCTCTGTCTTTGTTTCTCTCTCTCTCCCCTTTCTCTCTCTCTCTCTCCTCTCTCTCTCTCTCTCTCTCTCTCTCTCTCTCTCTCTCTCTCCTCTCTCTCTCTGTGCCTCACTCTCTCTCTCTCTCTCTTTCTCTGAGAATAATGTTATGACAGCAGATCTGTTATTGTTTTAACATTGATTAATAGTTCTGGCAAAAAGAAACGTCAAACTGATTTAAAATATATGAACGTCAATGTTTGTTTACGTTATGCAGTATTCGTAATCTTGACATTCAGAGGAAACTGTTTTGTCGAGTTATTTTTTTATTTTTTAAGAAAGAAATTGTGATTTCATGAGGGATTTACATACCAGAGATATTTAATGTTTTTCCAATGAATACGGATTCTCAGCATCATTGATTCAGCTCTAAAATGATTTCCTTCTTGTTTGTTTTCTCTGAGTGTTCCATACATTCTGATTGCTGAATAAACTGTTAACGATATCTCCTGAAAATTCAGCGTACACAAATATCGCTCCGGGTGAAAAAGAAGCAACAGAAAAGCAACTCAAACAATAAGACAGAACAAAACTAACAACAAAACGAAACCTGATCATAGCATGCAAATCTTCAGATACCATAACCAACATAAAAAAAAAAAATTCTGTCGAGATGAAATACAACTTGGCAGTTAGACATACATTTTGTTATTTGCACTTTTTGCAGTTTGACGTTCATTTTGTTATTTGCACTTTTATTATTGTCTGTGGTATAACACATTAGTATGTAAGGGCAGAATGCCAGGAGCATCTCCCAAGTTCATAGGCTGTGAGAAAGTGATTTATTCACGCCCAGTTTCTCATTTAGGTGAGGTTGGTTAGTCTCCAGTTTTTGTTCGTTTGTTTGTTTGTGTTGTGTGTGTGTGTGTGTGTGTGTGTGTGGTGTGTGTGTGTGTGTGTGTGTGTGTGTGTGTGTGTGTGTGTGTGTGTGTGTGTGTGTGTGTGTGTGTGAAAGAGAGAGAGGGAGAGTGTATGTGTGTGTGTCTGTGAGTGTGTGTGTGTTTGTTTCTTTGCTTGTTTTCAGTATTCTGGTTTTTGTTAGATCTTATGTGTGCACTTTGTTTTGCCCCGCACTATGTAGGTGGAATGTAACTGCTCAGTTTTCAAACTCGGCCTTTGGTGGGCGTACACGACAGGTGTTCTTGTGATTCTATAAGCCAGGCACTGGCATGGCTTGAAGGACATTCAACGTGCATATTGCACAGTCTCCATGCGTGTACACACGAAGGGGGTTTAGGCACTGGAACTTGTAGAAGGTCAGCACACATGTTGAACCGGGAGATAGGAAAGAATCTCCACCTTTTACCCATCAAGTGGAGGTGTATAGGCAGGTCGAACCCAGGACCTTGCGTTTGGAAGTCCAATGTTCACCCACTTAACTACCACGCTTGTCCATGTTGAGTTTGGCTGTGGCTTGATGATGTGATTGTGGAGATGTTGTATGTTAGTGTTATACAAGACACCATGACCAGGGAAGACCACTGAAGTGATACAAGGATACCAGGAAAATCAACCTCATCAACTGTGGCATAAACACCACCAGCTGGGAAGACATTACTAAACAGAAGGACGACATTACCAGCAACAGAAGGACAGGACGATAGTACCTGTAACAGAATGATTGCATTACCTGCAGCAGAAGGACAGGACGACATTACCTGCAACAGAATCATTACAATAGTAGCAACAGAATGACTACATCACCTGTAACAGAATGATTACATTTCTGCAACAGAAGGACAGCACAACATTACCTGTAACAGAATGATTACGTTACCTGCAACAGAATTATTAAACTACCTGTAACAGAATGATTACCTTACCTGCAACAGAATGACTACATTACCTGTAACAGAATGATTACGTAACTGCAACAGAAGGACAGCACAACATTACATGTAACAGAATGATTACCTTACCTGCAACAGAATAATTACATTACCTGAACAGAATGATCCCATTACTGTAACAGAGAGATGACATTATTTGCGATACAAGGACGGTATTACCTGCAACAGAAGGACGACGTTACCTGCAATACAAGGACGACATTACGTGCAGCAAAAGGACGACAGTACCTGCAGCAGAAGGACGACAGTACCTGCAGCAGAAGGACGACATTACCTGCAGCAGAATGACGACATTGCCTGTAACAGAATGACGACATTACCTGCAACAAAAGGACGACGTTACCTACAACAGAAGGACGACATTACCTGCAACAGAAGGACGACGCAACTGAAGGACGATATTACCTGCAACAGAATGACATTACCTACAACAAAACGACATTACCTGCAACTGAAGGAAGACATTACCCGTAACACAGTAAGCTGACGACATCAGTGCGAAGAGTACAATCAGATTTTTTTCCCCTCCCTCTCCCAGTGTGTGTGTGTGTGTGTGTGTGTGTGTGTGTGTGTGTGTGTGTGTGTGTGTGTGTGTGTGTGTGTGTGTGTGTGTGTGTGTGTGTGTGTAAAATCACTATTGTGAACAGACATTAAATAAAGATTCCATTCCATTCCATTCAACAAAAAGTAGAATCAGCGGAAGCAGAACTGAAAGCCACAAGATCCATTCGTGATCTATGCAGCACCTGTGGAAGAACCACAGACATCTAGTTCTTAGATGTCTGTGGGAAGAACATGTACCTCCAGGATAGTTCCAGTAACTCTCATAAAGACCTATACTGGGTGGTAAAAGACCTGTATGCCTACTCTTACATCGATCAACGGGAGGGTCCACCATACGTTGAAGTGAGGCTGCTCGTTGACGTAATCCTTCAACTCCCGCACCGTATCCACCAACTGCAAAAACTTACCCCTTTGACTCCCTTACCTTATCCACCAGCTTCCTGATGGGTAGGGTGAGGGAGTCAAAGGGTTAAGTTTTTGCTTTGCTAGCATGGTCGACAATGCAGGAAGCTGGTAGACGGGATGCGGGAGTCAAAGAGTTATGACGTACCTTTCTTTTGGCAGTATGGAATTGGCCCTTGAAGTCTGTTGACCTATCAGTATGATTGATTGTCTGAAGGATAGGCAGCATGTTTCGTGAATATCTGTGTATAATCATCATTGACAGTGCACTAGTCTTAGATCTTCTCACGAGCAGTGATTTTAAAAGACTGTGTATTAATCACAAGATGATACCAGGCGGGATGTTATGAGTAAGAAAAGATGACAGAAAATATGGCTTGTTTACAGTGAAATGGGACCTTCTAAAGCTCAAAACACGTGAAATGTTTTTAGAAAATAGTAATTATCTGGAAAGGTCTATTGCCTTTGAACTAGTTTCCGACTCTGCCGCAAAGCTTTCTTGTTCACTTTGTGCTTTTTGCGTCTCTGACTTGGACACGCGAACACCGGTTATGCCTTGTGTCACGCGATGTACAAGAGGTTTTTCAAGTGCTTGTTGTTTGTGTCCAACATCTCTGTTCAGTGTACGGTTTTGATGAGATCCCCAAGGCCTTAGACCCTCCTCCTCAGGGTAAAACGACAGTAATATGACACAATAGTTTTTACTTTGTGGAACTCATCTCACTTCGCTTACATCATGGCATTTCTCTCCTATGCTTACCAGGCACCACAGTTCACAAACACTTAGTGATTTAATACGTCGTTTGCTCCAGCTTAGCGAAACATCAGGGGAGTTTTGGTGTTGTCTTTGTGTGTTTCTTTTTGTCTTTTTTGTGCTTCTTTGTTATCTTTTGTTTCCGCCTGATAAAGACCAACTGGCCGAAAATTTGCACTTGTGTTGTTATGAATTCAATACGCGATCTTATTGTAATTCCGTGTCTATTTTTTATTTTATTTTATTTTTATTTGCTTCAATGCTGGCTGTTACTTTGACTTAGATAATGATTTTAAGTGTCGTGTTTCATACTAGTGTTGTAACGTTGACTGGCAGGCTGGAGTTGTGAGAACAGAGACTCGGAGAAAATTTCATCTCGGTCGAGTATTGTTTTGGCAGCTGTATTAAAGATTACTGGCACGCTTCACCCCCTTCCCACACTCCTCCCTTCATTCGCAGCTGAGTTTATGGTCCATATCTATTACGGAAAACCCAGGGGCTGGTCAGGCATGAAGGCAATTTTGGTGTGTTCCAGGGGAAATTACTCAAATAAATGCTTGAGTTTCCAGGCAGGACAATCAAGGTTGAGCGGTTCGTCTCGCTGGCAACGTTAACGCTAATAACAAAGTTGTGTTTATTAGCCTTTTGCGTAGGGTCAAGGCGTTTGCCAGATAATTACTGGCAGGGCAAACGTAGGAAGATTTGTGTGTGTTACTTTAAAACCGTACCAGATTTCTCTCTCTCTCTCTCTCTCTCTCTCTCTCTCTTTTAATTTTTTTTAGGATAATCACATATGGGAAACAAATGAATAAATAAACGAAATGAATAAACAAGTAAATAAATAAATAAATGAATAAATAAATAAATATAGATTCGGGACAGGCATATTGTAGGATATTTGTGTGTGTGTGTGTGTGTGTGTGTGTGTGTGTGTGTGTGTGTGCGTGTGTGTGTGGTGGTGTGTGTGTGTGTCGTGTGTGTGTGTATTACTGTAAAACCGTACCCGATTTTTTCACTCAGGGAATGTATAGTGCCCACTGACACGGTTGGCCATCTGGGTGCTCCTCAACTTTCCACTCACCCTCTCGCTTGCAGTAAGCCAACTACCGCGACTTTAGGCAGTTTTTCTTTGTGTTCACCTCCCCCTCTCCCACCTCGTCCCCATTTTTCTAAACCACATTGATGGCCACAGAAGCTGGGACAATTTTCTCCAATGCCATAATGATCATGACGATGAGAGTGATAATCACGCTGCTTTCGGGTCTTATCTTGGATTGAGACTGCGTGACAGGACTGTATTCCATGCTTATGTCATAAAATATCCTGGCGTCAACCAGTCCCGAGAGGTACAGACACTTCCGGTTTTGGTCTGAAGATTTGAGCAACACCCTTACTGACGCATCCGTGAAGTGGATGAGACTGGACTATGTGGTCCCAGTCTTTCCAATGGGCCCACAGCACGCTCAGCTGTGGGTAGGAGCTAGTTGGAGCCGGAAAATCCCACAACGATTTTGAAAAGACTGATGGGGATTCGAACCCCACAACCTTCCAGTTGGTAAGTCTGTTGCACTATTCACTACACCGCAGTGACTGGTTAACTGGGTCAGATTTAGTGATGGTTGGTAAAAAGCCAGTTACAGTGCAAAGTGCAGTAGAATCTCGGTCGGCGAGAGAGAATTGGCGTTGTCTGCACGCAGGCCCTATTGTCCGAGTTTTTACAAAGGCAGGGCACTAATTAAGGAAGGACCCTGGTTCCACGTCAGTAAACAATACGCTGTGTAACGCCTTAAATGCACCTCTGCCAAATTTACCCATAGCTCTTTTTTGGGACCCTGATTTCAGGTAGTAAACAGGACGTTAGGTAACACATTAAAATGCACCTCTACCAAAGTTACCCCTGGAACTTTTGTGGGATCCTGGTTTCAGGTAATAAACAATAGTTATGTAGCACGTTAAAATGCACCTCTGCCAAATTTACCTCACACACACACACACACACACACACACACACACACACACACACACACACACACACACACACACACACACACACACACACAACACACACACACACACACACACACAACACACACACACACCACACACACACACACACACACACACACACACACACACACACACACACACACACGTGCTTGCACTCCGAAAAGGTGACTGGAAAGTAGTGTGCTGTCTACCACCTTTTTTTCCCCAAAACTCTTCAAGGTTATTTCACATTGGATGAAGCACAGACGTGATTTTCGAGTATGATGAATCCTCTTCAACGAAACAGACGCCAGATTAGGGTCATAGGAATAACTTCATTTGATTGTTTGTTTGTTTATTTGTTTGTTTTATTTGATCTTGTTCTCATTTTGTTCGTCAGTGTGACAGTTCTTGTATTGATTGTGTGATGATTATCGTTCTTGTATTCTGTGATGATTATCGGGCAAATAACGTATCCGGGGTTAGGGTGACTGTGCCGTGTCGAATAGCTGATTACTGACTTGACCTTGCGGATTGATTCAGCTTATGATATTCAGCTTTACCCGTTAATGAATGTGGGATTGACGTCAGGTCTGATGAAAAAACAACAACAACGCACACCTAGACACACACGGAAACAAGCCCACACACACTCACACAGACACTCACACACACACATGCACATACGCGCGCGCGCATGCACACACACGCACATACACATAGACATACACGCTCTCGCACACACACACACACATGCACGAACGGACACACACACGCACAGTTATATTCACGCACACACTCACACGCACAAACACAAAACACATACGCGCGGTTGCACGCACACACGCACAACGCACGCGCGCACACACACACATTCACATGCACGTGCATGCACACACATTACTCACAGGCACGCGCACACGCACTCACACACACACACACGCACGCGCGTGCACACGCACACACACGCGCGCACTCACACACACAAAACACACACACACACACACACACACACACACACACACACACACACACACACACACACACACACACACACACACACACACACACACACACACACCCCCGTCTAATATCACTTATAGTGAAAAGACGTTATATCAAGCAACGAACGAAACACACACACACACACACACACACACACACACACACACACACACACACAACACACACACACACACACACACACACACACACACACAAAACACACACACACACACACACACACACACACACAAAACACACACACACACACACACACACACACACCACCACCACCACCACCACCACAAAAACCAATCATCTGTCATCAGACAAGAAATCCTTCCTGATCCATTTTGCGCGCCCACCCAGCCACACATGGACCGACAGAGCATAGCAGGGCTTGTTAGTGAGGTATTTGTTTGTTTTGCTTTGTTTCTGTGTTATTCTTGTGGTTTTAGTTTTTGTTTTGATTTGATTTGGTTTGTCTTGCTTTGATTTGGGTTGTTTTGTTTTGGTTCCATTGCGACTAAAATAGTCGTTTCGTTTTAAACCGATTTGTGTGTTTGTGTTGATTTTAGATGACTCCACCACCACCATCGACCAGTCATTGAACTATGCACACAATGTAACAGCAACTCTCAAAATATTGAGGTTTCCCGATTGTATAAGTTTCTTTATCTTCAGTTTTTGCGTTTAATTATGATTTCCGTCGATTATATTCCTATATGCATTCACATAACTGCATACATACATATACGTATATATAACTTGTGATATGGCGGGATCATTTGTTGTCTGCCTGTCTGCCTGTCTGTCTGTCTGTCTGTCTTCTTCTTTCTCTTTCTCTCTCTGCTTCTCATCTCTCTCTCTCTCCTCTGGTTCTCTCTGTCTCTCTCCTTACTTTCTCTCTGTTCTTTTGTCTCTCAATTTCTCTCTGTCTCTCTCTCTGCCTATCCCTTCCCCCTCTCTCTCCCTCGTCTCCCTCCTTCCTTCCCATCTCATGGTTCTTTGTGTTTATTGATTCTTGGACAAGAAAGCCAGGGGTTAGTTATTACTATCCCAGTGTCAGTCTGCACACCGACAGTGTCATATAATACGAGTATAAATACATATTCGTCAGAAAGTTTATGGACAGTGTGTTGTGATAAGCTGAACGTTATAGTTATAGCCAGGTTTGCCCACCGTCACACAGTTTGCGGTCGTACAGACTGATTTAGCCGCTAGCGCTGGCTTGCGGCCAGTGACATAAACTGCAAGAATGGACCATTAGGGGCGTTTCTGCCCCATCATTAGGAATGGGTAATGTGGGGAGAAAGGGTTAAGGACAATAAGTTGTGTGTGTGTGTGTGTGTGTGTGTGTGGTGTGGGGTTGTGTGTGTGTGTGTGTGTGTGTGTTGTGTGGGTGTGTGTGTGTTGTGTGTGTGTGTGGTGTGTTGTGTGAGTGGTGTGTGTTTTGTGTGTGTGTGTGGTGTGTGTGTGTGTGTGTGTGGTGTGTGTCCCAATGTTAGGAATGGTATTTTTGGGAGAAAATCGCATTATTCTAGGAATGGGACCATGTTCTTGGTGGAAGCTGGTAGATAGGGTGAGGAAGTCAAAGTGTTAGGGATAATAGAGTGTATGTGTTTGTGTGTGTGCGTGTTTTTGTTTTGTGTGTGTGTTTGTTTGTGTGTGTGCGTGTGTGTGTGTTATATGTCTGTATGTGTGTGTGTGTATGTGTGTGTGTGTGTGTGTGTGTGTGTGTGTGTGTGTGTGTGTGTGTGTGTGTGTGTGTGTGTGTGTCCCATCATTAGGGATAGTAACGTGGGGAGACAAATCGCATCGTTCTTGCAATGGGACCACGTTCGGGGTGGAAGCTGATAGATAGGGTGAGGGAATCAAGGGATTAAGGATAATAATATGTGATTTGTTGTGTATTGTGTGTGGTGTGTGTAGTATGTCTGTATGTGTGTGTGTTTGTATGTTTGTGTATTTGTGTATGTGTGTTTGTGCGTATGTATGTGTGTATGTATATGTATGTGTGTGTATGTGTATTGTTTATATGTATGTATGTTTGTGTATATATATATATATTGTATATATATATATGTGTGTGTGTGTGTGTGTGTGTGTGTGTGTGTGTGTGTGTGTGTGTGTCATCATTGTAGGAATGAGACCTCCTCCTTGGAAGCAAGTAGATAGGATGAGAATCAGAGGATAAGGGATGATCAGGGAGGGTGGGGGGGGAATCCCATCATTCTAGGAACTGAACTGTCATCTTGTTGGAAGCTGGTAGACAGGTGGGGGAATCAAACGAGTAGGGATAATCTTTTTCCCATCATTCAGTTAGTGGGACCACCTTTCTGATAAGAATCAAAGGATTATGGATAAACCTTGTCCCATTCTTCTAGGAGTGGGACAGACAACCTTCCAGGTAGGAGTCAAATGGTTCCTTGAGGGAGTCTAAAGGGTTAAGGCAGAATCTTATCCCATCGTTCTTTGAATGGGACCACCTTCTGGGTGGGAGTCAAAGGGTTAGGGTAATCCTTTCCCATTACTCTAGGAGTGGTGCCCTTTGTGATGGGAGTCAAGGGGTTAGGATAATCCTTTCCCATCACTCTAGGAGTGGTGCCCTTTGTGATGGGAGTCAAGGGGTTAGGATAATCCTTTCCATCACTCTAGGAGTGGTGCCCCTTTGTGATGGAGTCAAGGGGTTAGGATAATCCTTTCCCATCACTCTAGGAGTGGTGCCCCTTTGTGATGGGAGTCAAGGGGTTAGGGTAATCCTTTCCCATCACTCTAGGAGTGGTGCCCTTTGTGTGGGAGTCAAGGGTTAGGGACATAGGGATAATCCTTTCCCATCATTCTAGGAGTGGTACCCCTTTCTGGTGGGAGTAAGGTTAGGGACAAGTAGGGATAATCCTTATTACCAATGTCCTTCTGGGCAGTGGTGGGTATCCTTCCCATTTCTAGAGTGGTGCTTTGAGTGGAGGGTTAGGGACAGTAGGGATAATCCTTTCCCATCATTCTAGGAGTGGTGCCCCTTTGTGATGGGAGTAAGGGGTTAGGTACCCCACATAGTAGGAGTAAGGTACATGATAACCTTCCCATCATTCTAGGAGCGGTGCCCCTTTTGGTGGGAGTCAAGGGTTAGGGACAGTAGGATAATCCTTTCCCATTACTCTAGGAGTGGTACCCCTTTGGTGGGAGTCAAGGGTTAGGACATAGGAATAATCCTTCCCATTTCTAGGAGTGGTACCCCTTTCTGGTGGGAGTCAAGGGTTAGGGACAGTAGGATAATCCTTTCCCATACTCTAGGAGTGTACCCTTTTGTGGGTCAGGGTTAGGTATCCTTTCCCTCACTCTAGAGTGGTACCTTGGTGGGAGTCAAGGGTTAGGGACAGTAGGATAATCCTTTCCCATTACTCTAGAGTGGTGCCCCTTTGTGTGGGAGTCAAGGGTTAGGGACAATGGGATAATCCTTTCCATTACTCTAGAGTGGTGCCTTTCTGTGGAAACGGAGGTAGGACAAAGGGATAATCCTTTCCCATCATTCTAGAGTGGTGCCCCTTTGTGGTGGGAGTTAAAGGTTAGGGACAATGGGGATAAGCCCTTTCCTATTACTATGGGAGTGGTACCCCTTTCTGGTGGGAATCGAGGGTTAGGGACAGTAGAGATAATCCTTTCCCATCATTTCAGGAGTGATAGCCCTTGTGGTGGGAGCCAAGGGGTTAGGGACAATAGGTATAATAATGTCCCATCGTCGTAGAAATGTGGCTGTCTTTCTGGTAAGGCCAGGAGACAAAGGGTTAGGGATGATTTTGTCTCATCATCCTATGATTGGGACCGGCAGTCTGGTGGGAGTCAAAGGGTTAGGGATAATCCTGGCTCACCATTCTAAGACTGGGACCGCACAGTGGACAGCACAGCAGGACTCGTTGCCAGACCTAATAATTTGCACCTTTCAGGCGGGCAGCTAGCTGGTGGTTTCCACATGAAAGCTCGCGACACGTGCCCAGCACACTCACAGTTGGCTAAAACCTGCCAAGTCCCCCTCCCTCCCCCTCCCCTTTCCCCCTGGGTCACGGACCAACACTTTCCATCTCCTCCCCCTTCCCTCTCCTTCCCTTCTCCTGTGTGTTGTCTTCCATCAGACCACTGGCTGCGATCCCCGCACTGGAACTATTGATTTTTTTTTTACCGTTTCCCCTGCCCTGGCTTGTTCATCGAACTCCCAACGAACCTGTGCGCGTGCTGGGTTTCTGCTGTTGCGCATTTCCTCTTCCTGGATCGCCTCGATCGTTGTAGGCAGGGGTTCACTGACTTTTGCTTGTGTGTGTGTGCGTGTGCGCGCATTGTGTGTCAGGTACTTTGTGCCAGCTGTCATTTGTGTGTCAGGTAATCTGTGCCTGCTAGCATTGTCCGAGGTTTTCGTTGTGGTTCGTGCATAGCACCTGATTATCCGTGCGTTTTGTGTGTGTGTGTTGTTGTTGTTAGCTTGATGGTGGCGGTTGGTGGGTGGTGTCGGTCTTTCTGTATTCCCTAAGCTTCCGTCTGTAAGCAGGGAGGAGAGCCGACAGTTTTGTGGGCTCTAAACCATCGTAAGCCTGCCAAGTGCAGGTTGCACTATCAGGTGTTTTCTTCCGGTAAACTCGGTGCGTGGGTTTGGTCAGACGTGAGTCGGTGGTCGAAGCAAAGAGGGTAGACAGTAATCTCTTTGGTCAAAGAGCGGTCAGTGAAGGTGGCAGGCAACCTGCCGATGACGTAGCTGACTGAATGAGCCAGCCAGTTGATGGGATTAGGGGGAGGAGAACTAACGACGTGACGCAAAGGCGGCTGTTCAGCAAGTCTGTACGAGTTGGTTCTACATTATTCACTGCAGCTCTGTTGATTAGCTTAACAAGTCATCAGCAACAAGAGTACTGCAGCAGTAATAGCAGCACTAACAACAAATCATCATCAACATCATATCAGCTGTAACAGCAGCAGTAATGACTCATCATCAATGTCATTATAGCAGCAGCAACAGCAGCAGTAATAACAACAATTTAAAGAAATAACAGTAACAACATTTAGATCAGCTAGATTTTTCTAGTTTAAGGAACAGGTAACATACACCATTGACATTGGCTGTTTAATTATGATGATGGGTGCGGTTGTCAGGTGGGTAAACGTCAGGCATCCAGTTGGAAGGTCTTAGGTTCGATCCTACCTGGGTACCTCCCGCCAGGTAGGAAAAGGATGGAGATTTTTCCCATCTTCCAAGTCAAGATGCTTTCAGGCCTGCCAGCGCCTGCCCCCTACCCCCCCCTCGAGAACATAAAACACACACGTTAAAGATCCTTTAAGTCATGTCAGTGTCCGATGGCTTAACCCTTTCAGCCCTAAGTACTTCTAGACCTCTGATACCCTCAACCCTGAGTATTTTTAGAGAAATTCTAGCGAAAACCGGTGTCTCAGAATAAATCCTTCTAATGCTTAAAAATTTGCCAGGAAGAAAGTATAGGGTGTCTGGAAATCGGTAATATAAACAGAATGTGGCAGAGGAGAGTAGGTGCCGGTAGGTCGCATACCGCACGCCAGCACCATACCAGGCCAGGTCAACCGGACATGTCAGACCGGTCCTGCAGCCTGCCGGGTCCAGAGGTATCAATCGCATTGGTCGCCACATCGGGCAGCCGGGTTCATTAAGGAAACAGGAAAACACCCAGCATCAATGTGCACCGAAAACGGAGTATGGAGACTTTGCAGCAACATACGGTCTATCTGTTTAGTGTGGGCAAAACAACGTGCATACGTACATCCGATAAAAAAAAAAAAAAAAAGGGGAACGCTTTAGGGAAAAAACAAACAAACAAAAACCAAACCTGTTGGCATTAGCACTTAACAGGATGAGTTATGAAGTGAATTATAATCAGCACAAGGTTTGTTATAGCCCCGCATTCAGTGGAAATATCCAAAGGAGGCTCGTTGCGAACGATTCACGGCCGTTAGTTTAACGCTCATTGACAAATAAGAGGAAAGAACGCGGAGCTTTTTTTTTTTTGTTTTGTTAATTGAACCGACCACGCCGTTTAATGTTAAACATGTGAAACATCACGCGAACAAACTTAGCTTTTAGTAATAGGTACAGCGTCTGTTGTCAGGACATTGTGATTGAGTGAACATCTCTCTCTCTCTCTATGTCTCTGTCTCTCTGTCTGTCTGTCTGTGTGTGTGTGTGTGGTGTGTCTCTCTCTCTCTCTCGTGTCTCTTCTCTCTCTGTCTGTCTGTCTGTCTGTCTGTCTGTGAAGAACTCCAACTCAGGACTTAGAACATATTTTCCATAAGAACCTAAGTTAGAGCTATAAGAAGCAGAGTGGTTATATCAATTGACATAACCGTCAATAATTTCAACAGGCATCGAGTTCACATTTCACGTTATCATCATCACCATCCTAATCAGTGGGATATATATAAATGTATGAATGACTAAGAATCTCTGTGTGTGTGTGTGTGTGTGTGTGTGTGTGTGTATGTCTGTGTCTGTGTGTCTGTGTGTGTGTGTCTGTGTGTTTGAGTGTGTTCGCGCTCGAGCTGGCGTGTTTGTGTGTACGTATGTGTGCATGTGCACGTAGGGTGTCGATCATCTAAACGAGTCTTCTGTATGTGTGTGAGTGAGTGAGTGTGTGGTGTGTGTGAGAGAGAGAGAGAGAGAGAGAGAGAGAGTGTGTGTGTGTGTGTGTGTGTGTGTGGTTTAGGCGGTCTGTGTGTGTGTGTGCGCGCGCGCGTGTGCCGCACATATACGCTCGCGTTCATCTAAACGACGAATCTCCTTTTCACTATTAAAATCGACATGAAAATTGAACTTGCAGATAGTACGTTATCATTCTGTATGGAAAACAACTTGGGTGTTCTGATAAAATGTCTTGGTAGGCTAAACATAGTTACACTGAGTGGGGAGCCTGGCTTAACATAGCTACACAGAGTGGGGAACCTAGTGACCCCCGAAACGTTCAGTCCCAGTGATCTTATCCATTCATATTATGTGCATTTGGATCATTGATATTACGAGATGATAGAGCCTGCAGAAAGGCGGGGTTTATGATAACAACCGTTTGACTACTTATAGCTGTCTTATCTTTTTCTTCAAAACATGTTTTAAAATGCGGAAAGATAAAAAGCATATATGTGAATAGATGGAAATAGAAACAATGAACGAATAAGCGTGGGGAAAAAAGATGGTCCGACCGACTAACTGACAGACAGAAGATTAAAAAAGAGGGAAACAACCACCAACCAAATAACCAATCAGTCAACCAACCAACCCGTCGTCTAACCAACAACCAACCAGCCAACCAACCAACCAACCAGTCACCCACCCAGCGAACAAGCCAACAAATGTATGAACTAACCAAACAACCAACCAGTCGTCCAGCCAACCAACCAACCAACCAACCAACCAACCAACCAACCAACCAACCAACCAACCAGCCAGTCAACCGAGCGGCCAATAAACCAGCTAACCCTCCAATAAACCATGCAACAAAGCAACTAGCCATCCAAGTAACCGATCAACCATAAAACAAAGGGTCCATCTAACCAACTGGCCAACCATCCAACAAACCAACCAAGTATCTAACAGACCAACCAATCATCCAATCAAAAGCAACCAACCTATGGATCGTCCGAAGCGGTAATCTGATGAGTCCACTATAATGTTGAAAGAGGCTTACTAATACTGAAAAAAAATGATTATGAGTTATTGTGTTAAAATGCATATGAATGTGGTAAGTCTTGTGAGTTTGACATTCCAGCTTAAGACATACCTCGCTATTTTCATGAAGAGTGGTTATAACAGATCGTGATCGTAATGTTACAGATTGTTGAAAAATGCCTGTATGTTCTGTCTCTGTCTGTCTGTCTGTATGTCTTTGTCTGTCTCTGTCTTGGTCTCTATCTGTCCCTGTCTCTTTCTCTATCTGTTTGTCTGCCTCTGTGTTTCTCTGTCTCTGTCTCTCTGTCTCTGTGTTTGTCTCTGTCTCTCTGTTTCTGTCTCTCTCTGTCTCTCTTTGCTGATGTGCACTGAGAATCTATTACTAAAACACACACACACACACACACACACACACACACACGCACGCACGCACGCACGCACGCACGCACGCACGCGCACACACACACACACGCGCGCGCGCGCACACACATACACACACATGCTCGTGCACGCACGCACACATATAGAACATGCACGTGTACGGGGGGGGGGGGGGGGAGGGAGAGAGAGACTTAGGCTCCGTTTCTATCTGTCTGTCTTCTGTCTGACTGCCTGCCTGTCTGTCTGTCTGTCTGTCTGTATCTCTCTTTCTCTCTCTCTCTCTCTCTCTCTCTCTCTCTCTCTCTCTCTCTCTCTCTCTCTCTCTTGTGTGACCTAAAGTGTGTAAATGTTATTCATGACGTTGCCGAGTGTTTTCAGCCCCGTAATCTATTGTGGGCATAATATGGGCTTTGCTGAAAGAGGTCATAGACATATTATCTATTTATCTTTGTATGTATATAATCTAACGTAAGCACGAGGTTGTTGTTGATTGATGGACTTGTGAAACCGTTGACCTGTTTCCTGGCCCTCTTGTGCAACTTTCCACCTTTCATGTAAGAAATGTGTGAAATACTGGGATATCTTCTTTAACGGGGTAATCTTATGTGTATGTTTGAGATTCATTTGTTTGTTTATGTTGTGTGGTGTTATGTTGTGTTATGTTACGTTATGTTGTTTATTTATTTATTCATCTATATTTATTTAGTTCGATCTCGATGTTTGTGACCTAGCTTAGGAAAAAGAGGTCAGAATTGGGTCAACTGAGATCTTTTTTCATAGTTCGAATCTTTAACATCAGATCTTCAGTTTGTCATATCTTATACTGGAAAGCAGTCTAGGTGACAATTCTTAATTCAAGAGGAATCTTGTTTTTCAAACGTTCATGAGCGTATTATTTTGTCTTGTCAAAAATATATCTACAAAGTTGGAGCGCTATGATAGATACTTTATTTCCGTTGGTTTGTATGTTAATTCATAAACTTTGAACTTTTAAGACCAGTTAAAATTTGAAAAATCAAAATTTTGCGCTGTAGCTTTCTTTTCCATTGGATGGTCACGTTTAGTGTGGTACAAAGAGCTGAATGGACTATCTGGAAAAGGAAGCTTGTAATGATGCCATTATCAATGGGGAAGATAACAAAGTTGTTAAAACATAGTAGCCATGGATAACAAAATAATTAAAACAAAGTAGCCATACTATCTGTGAGGAAAGTAAATCAGTGCACATCCAACTGAAATTGGACCTGGACTTACTGAACGTACAAATATAGGTAAGTGAACTGATGGGAGTTGTGGTGATGTCAATGACCACGTGGTACTGGTGGGGTCATAAATATGTATAAACACACCAAGTCTGTCTACCATTTTTGGTTTTTGCTGCATTGTTTTCTCTGTCAACGAGCCGAGCATGTCTGTAAGTAGTTGGAACTCTTTTTTTTTTCTTTCAGTCTTCACATATCCCAGCAGACTTTGTGTGATCTTTTGCAGTTTTGTTTTGTCGCACAGAGGGATAAATTTGAAACAATTTTTTTTCTGTGAAAGAGACAAGCAGGTATGTAATCATCGATTGGAGCTCTGTCATTATTTTAACCTTTACAGAACGAAGCAGACTTTTTGATTTTTGCGGTTTTTTTGTTCGTTTGTTTGTTTGTTTTTGTAAAGAAGTTTTGCATTTGATGAAATTTACATGCAGCTGTGACAAGCTTGAGATTAAATTAGGTAGACGCGAAGGAATAGGTAGAAAAAGCGAAATATGTAAATTTTCTGATGATGACAGTGCCATTGGCTGTAATATATATTTATAATAATATATTTTATTTATATAGCGCAAAATCTTGACAAAATCAAATCTAAGCGCTGAGCGTATACATGTATACATACCTACATACATATGAGCGTATACATGCATACATACATGCTTACATACTTACATACATAAATCTAAGCTGAGCGTATACATGCATACATACATAAATCTAAGCGTATACATACATACATACATACATACATACATACATACGTACGCACATGCATACATAATAATTACAATATTTATATAGCGCAAATCTCGACAAAATCAAATCCAAGCGCCGAAAAGACACACACGCACACACGCACGCACGCACGCACACACACACACACACACACACACACACACACACACACACACACACACACACACACACACACCACACACACACACACACACACACACACACACATGCATGGCCACAAATGGGGAGAAAAGAATAAAAGCAATAAAAGCAAGAATAAAACCAATGGAAAACCACAGAGAGCACATCATATACAATTATATATTAAAACAAAGTGATTCCCCTCCGAGCGGAGACAGGCTGCAGAGGGGGGTTGAGTGAGGTTAGGATTTTATGCAGAGGAGAAAAGGTGAGTTTTGAGAGCGGACTTGAAGGAGGCAAAAGTAGGTTGCTGACGGACTGAGAGAGGAAGTTTGTTCCAGGAGAGTGGACCAGAAACAGAGAAGGCTCGTGGACCATAGGTATTGAGCTTAGTGCGTGGAAAGCGAAAAGTCAGAGGATCGGAGGCAGAGCGGAGGGTACGTGAGGGAGCATAGATCTCAAGTAGGCTTGACAGGTAATCGGGGGCTGCGTTATTGAGGCTTTTGTAGCACATGGTGTCTAGTTTGTACTGTATGCCCTTTGATACAGGGAGCCAGTGAAGTTGTGCCAGGAGAGGAGATATGTGGTCAGCTTTTTTCTTTTTGAGTACAAGGCGTACAGCATTGTTTTGAATGCGCTGTAGGATGTGAATGGTGGAGGCAGGAAGACCAGACAGGAGTGAATTGCAATAGTCAATGCGAGACATTATGAAGGAGAGAACGAGTTTTGCAGTTGTTTCGACAGAGAGATACTTCCTGATCAGGCTTATACGATGGAGATGATAGTAGCAAGATCTGGCAGTTTGAGAAACAAAGTTGTTCATGGACAGGATAGAGTCAATGCAGACACCAAGGTTTTTAGCTGAATCAGAAATTGGGACTGATGTGTTACATAATGGGAGAGAAAGAGGAGGCAGCTGGGAAAGTTTCTGACGGGTGCCAATGAGGATAGCTTCTGTCTTGTCGTCATTAAGCTGAAGTCTATTGTGTGTCATCCAGTTCTTAATGTCCGAGTAACACTCAGTGGTGCGAGTCAACAGGCGCTGTATATTATCAGGTGAGTCACTATCTTGAAGTTGGGTGTCATCAGCATAGAAGTGGTGTTTTATAGAGTGGGAGTTGATGTTGGTGGACAGGGGGGAGGTATAAAGAGTGAAAAGAACAGGGCCAAGGACAGATCCTTGTGGAACACCACAGGTCAGGTATGCAGGTTGAGAGTAAGTGCCATTGATGAGAACAGTTTGTTTTCTGTTTGATAAATACGAAGTGAAAAAGGAGAGAGCAATGTCAGAGATGCCAAAAGTATGATGAAGTCTAGAAAGGAGAATACCATGGTCAATGGTATCGAAAGCTGCAGACAGATCAAGGAGTGTGAGGAGAGAGACTTTGCCAGTATCAGTTGCAAGGAGGAGATTGTTGAGAATGTGTAGTAGGGCAGTTTCAGTGCTATGGCACTGGCGGTAGGCTGACTGGAAAGGATTGAGGAGATTGTTGGCAGACAGGTGAGAGTTCAGCTGGTTGAGGACGACTTTTTCAAGGAGTTTTGACAAGAAAGAGAGATTAGAGATAGGCCTGTAATTTTTCAGTTCATTTGGGTCTAAATTGTGTTTCTTGAGGAGAGGGTGAACAATAGCAGACTTGAAAGAATCTGGGACAGTTCCAGTTTGAAAAGAAGTGTTGATGATGTCAGTGATGAATGGGAGGAGAGTAGGGAGACAATCGGAGTAGAGAGAACCTGGAAGAGGATCCAGTTCGCAGGTTTTGAACGACATGGATCTGATTGTGTTGAAAATTTCTTCTTGTGAGACTGGGGTAAAAGTAGTGAGAGGTGTGCCAGAGAAGGAAGGGTCAGGTGGGCATGGTTGACAGGGTGTCCTGTCAAGCCTGTCACGAAGAGTTTGTATTTTGGTGGTGAAATACTTAGAGAATACAGATGGGAGTTCTTCATTTGTATGTTTTGTTGGGAGAGGTAAGTCTTTTCGTGTGCCAAGGAGATGATTCATGGTTGTAAAGAGTTCTTTTGAAGAAGAGGCATTCAGGATTTTGGTTTGGAAATAGCTTGTTTTTGCAGATGCAATGAGGGTGGATACTTTTGTTTTAGAGGCTTGGAAAAGTTGTCTGTGTACAGTGAGTTTGGATTTGCGCCAGCGGCGCTCTGCTCTGCGGCGGGCACGTTTTGCACAGGCAATCTCATAAGTGAGCCAGGGGGTGGGGGGGCGGTCAGGTAAAAGACGGGTTGTGGCTGGAGCATGAGTGTCCAGAAGATGGTGGAGAGTAGTATAGAATTCATCGGCAAGGTTATGTGACTTTTCAGAAAGGAGACGGGAGGCATCAGATGAAAATGTGGAGAGGTCGATAGATTTGAGATTGCGTCGAGTCACTGTGCGCGTGGTACGGGAAGGAGGAGAAATGTCAAGAGAACAGAGAATTGCAGAGTGGTCAGATGGAAGGGCTGAAGTTAGACGGGTAGAAAGAACTAAGCAGTTTGTAGTAGCTGAATTGTGGTGATCACGAGAAATGATCCAGTCAAGAATGTGACCTTTTTGATGGGTTGGTTCAGAAATGTGTTGAGTCATATTGTGATTGGACAGAGAGTTGATGATATGTCTTGTGTCATAACGGTGAGTGTTGTCATAGTGGACATTGATGTCACCTAGAATGATGAGATTTCCAGGTAAGAGGCAGTAGTGGTCAAGCAGTTGGTCAAAGTCAGAGAGAAACGTGGATGTGGTGAGTTTGTTGGCAGAGCTAGGTGGAGGTCGATAGACACAGGAGAAGGTGATGGGGTGAGGGGTGGATTGGAAGGATACTTCAACGTGCTCGAAAGAAGGATGGGAGAAAGGCAGAGACTGCGAGAAAGATAGGCGGGAATGGAGTGAGTCGTTGTAGAGGATGGCGATACCGCCACCTCGAGATGAGCGATGGAAAGAAGCAAGCCTGTAACCACTCGGAGTGAGGCTAGCATGTATAGGTTCATGACCAAGGGGGTTAAGCCATGTCTCTGTAATAAAAGCAATGTCAACGTGCTCATCATTTATATTTGGAGGTCCTGAATTCCATGATAGCCATGTAAAATTTCTTGCACAAAAACATTTGTTTGTCACTCAAATCAGTGTTTTCATTGTGTAATGTTATCTTTGGAAGGAAAAAAATCAGTTGTAATATGCAAAATTCATCAAAAAATTTTTAATTGTATAGTATAAATGTATTCTGATTATTTGAATATTCTATTGTGAAAAGAATGTCATATGTACATTTTTTATGGGACTGTTATATATTCTTTCTGCTGACTGTTGGTGGTTGTTGATTCCGTTGGATTTTCGTTTTTTGTTGTTGTTGTTGTTGTTGTTGTCATTCTTCGTGCCCAAGGTGGGGTTAAAGGGTCTGTTAAACAGTAAACATTGAATTTTCTTGACAGAAACAATCAAGACTGGAGGTTTCCTCCTTGTCCTCTTGTTTCATGTCATAACAAGAAAAGAGTGCCGGGAGCGGCATTTTCAAGAAGAGTAATTGCAGGTGCTGGTCCTCTGCTTTTCAGTTCTTGGAGCTGAGGATCACCACCTGCAGTCATTCTCTCTTATGTCATTTTTCAATATTTGGAGAAGCATTCATATGGAAAACTAGTGTTGTGATAGACTGGTAGTCTCTGATCTATTTATCTGTTTTAAAGGAACATAGATGACTCTGGGGTATACACAATACTAACATATTTATGAACTCGTAGTCCAGTATCCAATGTTTCAAATTATGTTGTGTAAAAATGTGCATGTTATGCTGGGGTTTGTTTTATGACCGTGTTATTGTATTTTTTCGTATAAAAAAGAAACTGCCTTTGTTTTCTTCTTTGTTATCCAAATGCATCAGCGTTCATTTAAAAAAAGTGTGCGATACTGAGATTCATTTTAAAAAAAGTGTGCGATACTGAGATTTATTTGTTTAGCCTTCTTGTTTGATACACTGTTTTTAACCCTTTGACTTCCGTACCTTATCCACCAACTGCAAAAACTTAACCCTTTGACTCCCTCATCCTATCCAGCTTCCTGCAGAGAGCTGGTTGATAGGATGAATGAGTCAAAGGGTTAAGTGTTTGCTTTGCTAGCATGGTTGATAGTGCAGGATGTTAGTGGAGAGTGTACTAGAGTCAAAGAGTTAAGAATTGTGTAACCATTTTTAACAATCTTCTCTAACCTGTGTATTTTGTTTTCCAGAAAGAATATATAATCTCTGCGAATATTCCTTGCAGTCTGGTAATCCAGTATCTCTCCTTTTTGTAAATAGATACGTAGCCTTGTAATTTAATGTCCAAGGTTTTTCTTCCTGAATGTAACGTAAGATGATGATAGTTCTCTTACCCTGTTATCCAGATGTATCAGTGTGGCTGGCTGGCTCTTTTGATAGAACCATGGGCTCAAGATCTAATGTCTCCAGT